>CAUOFW020001198.1:0-121776 GCA_963454935.2 Ilex paraguariensis | reverse complement strand
TATGCTTTATTCTAGTCAATAATTAAATAACCACCTCAATGAGCCGCACCTTTGATGAGTGGGAATTTTGGTGGCCGAGATCCATTTGGTCAAATGGACTTATTTCTTGATCAAATTCAGAGCTCGGCTTATTCAGTTCCTTTTGTTTACTTTTATTTTTCTCAATTCTTCCGTTCGTTCTTTTAGTTGTCCACTTTATAGGATTCAAAAATCAGATGAATTAATACCTCCAAGAGCAGATGAAGTTTTTCCTCAAATTGAAAACTAGACCCTGTGGGAACTACCACTTTCCCAACATGTCTCATTTTACTGGTCATTTTTCCATTTGTTTCTGGGCCATTTTTCCCATATTATTTGGAGAGGTTTGATTATAGTTCCCTGCGAGGATTTGGTTATGGTTCACTCATTATTTGCGACAACTTCTCAAAAGCAAAGTGAATGGGCACAAATATCAACTTTGCTGTTGAATTTTGTTTCAAGGTGAATGATGGTCACTAGAATTTCGACTTATTCACACTTTTTATTTTGCTCTATATGGTTTGTTAATTATGTGTAGTTTCATAGGTATCTGTTTCCAAGGCTCGTGCAATAATTGTCCTTGCTGAAGATGGGAATGCTGACCAGGTTACCTTAATGAAGAAATTGATGCATCTGATGTTTGGTATCGCATTGCAGTTTTAACTTAAAGGCCTTATAATTGGTGCAGAGTGATGCCCGTGCACTTAGGACAGTCTTAAGTTTAACAGGAGTAAAAGAAGGACTGCGGGGACACATAGTGGTGGAATTAAGTGATCTTGATAACGAGGTCCTTGTTAAACTTGTGGGTGGAGATCTTGTTGAAACTGTTGTGGCACATGATGTAATTGGTCGCCTAATGATTCAATGTGCTCGACAGCCAGGCCTTGCACAGGTTTATTATTAGTTACTCTATATCCTACAATTCTTTTTTGAATTTTCCAGAAAATCTTGTTTCAGTGTTTACCATTGTTTTCTCCAGTTGTTTTCGAGGTCAAACTATCTTTATTGGATGCAAATAAGTCTTAGTCTGAGATCTTTCTTGAATGTTTGTGTGACATGTTTGTTTTTCTTCCTCATGAACTGGACCATTACAGATCTGGGAAGATATCCTTGGGTTTGAGAATTGTGAGTTCTACATTAAAAGGTGGCCACAGTTGGATGGTATGCAATTCGAAGATGTACTGATCAGCTTCCCTGATGCAGTTCCTTGCGGAGTCAAGGCCACATCCTGTGGTGGAAAAATTATTTTGAATCCCGATGACTCTTATGTTTTACAAGAAGGTGATGAGGTTCTTGTCATAGCGGAGGATGATGATACTTATTCTCCCGCAACACTGCCTACGGTGCTTCCCTTTTCTTAGAACATAGTATTTTCAAATGAATTGCTTGTCATTTTATATTATTGCTCATGAACTCCATTGTGCAAGTGAGGTAATTCCTTTGAGATTTCAGCTATGCAAAGCCAGTCTCTATTTGACTTTTAGTAGTTGTGAGACTGAGGGTGTAGAAGCATGTATAGCAGAAGAAATGAATGAATGATTGAATAAATGAGAGGATGAATGGCTGAACTTGATTTAGTCTTTAGCGTTGGTATGGATCTCGGGAATACTTTGCATCTGCTTCAATTTAAAGACATTTTTATGAATTGAGCTTTTAACCCTGTGGTACTTGATTCGCCTTCTAGTCACAATCTTTATATTGTGTCCAAAGATGATCATCTCAATATGTCAATTAGCATTTATATGCAAAATAGAAATACTAGATGCCATTATTTGTAAGATATGATGTTATTGTGCCAGGTTCTATTTGTATTTTGTGTTTGCTTCCTAAACTGTTCAAGGAGTCAAGTGACATCAATTTACTTGCATTAGCTTGGGTGAATTTGTATATATATATATATATTTTTTTTGTGGTGGAGAGGGGTGGCGGTGGCTTGGTTTCTATGAGGACTCTTGAATACCATCACGCTGAGTTTTTGCACAGTAATTGTCATGTTGATTCCTGAGCTTTCTTGTTTATGCTATGGTTTGTTTGTGGTTTTTTAGTCTAGAGATTTTTCTTTATATAATGGTTTATCCAGACTATATGCTCTAGGGGGTAGTTGTGTGAGATATTTCGATTTGCATTGAGGGGTTAGATAGGGTTAAAGGAGGAATTGAGAGAGAAAATGAGTGATCTAAGAAACAAATTTAAGAAAGTGGTGTTTAAGGAACAAATTTCATGGAAACAAATGGTCAAAGATCTAGGCAATAATTTGAAACTGTTTTCATAGAGTGAAAAATGAGGGGAGGAAGAAAAATCTTTTGGATAAATTGGTGGGCGGAGATGGGATCATTTTTGAGGAGGAAGAGAGGATTGAAAGAGAGATAATTAGCTTCTTTGAGAAATTCTATTCAGATGAAGATATTAAGAAGCCAATGAGCGAGAGGAGTGCTTGTTGGCTGGAGAGACCTTTCTAAGAAAGTGAGGTGAAAGTAGCCGTATTTGAATGCATAAGGATAAGGTACCGGGCCAGAGGGATTTTCAATGGCAGTGTTGTAAGATTCTTGAGATATCGTCAATGATGGTTTGATGAATGCGTTTAGGGAGTTTTTCAAAAAATGGGGTGGTGAATGTTAACACTAATTGGACCTTTATTTGTTTGATTTCAAAAAAGCAAAACTCTTTGATGATAAATGATTTTAGGCCTATCAGTTTGATGACTAGTCTTTATAAGATCTTGACAAAGGTTTTGTTGGAAAGATTGAGAGAGATCTTGGGGGAAATTTTTTTTAAGTGTCAAACAATCATATGCTCCAAAAGTTTAAACTATTGGAGAGAGTGTAACTTAAATATTTATACTTCAACATGCTCCCGCAAGCTAGATTTTAGGCCTAGCACATAGAAATATTTTTGATATTTAGGGTGGAAGTAAGATTTGAATATATGATCTCCTGTTCTGATGCCATATTAAACATTTATCTACTCAAAAAATTGAAGTTGTTGGAGAGTGTGTAATTTATGTATTTATACTTCAACATTAAACATCAAGAGGCATTTGTCAAAAGAAGCTAAATATTAGATATTGTTTTGATTGAAAATGAAATAGTAGAGAATTACATAGCTAATGAAAATGATGTGATTTTTAAGATTGATTTTTGAGAAAAAGTATGGTAATGTGGATTGGGATTGTTTGGATTATGTATTAGACGTTAAAAGGATTTTAGAAGTAGATAAGGGAAATTGGATTATGAGGTACTTGAGATCAATGAATTTTTCGGTGGTGATTAATGGAAAATCAAGAGGAAGATTTAATGCTAGTAGGAGCTTTAGGCTGGGTGATCCTTTTTTACTTTTTTTCTTCACTTTGGTAATGGATGAGTTTAGCAGTTTAGTGGGAAGAGCGAGGAAGTATTATTCAATTTTTAGGGTTTTAGGGTGGAAAGCGATCTAGTGGACATTTCACATTGATAGTTTGCAAATGATACTATTTTTTTTTATGTCAAGGGATAAGGATAGGTTTTAGAATTTAGTGAATGTCATTTGAGATTTTAGTTTTGATGTTGGGTTTGAAGGTGAATATGTCTAAGAGACTAGTAGTAGGAATCAACACATATTTGAGGTTAGATAGAATTGTTGGCAGAATAGATTGTGAGGTAGGTGAATGGCTTTTCAAATATCTAAAACTACCTTTGGGGGAAATCTTTTAGCAGTGTGTTTTTGTAATCCCGTTGTTGCAACGGTTCAAAAAATGTTGAAGGGGTTGAAGAGGGCTTGTTTATCAACGGAAGGGAAACATACCATAGTTCAATTAGTATAGGGTAGTATCCCCATTTATTTTGTCTTTTTTAAGATTCCTAAGAAGGTAGCTTTTGTATTAGAAGAAATGATGGGAGACTATTGTGGGAGGGAAGTTGGGTAGGAAACAAGGATCATCTTGTTATGTGGGAGATGGTGTCTAGCTCAAAAAATAAATGGGGACTGGGTGTGGAAAATTTAGTAAAGGAAAATGGTTGTGGAGGTATCTGCTAAAATAGGATTCTTTATGACGTGATGTTATCAAGAGCAAATATGGACTCCATCCCAAGTGGAACTCAAATGTAATGGTTTGAATTTTTTTTCATTGTCCTTGGAAGTTTATTTCACAATGTATAAATAATTTCTTGAAAAATGTGCGATTGAGGATAGGAAATGGTGAGACAATTCACTTTTGGAAAGATAAATGGTGGAGGATTCTACTTTTAATTCATTATATCCTTGTCTTGTTAGATTATCCTGAAACCAAGAGGCTTCCATTGCAAGCATGTATAATGTGCCTCCTTTTCAAGCAGGTGAGATTTCAATTTATTTAGAGCTTTGAATGATAGGGAAGTGGGGAAACTTTCCTCTTTGTTGTCCTTTATTTAACTAGTCTCAATTGAGTCTGAATTGGATAACAAAGGATTGTGGTGCATTTATCATTCTAGTATTTTTTCATGCAAATCTTATTTCTCTATGCTAATTGATGATCCATCTTCTTCAATTTCGGAACCCCATTGGATGATTTACAAGGCCAAGGCGCCTGTTAAAGTATAGGTGTTTGCTTGGACTATGGCTCACAGTAAGACCAATACCTTTGACTTATTGCAAAAAAGAAGACCTAATTCTTGTTTTTCTTCTCAATGGTGCGTTATGTGTAGAAGGAGTTGTGAAAGTTTGGATAACCTTTTTATCCATTGTCATGTGGCCTTCAAATTGTGGCATAAAGCCATTGAGAGTTCAACTTGAGTTAGAGCTCCAAGATATTGTGTTTCTTTATTTGAGATCAATCATGATATTTTTGGAAAGGGATGTAGATCGTCCGTGTTGTGGGAATGTGTGGTCGTGACAATTATTAGGGTGGTATAGATGTAAATGAATAGATGAATTTTGAGAGCTAGGCATTCCTGATAATGGACGAATTTATTGGAGGACAACAATGCTTCTTTTAATACTGCTCGCACAAAGGAGAGCTTGTATCTTATATTGAATGATTACGATCACCCAATGTTAGTTCAAATGCTTGAGGGGCTACTACATTGCCAATTAATTTTGGGTTGAATACTCTATCATGGTATCACAGTTGGCCTTAGGTGGTCAGTGGGCTGGGTCTCTTACTCATTTGAATTTTTTGGTATGTATGTTTGTCAGTTTGTTTGTTGGTCCCACATGCTAACGTGTGTCCCACATGAGAGAGGGTGTAAAGAGTTTTTATCCCATGTCGAATGATTAGGATCACCTAAGGCTAGTTTATGTGCGTGAAGGGCCTCTCACATGTATAGCCAATTGGCTTAGGGTTGAATGCTTAACATGATACAGTTTAACATAATAGAAACCAGCACATTGAGCAACATTTCAGCAAATAAAAGCTGATCAAGGGTTCGTTTTGTATTGCCCTTCGTGAGATGAAAAGATTAGTTGGATGATGTTTTCACTAGGGGCTCAATAAGTTTTTTAACTCCATTGTTTGCAAGTTGGACATGTGGGATATGTATGCACTAACTTGAGCTGGTCTTCTGACGTGTTATTGGTGGTATTCTAGCTGGGGGATATTTACATACACCATATAACCCCTTGTGCATATTATATGCTCTAGGGTGTAATTATGTGAGATATACACTGGTCTTTGTTTCTCTCTTGCTTTCTGTTCCCTGTTTTTTTCCAAAATTGCTTCTTCTCCATACCCTAAAATCTTATAATCTAACTTATCTCTTAGGCGTTGGACAAAGAATCATGTTTATTCAGACTGTGTCCTGTACTTTAGAGAACTTAATACTGGTAGTTCTAATCAGTACGGGGTTCATACAAATTGTATTTTTCTTTCCCCTTTTGTCTTCCTTAATTCTTGTTTTTGCTTTTCATTTTTGGTGAAAGAAACATGGTTATGAAATGGCATAAGGACTGCCTTTTATGTGTGCATTCTCTGTGGTTGAAATAAACTTGCTAAAGGATGGGGAAAATGGAAACAATAAGTCACGATAGGCTGGCCACTATTGAAGAAATGCTCAATGGAATTTAAATGGGTGTGGCCATAAAATAAAACTTACAGAAGTAGAATCAATTTGGTCATTCAGGTCAATGAAGCACCATTCATACACATAGCCCGACCAGCAAGAAAGCCACAGAAGATTCTACTTTGTGGATGGAGGCGGGACATTGATGATATGGTTGTGGTAAGTTCAGTCTGTCAAAGCCCCTAATCCTTCTTTTCTTCACCTGAATGCTGCAGGCCTGGAGAGGAAATCTACCCAAAGACTTCATTATTCCAAAGTCTGCTGAAAAAATACTTTTTTGTGGTTGGCGTCGAGATATGGAAGATATGGTTATGGTAATGTTCCAGGAATCTGCTGTATGCTTCTATTACTTCAGCAGGGACTGTTCTGCATGTGCCCAATGTTGTGGTGGACATGTTGGAAATATTTCTGAATTTCCTCAATGTCAATGTTACTTGACTTGCAGTCTTGCCATGCCATTTTGGCATTTTCGAAAATCTTCACTTCCTACATCTTTCTTGATGCCACAGAAAAATTTATACTTCTGTAACTTCAACATCATCTACCCTCTGCTGTATTTTTTAGGTGTTGGATGCCTTTTTAGCTCCTGGTTCAGAGTTGTGGATGTTCAACGACGTTCCTGAAAAGGAGAGGGAAAAGAAGCTTATTGATGGTGGTCTTGACATCCACCGGCTGATGAATATATCACTTGTTAATCGTGAAGGAAATGCTGTTATACGGCGTCATCTGGAAAGCCTTCCTTTAGAATCTTTCAATTCAGTAAGTTTTTTGAAATTTAAATCATCGTGAGCAGCATCTTGTATAGGCTACTATCAAGCAGTAGCTACCTCCTGTTTCTAGGGCTCGGGAAAAGTGTTTATCATCCTTTCTTAGTTTAGGCATATATTGACTTGATTCCTGGTTTGCACAAATCTTAATTTTGGACGACGAAAAAGTTCAAATTTCAGCCATTTGGCTGATTTCTGATCTTTTTCCACATTGCCAGTGATTTTTCGACCCTTTCTTAGTGTAGGCATACACTTATGTGTTTTCTTTTGTACAGATCTTAATTTTGGCTGATGAATCAGTAGAAGATTCTGCTATTCAGGCTGATTCCAGATCTCTTGCCACATTGCTGCTGATTCGTGATATTCAGGTACTCCATTTGAAGCATAATCTTTTGCCCAGCTTTTTTGGTACTTATACTGTCTTCCATTCGTCTTCTCTTTTGGATGTTACTCCTTCTAACCTATCCTAGTAAGAGCACACTTTTGTATGTGGTCGATCAAAGACTGCGGATGCATCGGTTTCCTATCTGCTTCTCCTTCTTCAATACATGTAGTTTGTCCTTGTTTCCCTACAAGCATGCATTACTTGTGAGGATCCAGTAGTCAGTTGGCAATCATGATATAATTTTTGACTTGGTAATTCACCACTTACATATCAAACTAGTGTTTCTCACTTGTAATTAGATTACTGATCAATCTTTCCAATGCATGTGCCATCCCCATATTTGGTGACATAATCTTCTCGTTGTGGGGTAATCTACCTTAGGTATGCTGTCTGTCTCTCTTATTGTTTTTAATCTAAGTTATAAACCATGCATACCTCGTTGCAGCTTTCTGTGCTTCTAACATCTTCATATAATCTCTTCCCTTTGCTTTTCTCTCTCATTAACACCTACCTTGAAGATAAGATGATTTTAAGTAGTTTATCTGTGCAATTGTGGGGCTCTAATTAAATAGTTTTACTATTTTCTCATTTTAATCTTTGGAATATGCCGTCGGTGAACATCTGTTAGAATTTTTGTTGTTCCATCATTATTAATGAATGCAATCTAAAAAAAAACTTATTTTCATCTCTTTTAACAGCACTGCCATTTTATTTTATAAAATTTCATGGGAAGCTTGAATAGAGTTGCTGCATGCATAACTTAAATATGCGCTTGTCTATTGTATGTATCATATATGATTTGTCAATTTTCTCTCTCCTCGTTCACCTGGCATTTGCCCTTTAAATTATGTATTTACCTTTCTGGTTAAATACTAATAACTTCATATATAGACAACCATTTCCTTTCTGGTGTTTTTGGATAAGTTGGATGGTTTTGAAGAGATTTGGGTACAAAAAAACCCTGTCTTCGCTTGGTTGATGGATACTGAAGGTGTTAGGGGTCTGAAAATGATAATGGAAATTGGAGTGGAGGAATACACTGACCAAATATCTTACTCCAGATACATCTTTAGGTTTAGTTTCTATTTCTTTTAGTATCATTCTCACTATGGCAAGGAATTAGTGACCTAGCAACCCATCCTTTTGCCGCTGCTTCCATCACCACTGCCACCACCAGTGCCACTTCACAACACAAGAATGACTCCAACACAATTTCCACTTTTGGCTCCATCATCTCCACTTTGAAAGAGATAGAGAATGTATACTGTTTTTACTCCTTCAGAAGTGTTATTTCTCTGACTAACATGTATTTCTGGATCAAATCCTCATATTTTTATATCATCTAATGGCATCAAGACCCACCCAACCACTTCTCTTTGGCTTTCCGGGAGTTTTGACAAGTCACCATTTTGACAGGTTGATATTTTATGAATTTTCTAAGTGGCGTCCAAGGCCTGCGAGGATGGAATTTAGGAATGAAAACTTCCTAATCCTCAACTAACTCAAGCCACTTGATCTCACCTTTTGCGGTTTTAAGCTCTAAAGTTAGAATTATCCTCATGTAATCTTTCTTTGTGCTTTGCAGGCCAAGCGTCTCCCATACCGAGAGTCCTTGGTTTCCCAAATTCATAGAGGTAGCTTCTCACAAGGCTCTTGGATTGGGGAAATGCAGCAGGCTTCAGATAAATCGGTGATAATTAGTGAAATTCTCGACCCAAGGACTAAAAATCTATTGTCCATGTCAAAGATCAGTGATTATGTTCTATCTAATGAACTTGTCAGTATGGCATTGGCCATGGTTGCAGAGGATCGCCAAATCAATGATGTATTGGAAGAGCTTTTTGCAGAAGAGGTAATGTTTTCTGTTCCTTGATAGATATGACTACACCATATCATTTTTTTTTTAATCAAATGCTCTATGATGGATGTGAGGAGTCAAACAGATGATCTAACTTTAATCTATGTACTCCTTTGTAATAACTGTTTTAAAACCCCTTATATAAATGGAAACAATTTTTTTGTTCAAAAAAAAAAAAAAAAAATGGAAACAATTTGAGAAAATCTAATCTCCATTGTGCTTGATGGTTGAAGCATTAATATTATCGCAGTAGGGAAAGGCCAGGATGATATGACTCTTAAAGAGGAATATTTTTTACAAAAAGGAAAAGAAAGTCTCAATTTAATATTTCCTAGTTAATTCAACATAATTTAAAGGAGCAGACACTAAAATTTGAACATTTGCTCATATAATATGAGTATCAGGAAAGACCTTTGCAATAATGAAAATGGTCAAGTTCTTTACCTCACATCTGTGAGGTGAATAAATCTACATAAGGAACAGATTCAGGGTGATCATATGAACAGGCCAATAAGAAACGAAAACAAATGATTGAAACATTAAGTAAAATAATAAATTCTGTTCAATAATTAGAAAGCATATAAATTGGCTAAAAACACAAGGTCAACAAAGAGTTCCAACTTATTGTTAATGGGTTCATTACGCAGTTTAAAACCTAAATTTCAACTTATCAGTACTTCATTCAATCCCTATAAATGTTAATTTGTCAAATAATCGTCCTACTGGTGGTTCTTGATTTTCCAATTCAGAATGATTTTTTTCCCATGTATTCTCTGGTAAGACCTCAGTGGACCTTTTGATTTACCAGGGAAATGAGATGCATATAAGGCAAGCAGATCTCTACCTTCGTGAAACTGAGGAACTGAGTTTCTTTGAAGTACTCTTGCGTGCCCGACAAAGGAGAGAGGTTGTGATTGGTTACCGTTTGGCTAATGCAGAGAAAGCTGTCATCAATCCCCCGGCCAAAAGTGAGAAAAGGAGGTGGTCATTGGAGGATGTTTTTTGTGGTAATAGCTGAGAAAGAATGAGAACTTCTTATTCTGCATCTCATTAAGCACCCAGTTACTGGAACGATGATTGCAATCTTGACAATCAGATTTAGAGAATCAGAGTTCTTCCAATTTCCAAGCAAGACTGTTTCTGCGCCAACATGCTCACGAAACAAAGTCCCAAGCAGACCTTCCATGTCAAAATTTACTTTAAAGTTATGGCATGTTGTTCAGATATTTTGGATAACAACATGGCTACAATTGGGGATCAAGATAATTTTGGGCTTCATGTGCTGCTTCATAGATCATACCTGACGCCCTACACCATCACGTGGAATCGTTCCTCTTGATACTATTAATGCAGATAGAATTCAACAGGAGGATAACCTTCTGCCAAAAATTTGATGCGCCAATGAGCTAAGGCAAGTTATGTATCATTTAAATGACAGCTTTTCTTTTATGGATGTAAATAGATCATGGTTTTGTTGGTCAATAAAATGAGTAATAGTGAATTGTACTATTGTTTTTTGTGTGTGATGTTTTATATGAATAATTTGTTGAATCTACATTGTTTTAGTGGTTTATCCAGCCGTACTTTGGAAAGAACCAAGACCCAAAATTACACAGCAGAATGGTTGACTGAAGCTCTGTTTGAGTTGGGAATGTTTACACCACCAAGTCCTTGGGCGACAGATTAAATTCAATATGAAAAACATGTCACGTGTGCGAGGTATCCCATGCACATGAGTTATTTTTAATATCGTTCGTCAGTGATGTGGTATTATCAGGACATTAAAGCTGCGTTTGGTTCGTGGTAGTAGACTAAGGGAATGGAATGAGTATTAGTTGGTAATGAGCATTGCTTTGTTTGGTTTGTGGTAATCAAAATTCTTTCCCATTCCTTCTCATTCCAAAGGAATAACTAATCCCACAAAATATGGGATTACCCATTACCAAATAAAACATGGTATTCCCCATTCTCAATGACTCGGTAATGAACCCAAATTCATAACTATGAATACCCGACTCTTCCCGATTCCATTGTTGCGTTTTCTTTTATTGAATTGCACCTCCCTCCCCAAATCTCTCCTCTCCTCCACTCCTCTGCTCACCTCTCAACTCTTCTCTACCAAGCCCCATGCCATTCCACCCCTTCTTTCATCCCCTCTTACCTACTCTCTGTCTACTTATCATCGGTTTTTGAAGCAAGGGGCAAAATCAACGACGAAGACCATCATAGACTCGACGAGAACCGACTTTGATCACCAATCTCAGTTTTTTCATTACTCTTAGTCAACAATTGCATGTCTGTGAGCAACCTTTATTAGTTAAAGTATGATAAGGTATGGTGGGATTTGGGTAATGTTTTTGATATTTTGGTGGAATTTCTTTGTGTTGTTGTCTTGATCAATGGGTAATTGTTGTGCGTATACAGTTGCATTAGTTTTTGAACTTATACAGCTAACTTTGTTGGGAATTCTATTAGGCAACCAAGCTAAATTAGTGGACGTAGTAATGTCCGAAACCTGTTTGATGATAGTCCTAAATGAGAAAAGGGTTGATTTATGGAGGGTATTTAATTCATGATGTGAATCACAGAGGACCGGGGGATGAGCTGTTTTCCTATATCGATCATTAAATGCTTTTGAAAAACAAGCAATACAAATTGGATAAGCTGTTATTTTGTCAAGTAATAAATCAAACATGGATTGCGTATGATTGATGGATTTTTTAATATTTCAAGTGATACTAGAATGTCATATGCTATTCATTTAATAAGTAATTTGTTTTATGAATATCAAACTACGTCCAGTTGGTTGTAGTCAAAAGTAAGACTAATACGATGTTGCTACTACAATTCTTAAGATGTTAGAAGTTGAGTATCTAGCTGCAAAGGGAAAGACTAGGACCTCTTTTTTCTTGGGCCATCATTTTTGTGGTGTATTAGGCATTTTTAAGCTTCTAGTATGTGTTTGATCAACCAATTTCATGTATCCCGATAGCAAGCTTCATGTATCCAATCAAGAGTTTTTGGTATTGTTTGAAAAGAAATGTTACAAAATTAAAAGCTCCCAGTTTTGAGTTAGATTTTTTTGTCGGTTGGTATCGGATCATTTGATAGAATGTTTATATGCATGAAACCAATGGCCAAAAGTGGCGTGTGAAATAGTATAAATCTCAAATTGTTCGATGTCATCCCCAGATGCTAGAAGTTTTTCATTGTATTACTAAACTAAGATCCTGACATCAAGTACATGATATCAGCCTAGATTAAACTGAAAAATTCTTGAAGGATAAAGAAGCAGATCACACAAATTGGAGACTCCACCAAAGGAATTAACTGCAAATCTTTAGTGATAGCTAAGTGAATTTGTCAAAGTTCTTTACATGAATGTGCTAAATTTATTTTGCTCTATTTGCTAGCTTTGTGTTTATTTAAGTGCTAAATGTGTGTTGTCATTAATCTCCCAATTGGTGGTGTTGTTGCAGTCCGTGACTTAAAGGAGGCAACAACTATGTTTGCCCGTGCAATTGGTATTGATGTTGCAGTCCGCAACTTAAAGGAAAAGTTTTTTGAAGAGTTGTTGAAGATGCTTGACCTTTCCAAAAGTGAGAGACGCAATGCCTCGAATATGTTGGCTTGTGACTTCGATCTTCCTAACATTTTTTTTGGCAATGCATAAGGCCGAGAAGATAGAATTATTTAGAGGAATATTAAGCGGTGTTATTTGAACATATCTATTTGGATGGAGAATTAATTTGTACTATGTTGAAAGTTGTATGATGAACAAAATTATATTTATTTGGTTATTGGAACAATATACACATATTTTTTTATTTTTTTCTTGGGTAAATTTTTATTTTTATTTTTTTGGTGAGAACAAGAATATGCATGTGTATGATAATGAAATTTATGCATTTCAGTTTTTTTTATTTGTTTATCAATTTTAAATATTTTTTGGTGAATTTTATGTGAGTTAATTGTGCATTTAATCTTACTTGTCAAGTTCTACAATTAATAGGAGTATTCATCATGAGGTAGTATGTTAAATTAAGTTGGAAATTCCATGATAAATTTTTTTTTATATTTTGGCCAAATTTCATTCTATTCTAGCATCAATAATTTAATCCAAACAAAGGAATGGAATGTGCATTCCATTCCAAGATTTAATCCCAAGTTAATTGCCAAATAGGGGAATGATAATGCTTATTCCATTCCATTTCCAATGTCATTCTGTTATCTTGTACATTCTATTCATATTTAAAAGTATTACCACGAACCAAATGCAACATAAATATTCATTCCACGTTTACAGATTGAATATTGCATGCAGTATATAGTTGTGAAGTACTTTTTTATTTTTCTGTTAGTTAAGTTAACATACTACCTCATGATAGTTCTCAAGCGATTGCTTGTAGATGGGTTTAATTGACTTATTTCACAACTTTCTTAGATGAAATTTTAAAGCGATGAATATACAAAATGATGAACTAATAAAATCAGATTCTTTTATTAATTCAATTGAATGAGTTTCAGTTATAGAGAGATTGAATTAATAGTATTTGATTACATCAATACCTACTTCCTAAAAACTAATTTTAGCACTACTCCTAAATGTCCAGATCGTGGGTTTGTGGGGGGGGGGGGGGGGGTTGAGTTGTTTATTTAACTTCCTTCTTTTATAGCCACTCTCTTCGATGATTTTTCCTTTTATTGATGGTTAATTGACTTTGTAACTCCCAGACAATTATTCTTTCTTTTAAACAAAAGTTGTGGCCGATTATTTCCCGCATTTTTTTCACACGTGGCAACTTTTTAATGATTTCAAGTTTGCCAACAAAACATGCATCAAATGTCTTAATAACTTTGTATTTTAAGTCTAAATAATGCCCCCTCATTTATTTGGGTTTATCTCGTAACTAACCCAAGTAAATGAATTGTCACATCTGTTGTTCCCCTTTCACTATTTCTCTTAAGACAACTCCCAACGGCACTTCATTCAAGCAGGTAAGTGAACAATCAGTAACCGCTAAAGACCCCTAAACCACTATTTAAAAGGCACAATCACTGTTTTTACCTACCCAAGTCCTTACCCCTTCTATTCTCTTCCAATTCACCCTTGGCAGTTTCTCCTTGGCTTATCTTCAAAATCTAAATATTTCTTTGATCCGCAAATGGCATCTAAGCGGAAAGCAGAACAAGTCATCACTGTTGTCCCTCCTTCAAACACATCACCTGTCCTTCGATTCTCTGTTGACCTTCGATATGCTATTCGAAACCTAGTTGGCGATCGAATTCTAATTCCTTCTGAGGATTCTGGTTCCAACTTTGCCTTAGGTTCTGCTTTTAAGACTGATATGTCTCTAGCATTATCTGAGCATTACCTCATTGCGCATGGAGAAGTCCTAACGCTTCATTGTCCTCAACTTCGATGGAAACATTGGGATCAAGGGCTCGCCCCCTTGAAAACTTGGGTTAACCTAAATCAACAATTGTCTAGTTGGGTGGAACGAATGGAGGCACACTTCTCTGAACAGTGGAAAAAACAAAGGATTATGAGCAAATCAAGTTCTCCACTTGCCCATTATACATGAATCGGTGGCTCATAGGAGCAACTAGTTGCTTCTTGTCAAAATCCTGCAATGCTATGCTCCTTCCTCTTGGTATGATGTCCCATTCAATCCTCAATGTCGTGCACCTTATTGGGCTCTCGTCGATAGGGATTGAAGTAACTACAAATCTAAAGCCTGATCGAATTCTGATAGACATTCCTACCAATTTCAACTATTCAGATCACCTCATCTTCTTTTATAGGCCAAATTCTGGCCCTCTTTCTTAGGAGGAACATGTTGCTTTTCTCCTCCATTGGCTTTGTCGTTTTGTCCTTTGTGTCCCTTCCCTAAGGTCACAATCAAATATTACAACATTGCCATCTTTTTAGCTAACCGCAAGGTCTTGGCCTTAGCTCCTTTTGTTTTAGGGGATCTTTACAAAGGCCTTTTTGACATGGCTGAAAGAGGTATTGACAATCTCTGTGGGGGCCATTTCTGGCTATTCCAAGCATTGCTCTACGCCTACTTCCCTGAGACTTGGGCTATGGAGTACCTTTCTTTTACAAAGTGTCACCCTCTCATCTATGCCCATTACTTCTTTATGTCGGTGTCTCCATCTCTACACAAAGACTTCGATTTTTATTTTAGGGCAATTCATGATCTAGAGTTTACCAGATATCCCCTTCTCTTCCTGCCTTTATTCCTCTTGTCGTCTTAGAACATCCCTAGATGGCTTCGTCAATTTTTCTGATGAACAAGCCACTTTTTTCCATAATTTTTGGGTAAGTCTCCTTCTACCTCGCTACCTTCATGTGGGTGGTGCAATCTATGATTCAAAATACACCCGTTGTAGCTTCGAGTCCTACTCCCCTAATTAGATAGCCAGATAATTTGGCTTCGCTCAAATTATCCCTGTGCCTTTCATGCACCCTCTCGTCGATGAGCATGCCAACACAAGGGTTAGGCTCAGAGATCCTTAGATTGTTCACCTTATTTCTTCAGCTTACAATAAAGCCTTGAAAATCTTTCACTTTGAGCGCTTTCATGGGGAACCATTTGTCTCCCCCCTCTTTGTCAATTGGTGGCAAAACACTTTAGCTTTGATATTTAATGACTACTTAGATGGTTATATATCTAGGCTAAATTTTGCAAATTGAAAGCCCAATGACTTGTCCTTATACCCTAGCATTTACTTAGTGAACTCCAAGTAGTATCTCCAACCTATCCCTCTGGATATTTTTTCACTGTTGAGGGACATATTGTAATTGACCCTTTTGACGATCCTACTACTGGGGAGGATTTATCCCAGAGGAAAAACACACAAACAACAAGTGGAAGTTATAGAGTAAAGGGGCCCCTATTCTATACCAGCAAAACAAATGACAAGTGAGATATCAACACATGAGGCCAATTCATCATTTTCTTCATCTCCTCAAAGGACTACTACCACCAGAATGCCTATTTTTTATGAGCCTTCACCTAAGATAGAGATCTCTTCCGGTTCATCTTAGAGGAAGACAAAATCTAGGAAGGATCTCTAGCCAACAAAGATGGCTCAAAGGAAAACTATTTTTTTTATATAGATATTTCCCTGTAGTTCTTTAATTTTGTCTTATGTAATGGCCAATTCCTGTGGCCTTTTTTTTTTGTAAGTAACTTTTAGGAAATATACATTTTTTTCTATTTCTTTGGAAATTTTGTCTCTAATTAATGTTATAAGAATCCCACATGGTTGGATAATATCTTTTTAAATATCTTCCATTAATGGGCTTCCTAGGCATTCTCCCTCTAAAGACTATAAGTGGTAAGCTCCACCTCTTAGTATTTTTCTTACTTTGAAATGTCTCTCCCAAGTAGGGGACCACTTTCCATATTCTTTATCTTTACTTTCCAAAGGCAAGATGGTTTTCCAAACTAAATCCTCTTCTGAAAAGCTTTTGGACTTAACTTTTCTATTTGAACTCATTTCTATCTTTTTTTAATGTATTTGGATATGGTTTAATGCTTCCAATCGATTCTCCTCCACATCTTCCAATTGAAGGAACATGGCTTGAGAAATGCACCTATGTTGACACACCCTGGTGCTCTAACACTCTTCTTGATTTTACAGTTATCTCGATAGGTATTACAACATCATGCCCATACACCAATTTGAATGGTGTCGTTCCTGTGCTAGTCTTCTTAGAAGTTCTATACGCCCACAAAAAAATTGGCAACAATTCATGCCACTACCTTGGGTTATCTTCTATAGTCTTTTTTAAGATAGACTTCAATGTTTTGCTAGTCAATTTTGCTTGTCCATTAGCTTGAGTATAATAGGGTGTTGAATCTAACATTTGTATCCCACGTTCAGATGCAAACTCTATTATTTCTGCCCTTGTAAACATAGTTCCTTGATTGACAGTAATTGTTTGAGGCAATCCAAACCTACAAACAAGGTATTCTTTAATAAAGCCAATTACTTTTTGTTGATCCACTAATTTCATAGGTACTGCCTAAACCTATTTTCAAAAATAATTAGTGGCCATTATATGTAAGAATGCTATTTTGATGAGCTAGGGTGAATCTGACCAATCAAATCCATTGCCCAACCCCTGAATGGCCATGACTTACAATTGAATGTAATTTAATACCAGGGACCTTCTAAATTGGTCATTGTTTTTGACAAGCTTGACATCCCTTCGCATAAGTGATGTAGTCTTTTCTCATAGTTAGCCAATATTGCCCATACCTATGAATTAGCCACCTTATCTTTTCACCTGAATGATGAGATCCACAAATTCCTTCATGTATTTCTGCCATGATCTTCAAAGCATCTAATTTGCTGACACACAAAGGCATTAATTCTTCTAGTGTCCTTCTAAACAATTGCTCCTCCAAAATGACATAATTTATAACTCAATTTCTAATAATTCTTTCTGCTTTTTGAGATGGATCTTGCAAGTACCTAATAATAGGAAACCTCTAATCTAATTCTTCAATTTCGATACCTAGGATGTTGAACGACCATGCCATTATTGTTGGCAAATGCCTTTTTTGAATTTTGATGACCCATTCATTCATCTCTTCTAGAATCCTTAGTCTAGAGGCCACTTGGACCATCTCATTGTATTTCCATTATGAAGTCTCATAAAATGTTCAAATTGAATATCCCAAAAACCCTGTATGAGGGACTACACTCTTATAATGTATATTTCTAGTGCAGGGTGATTACATTTATACCAACCTTGCACTTGTCTAATCACAAATTGTGAATCTCACACAACCAACTAATTCTTAATTTTCATATTCAAGGCTATTTCTAGGCCTATGATTAAAGCCTTATTTTCAACCTGGTTATTCGACAGAACCCATGTTTCATCCAATTGATAAGCGAACTAGAACATCCTACCTTCTGGTGATACTAGCATGATCTCAGCTCCTACTCGTCCTTCATTCTTAGACTTGTCGAACATTAATTTTCGAGGTATTATTTCTATGAAACACACTTTGAATGTATCTTTTTTAATGAAAACCCTTGGATGGTTTGCTAGAAATTTAGCCAAAGCTTGGTCCTTAACTGTTTTCTATGGTACATATTGAAAATAGTACTCTATTAAGGTAAGAATAAATATTCCCATTCTCCCTCTCAATAGGGGTCATGTGAGCATATATTTTACTATGTCAGTTTGAGCAATAATACACACCGTAAATGGAAGTAAGTAATACCTTAGTTTTATTGCAACTTTTCTATGGAAGAATAATTACATTCCACATTGTTTAACTTCCTACTTAGATAGTAGATTGCTTGCTCATGGCCTTGATTATTATATTGTGCCAAGTCTTGATTAACCCTAGAAAGTGTATTAGTAAATTAGGGTTTAGGGTTGATTATGTGCGTTAATTAATTTAAAGTGGTTAATTGAGATTATATTACGATTAATGTTTGATTATATGTTTTGTAGGGTTTCATGTATAATTAAGGGAACTTGAAGAATTAAAAGTGCAAAAAGGAGAAAAAGGAAGAAATCCAACAATACAACATCATCCAGATGGTTAGAATGCCATTTCAACGGGCCAAAGTCAAAAAGTTAGCAAAGGAGGCTGTAGGCAAGGGTTTTAGAAAAATGGCACCATCCGGACGGTGGTTGCGGCGTCTGGATGGTGGCCTTAACCAAATTACATTCTTATTTTCTCCTATTGGTCCATTTTTGCAACAAATTTTTTGATTGGTTGATGTAGGGGTCTATTGACTTAAGCTGCTTGCAAAGGCCTATAAATAGGCATGGTTAGGAGCCACTTTCACCAACTTTTGTCCACTTCAAAAGGGAGACTAAGGACAGAAAAAGAGGAAGATAAAGAGAGAAATACCTCACAACCCTAAGCCAAAATTCTCTTCTTTTTAATTTTTTTTTCCTTTCTACTTGGAGCATTGAACCTCTCTCACTTTTTTCGCCCTAGTCAGTAATAGGAGTGGGGGTGTCTCAACTATTCCTTGGGGAAGGACTTATTGTGTTTCATTTTCTATTGTCATGGGATACACTTACTATTCGTACTCGTCTATAGAAATGAAGCATGAGTAGTCCATTTTTACTCTTTAGTAAAGGGTGAAAACATGTGTAATATTGTTTGAGTAATGAAAATACCGATGTTTTGTTCATACTTTAATGTTTATACCTCCCTTAAGTGATGAATAATTTCCATTTATGTTTGGCATTGTATTACTATATGCGCAAGGTTACAAGTACAGAGCTAGACTTATTTTTTATTACCATTTCATCTATACTCTATTATGTACTTCATGTATGATACAATGATACACGTAGTTGGAATTTATGTAACATTCGGGAGATTGGTTATAGACGGGTTAAGTCTTGCCATAGCCAATGCTTTTGATTTAATGCATAAACAGGAACTTTGTCTTCATTGATCTATAGGCCTGCCAATCGAATAGCCATAGTAAACCTTTTGAATGGTTCACTTTAGGGTTTATTAGGGTTATTTGGTTGTTGTATGGTGCATAGACCTTCCGACCAACTTAATAGTTGCCATAATATGTTCAATATATATATCAGACCTACCGATTAACTTTCTGCTGACACATGAGTTAATTGCTATAAGGTGACATTTTCATAGTCAAGCAATAAAATGCATGTTGGATCCTCAAACTAAAGAGGAGTTTGTTTTTTCATTTGTTGTAATCAAAGTTTAGTTTAAGTGTTTATTTATCAATTTTAAGCTCAATCACAAGTTGTTGTAATGCACACTACGTGCACAATAATTTCACCCTTTCTATTTTGAATTTCAATAGATAACTCCTTGTGGACTCGACCTCGGACTTCACCGAGTAATATTACAGTTTGACCACTTATACTTGGATGATTAAGATCAAGTCAAGTTTTTGGTGCCGTTGTCATAGAGTTGCGATAGTTTGAAAAAGAACTAGAAGTTTCCTAGTTTGTGTTATATGTATATATACTGTCTATTTTATTTTGTTGTTTATGCCTTTTAAGTCATCAGTAGGCCCTGTAAATCAGTTTAGTCCTTCATCCTCACCTTCTTCACCTACTTCGTCATCACAAGCATCTTTAGACTCTTTTGAATTAAGCATGAAAAATAATAATTGAAGAGAACAAGAGGTGGTTCAGAATGCTAGATTTTGAGAAAATATGTGCATCTTACACGCACTAGTGTCCCTTCATATTTCATTTTTTTGTCCTAAAAATGATCCAAATTTTAATCAAAGCAAGGACAATACAACTTTTACCATAGTTTCATGGTCTTGAGTCTGAAAATCTTTATTTTCATGTGGAAGAATTCGAGAAAGTATGTGGTGCATTACAAGATAATTTTGAAACAGCTTAGTTGAAACTTTTTCCTTTTTTTTTGAAGGATAAAGCTAAACAATAGCTAAATTCTTTGAAACTCAATCTATTCCAAGTTGGCAAGTTTTACAAACTGAATTTTTCAAGAAATGTTTTCATGTACATCGCACCAATGCATTAAGATATTGAATCATAATTTTTGTGTGAAAGAGATAAATTTTTGGGAGAGATTTAAGGATTTTCTCCAAGCTTGCCACATCATGCATTCAAGAGTTGGACCCTAGTTAGTTTCTTTTATGATGTCCTTCCCTCTACATTACGTCAATTAGTAGAAATGATAGCCCAGGGAGGGAGAATTCATGGAAAAGAATCTCGATGAAGCATTCAAATTTTTTGATACCATTTCTGAAAGTTCCCAAATGTGGGACTCGGCCTCACCAAATATTGTTAAAACTAAGCAATCCACATCCTAGGGAGGGAAATATGTGTTAAAAGAGGATGATAACCTGAGGGTTAGAATGACTACTCTATCTTGAAAGCTGGAAGCTCTAGAGGTGAAAAAGGTCAATAAAGTTTCTATCTTATCTCCTTCTGACCAGTTGTGTGGATTTTTTGTTTTGTCAAGACATCCCATGAGGGAGTGTCCTACCATCCTAGCATTTAAGGAAGTCTTGATGGAACAATCTAATGCCATTTCCAACTTTAACAAGTCATATTCCAATTCATATTCTGAGACCTATAATTTAGAGTGACGTAATCACCTGAATTTTAGCTGGAGAAACACATAGCCTGTAAGTTAGCAACCAGGTCCGCTTCCACCACAACCTCAGACTCAACAACCATATCAACCTTACCAACCCCACATAACAAAATTTTGAAAGATACCATAAATTAGTTCATTCAGAGTCAAATGAGTTTCAATACACATTCCACTCATGCATTCAATGATTTCAAAACTCAAATGTCACAAAAAATTGAAGATATTAAGAGTCATTTAGCCAAGTTAACCCAGTCTTTGAACACAACGGAGAAGGAAAAATTTCATCTCAACCTAAATCTACTCAATTTCAAAACTAGGCTAATGCCATGTCTTCTGAACCTTCTATCAAGTCCAAGCACTTACCATATTGAGGAGTGGTAAAGTGACTGACAAGTTCATAAAAACCAAAGCTCTTGAGCCAGCAATCGAGTCAATCCTTGTTAATAAACTAGTTGAGTTTGAACCAATTGTTCAAAAAGAAACAAAGTTGCCTGACAAAAAAGACAAATCAAATCTTGTTTCTTTACCACAATGAGTTAAGAAACCTCAACCATTGAACAATTATGATGAAATTTTTGAATTGTTTAAGCACGTGAAGATTAATATCGCCCTATTGGATGCAATCAAACAAGTCACATCGTATGACAAGTTTTTGAAAGACCTTTGTACAAAAAAGAGCATTTTTGACTAAATAGGTTAGTGCTATCATTCAACACAAGACCCCTCTAAAGAAAAAAGATATTGGGAGTCCCAGAATGTCATCCATAATTGGAAACTTTAGAATTAAGCAAACTTTGTTTGATCTTGGAGCCAGTGTCAATTTACTCCTGTATACATTCTATGAGCATTTAGGGTTGGGAGAGTTAAAACTCACAAATGTCACATTGTAGTTGGCTGGCCGATTTGTGAAAATTCCATGAGAAGTTGTTGAGGATGTGCTTGTTCAAGTTGATAAGTTTGATTTTCCTGTGGATTTTACTGTTCTGGATACTCAATCAGTTTTGCATGTCTCTACACAAATTCTTGTTATTTTGGGATGTCTGTTCCTTACTACATCAAATGCATTAATTAATTGTAGGAATAAAATCATGAAAATTTCATTCGGTATTATGACATTGGAATTAAATTTGTTTGATATTGCTAAACAACCTAGAGAGGAGGAAGATTTGAAAGAAATAAATTGCATTAAGTCATTAACTCAGAGTCTTTTCGAAAAAAACTTGTAATCAAAAAGAGTCGCATGCATTGTTAGGGTCCATAAATAATGTTGAGTCTATTATAGATACGTCCACTGTTGAAATATGAGTTCCAAAATTTGAGGAGTAATTACCCAATGAAACAAAGTCTATTGAGTCTAGTGTCATGACTCCCAAGCCAGAGTTGAAACCTCTTCCAATTGACCTAAAATATGTCTTCTTGGAGGAGGATCAAACTTATCCAGGGGTGATATCTTCAAAATAGTCAAAATCTCAAGAAATTCAATTGATAAGAGTCACAAAAAATTATTAAAGTGCAATTGGTTGAATAGTAGCCAATATTAAAGGAATAAGGCTTCTTCTTTGTACTCTTTACATATATTTGGAAGAATACTCGAAACCATCTTGACAACCACAATGTAGGTTAAATCTAGATCTTAAAGAAGTTGTTTGGGCTGAAGTGCTTAAATTGTTAGATGTTGGGATTATGTACCCTATAGCTGATAGTAAATGGGTTAGCCCTACATAAGTAGAAACTAAAAAGTCTGGTATTACGGTAGTGACAACTTAACAAAATGAATTAGTCCTTACGCATACAGTTACTGGTTGGTATATGTGTATCGACTGTTGAAAACTAAATTCTCTTACCAGAAAAAAACTATTTTCCTCTACCCTTCTTAGACCAAGTTAGTTGGATATGCATTTTATTGTTTTTTGGATGGGTACGTCGGCTACAACCAAATTGAAATAGCAATTAATGACCAACAAAAAACTACTTTTACATGTAATTTTGGCACTTTTGCTTATAAAAGAATATCATCTGGTTTGTGTAGTGCTCAAGTTACTCTTCAGCGATGTATGTTAATTATTTTTAGTGACATGACAGAGTGATTTTTAGAAGTCTTTATGGATGATTTTTTTATGTATATGGTGATTCATTTGAATTGTGTCTAGAAAATCTTGAAAATTCTTGGTGTGAGGAGACAAATCTTGTTTTGAATTGGGAAAAATATCGTTTCATGGTTACACAAGGTATTAACTTAAGTCATATTGTTTCTGCTGAGGGAATTGAAGTTGATAAATCAAAAATTGATTTAATAGGAAATCTCTCTCCACCAAAAATTGTAAAAAATGTTCAATCCTTCCTAGCTCATGTAGGATTCTATAGAAGATTCATTAAAGAATTTAGTTTGATATCCAGACCAATGTGTAATCTTCTATAATAGGATGTACCATTTGATTGAAATGAACCATGCCAAATACCATTTGATAAACTTAAGAGGATACTTATTTTTTCACCAATTATGCAACCTCCTGATTGGTTCTTACCTTTTGAATTAATGTGCGATGCTAGTGATTATACTGTAGGAGCTGTCTTAGGACAAAGAAAAGATAACCAACCTTATGTGATTTACTATGCAGGTAAAACTTTGAATGATGTACATATGAATTATTATACAATAAAAAAAGAATTGCTTGTTGTAGTATTTGCTTTAGATAAATTTAGATTATATTTGGTTGAATCCTTAATTGTTGTATTTACAGATCATGCAGCTTTAAAGTACTTGCTTACAAAGAAGGATACTAAGCCATGTTTCCTCCAATGGATACTATTACTTCAAGAATTTGATCTTATTATCAAAGACAAGAGGGAGTTGAAAATGTGGCAGTCGATCATTTGTCAAGGCTGAATTATGATATGAAAGAGGAGTTCGTACCGATTAAAAATTTTTTTTTGATGGACAATTGTTTGCAATAACTGAGGTACCATGATATGCAAATATAACCAACTACTTAGCCACAAGTACCATTCCTTTTCACTATACCTTGATCAACAAACATAAATTTTTAAGAGAGGTATGCAATTTCTTTTGAGAATATCCCTATGTGTTCAAATACTGTAAGAATCAAATAATAAGGTGTTGTGTACCTAATCATAAAATTGTTTAGACTCTTTCTTTTTGCCATTCTGAAGCCTTTGGTGAGCATTTTTCTTCAAAGAAAATCGCTACTAAAATTTTGTAGTGCAAATTTTACTAGCCCACTCTTTTTAAAGAGGTACAAATTTTTCGTCTAAATTTTGACTGATGTCAAAGGTTGAAAAGTATTTCAAAAAGAAATATAATGTCTTTAAACCCTATTTTGATTACTAAAATTTTTGATTGTTGTGACATCGATTTTATGGGACCTTTCCCTCCCTCCTTTGGATATCTGTACATTTTGGTTGCTACTGATTATGTTTCCAAATAGGCTGAGGCAAATTTTGTGTTGAAATAATGATCACCGCACTGTGATCAGATTTTTAAAAGAAAATATTTTGTCTAGATTTAGAATTTCTCGAGCTATTATAAATGATAGGGATGCATATTTTTACAACAATCTTTTTGAAAATCTAATGAGAAAATATTTGATTTCACACAAAGTGTCTGCCCCTTATCATCCTTAGAAAAATGGACAAGATGAATTAGCTAATAAAGAGATAAAAGGTGTTTTGAAAAAAAAAAAAGGTTAACCCAGATTGCAAAGACTGGTCCTTGAGGCTGACTGATGCGCTTTGGGGGTACTGCAAACCATTTTGGGAATGTCTCCTTATCGGCTAGTTTATGGCAAACCATGTCACTTATCTGTGAAATTGGAACATCGAGTATATTGGGCAATCAAAATGATGAATTTTGACATAGACAAAGCAAGTGCATCCCGCAAGCTTTA
The DNA here is from genome assembly GCA_963454935.2 of Ilex paraguariensis. Taxonomy (NCBI): domain Eukaryota; kingdom Viridiplantae; phylum Streptophyta; class Magnoliopsida; order Aquifoliales; family Aquifoliaceae; genus Ilex; species Ilex paraguariensis. The sequence goes on along the minus strand of CAUOFW020001198.1, from coordinate 96,725 downwards.
GATTAGTGAATTGGAAGAGCTGAGAAATGAAGCATTCAAAAATGCAAAAATGGCCAAGGCCAGAATGAAGATTTTTCAGAATAAAAATGTTGTGCGGAAGTCCTTTCTACCATCTCAAAAATTCTTGTTATACAACTCAAGGGTCCGCCTATTTCATGGCAAGTTAAGATCCAAGCGGACGGGATCATATAATGTTAAACAAGTTTTTGATCATAAAGCAATTGAAATTGAAAATCCGTTAAGTGGGAATATTTTTTTAAAGTGAATGGTCAAAGGCTTAAGCCATATTATAATGGATTTTTTTGAAATGTGGATTCCATTAAGCTAATGGAACCAGAGTATTTGTCTTAAAAAGTTATTATGTTGTTTGTTTGTAAATATTAGTGCTGATTGTTTCTTTGTTTGTTTTGCAAATTAAGATTTTAAACTATGGATGGGTTTCATTTTTGAACCTTACTATTATTTGTCTTTAAATTTTACTCTATGGTGTTATGCATTGAGGACACTATTAGGATTAGGTTGGGTGGAGAAAACAATCCATAACCGTCTTTGTTACTAGTAGAAGTTAAAGAACCAGATAGTGAGTCTTTTTAAACTTTTCAAAAATTTCAAAAAAGGGATGAAAAAATGTTTTGGTTTAGTCTTGGTGTGTTACACACATTCCTGATGGATGTGCACCATCTGATAATGATAAAAACAAGAGGGATTAGAAAGAAAGAATTGATTAGAAAATAACCAAAACTCTTGTGTGGAAAGAGTTCATATGCTAAGCGTTTACGAGCAAGACGTCTTTGTGGGTGTGAACGATGTGGTCGTCTCATGCATATGAGGGAATTTAATCAGTGTTCTCAATCGATCTCAGGTCATGCACTTGATCGTCTCAATTGGATTAAAGTATGGGCAAAGTAAGTATTTTTCTGACATGCCATCTTATACTAGTCCAATGCTTATAAGATATGTGCGAAATGAGATTAATTTATCAGGATTGGAGGAGTCGGATTAGGAATTAAACCTATTTCGTAAATAGTTAGGAAGTTAGGATATTTTGGTATGTTATTTTGTTTTAGTGTGATAATTTTAAAATTCTAGCTCTTGCATTTCAATTATGATTTTACTACTAAGGAATTAGAAGTAAATTGGAGGAATAAAATGAGTATGAATTAATTAAAGGTTCTTTAGATTGCAAGAATTGTAACTGAAATTAGGAATTTTGCTGAAAATCAGGAAAATGAGCTGCTAGATTGCTAGATTGCCACATAGTCAGAACAAAAAATCTAGCACCGTCTAGACGATAGTAAGCCTAGAAAAACTAGTACGTTTGCGAGGAACAGATTTGATCAGTTCCCTCGCAATTTGTTAAAAAAAAAAAAATAGCAACCCTTACCGCCTTCTTGCCTCAGATCTATCCTAGCCGTTAGTTTTTCTTCGATTCGACTTTGATTAACCACTTACCCATCCCATTATACAGACTTTTATTGATTAAAATCCTATGAAACCCACTTTTTGTTAAGAAAATAAATATTTTCATTATGAATCGAAGAAGGAAGTTAAGAGCTCACAAGGATGGCGCATCTTCAAGATGTCCGAGGCGAGGAGCCTCTCTATCGCCCCCAACAATGCCACAAGACCAGGAGGAGCCTTAGGTTCAAAATCAATTTGACAATGCTATGTTTGAGACCATTGAGCAACTAATATGGTATGACATACATTTTTTTTTATCTAAAACTATCATTGTGGAAAGGTCTGTTATCTACGGGGATTTTGAGCATACTGGGGTTAGACAGAATTTAGTGGGGATGGTTGGATTATATGAAAACTATTGGGGTTCCTTATGAATGTTTGGTATGTGAATTTTATAGTAATGCTAAAGTTATTGGGCCAACAAAATTGGTTGTATATGTTAGGGAGTTAAATTCAAGTTACGGTGTCTACCGTTGCTGATTATTTGCACACTATTATGAGACACCCTAGTGCCTAATACCCTCTTAATTCGGTACCTGATATGTCTAATGTTGGGATTGAGTTGACAGGGAATCAAAATTATGCCCGGGGAAGGCCAAATAAGTACATTAAGCAAAAAAATTTGACTAATAAGTACTGGATCCTGAATCTGATTACTGTCAATAATTTGATGCCCCAGTCCTAGAAAAATTAAATTTATATTAAGAAAGCACTATTTCAGTATTCCTTTGGGATAAGACATACTATTGATCTACATACATTGATAATGGATCAAATGATTCTAACAGTAGAAAACAAAAAACCCGTACTTCTTTTTGCTATTTTAGTATTTGATTTGTATATAGATAGAATGGAGTGATATTAGATCCATCATAGCCCACTGAGGAGCATTTGGCATCGCTAGACAAGATTTCTTTGAAGAAGAGCCATGAAATCTAGGCAGAGGCACATCAAGAGATACCACCCGAGCCACAAGTAGACCAGTTTCCGCGAGGTGCATATTTTTAGCCACCTGAAGAACCGCAACAATAACAGGAGGAGGAGCAACTGTATATTTTGGCAGATGATTGAATTGACATGCAAATTTTGTTGGGTCTCAAGATGAGAATGACCCAGTTTCATCATGGGATGATTCAGTATAAGGAGAATCAAAGAGAGATTCTGAGGCTACTTGAGCGGAGATATGGTGGTGGCCCATCATCATCAGCCTATTTAGCCGAAGTCTCCTGCATATTCCTACTCTTTCTCTTGCGTTCAAACATGCCTAACACCCTATATCTCCTGTTCTATTTATTCTATTTGTCAGGCGTGAACTATTGGGGGATAAACTACGTTCGATCGTGAACTACATTCGAACGTGCCCCACACTACTTTAACTTATCCCTATTTTCTAAGCCCAATTTGACCTAGTGAGAAGCTAATTTGCGAAAGTTTCCTGAAATATTCTTTTGTAGTCCTTAAATTCTAGTTTCTAATGCTGCAAGAATCAGCTTAATATGATATCAGAGTATAACGTTATTAATAAAATACTAAGATAGTGTCTAATTCCTTTCTACCCAAAATTTTCCAACGGACCACTTCCAATCACCTATCCTTATTTCATTCTATATTAATGTAGTACATGATAGTCTAATATAATTTAAAATGAAAACATGGCTGTTTACATTGCTTATGTTCTTTATTGCTTTATTTTTCATATACACTAGCAATCGCACACATAGGCACTATGTGTTTGTATGAATGCTTGTTTAAATGCCCACTAATCAAAAAAGGTTTTGTGATCATTGGATTTTGGTGAGGGATCATGTTATGGTGAATCTGAGTGTAACCTAATCAATTTTTCAATCTTTTCATCAATTCACATGGTGAGATTTTTGGTTGTTAAAAGGGGTCCAAGTGCTCAATTGACCAATTAATTTGTTTATTGGTAATTATGGTGGGTCAGGTTTAAAATTATGTTTGCCCAATCGAGAATTTTTGATAAAATCTATTCATCCCTGACTCTAGGTTCTCATGTGTATAATCGCGAGGGAAGATCCACATCGAACCTCTCCCTGATTCATGCTCATATTTTCCAATTGGTATCAGAGTGGGCCCTAATAATTGCATTTAGGCACTTTGTAAGAATTTTATGTGTTCACTTACTTAACTTATTTTTTATTAATTTAGGGAGCTATTGCGATTACCAGTTAGTCTTGAATGGATTCTCAAAGCGAAGCCAGATTTGGTCATGCGTCCACCACTCTTTGATGGTTCTAATTATACATATTGGAAGGCACGAATGATAGCTTTCCTAAATTTGATCGATGAGTGTCTATGGTTATCGATATAAGAAGGTTGGACCCCATCAACAGTGATGACTATCAACAGGATCGACATTGTGATAAGACCAAAACCCCTAACCACATGGACCAAAGTTGAGTATGAATATGCTGGGTGGAACTCAAAAGGATTGAATACAACATTCAATGTCATCTCTCCCCATGAGTTTCAGAGGACCTCCAATTTCCAAAGTGTCTTGGAATATCCTAGAGAATGGACTCCATTGGTAAAGATGTCTCAACTTCAACGATATACCTCCCAAATTGAGACCTTGAGGATGCAAGAGGATGAAACTTTGTGATTTTTGTGCTAAGTTAGTGACTTTGTCAATTCATCCTTTGCCCTCAGTTTCAATTATAAATACTCCGTGATTAAATGGAAAATATTGAGATTTCTACTAGCGAGGTTTCAAGCTAAGGTAACGACCATAGAGACTAGAGTTAACTTGGAGAAGGTCCATGCCAGACCTAGTAGGGTCAATTTTGACTTATGAGATGAATCTCCAACCACCCTAGAAGTCGAGGGGTATTGCTTTGAATTAGAGTCACTTCACTTGGGACAAGAACACGTAGCCTTTCTTGCAAGGAGGTTCAAAAAATATTTCAAGGTTAGAGGTGTTGAGTCCTTTGGGTCAAAGGGTAACTCCCGTTGACCTAGGAGTAAAAGGGGTAAAAATATTTAGCAAAGACATACAAAGAAGCAGAAGGGGCTCCAATGCTTTAAGTGCCATGGTTTCAATCATTTGGCTGCAGAATGCCCTAGTAGAAAAAGAAAGACATGCACAAAGAATGTAGGACAACAATGAAAGCTAACTGAAGCGACAATGATAATGAGTCCAAATTGAATGAGGACTTATATTCTCAAGATGATGAGGAGAATTTTACAGCTTTCTTTGGCTCACATTCCTAGTAAAAAAGTTGCGAGAGAAAGAATAAGATATAACAAGTCCTACCACAAGGGTAGATGAATTGGAGGTTGAAGTCTGCTCAAGTGAGGATGGCATGGAGAGTATTGAGGAGATATATGATGCATAGAACTAATTGTGTGAAGAGTACCTCAAACTAAAGAAGAGAGTGCATGCTTCGAGCTGGAGGCTCAATTCGAGTGAATAAGAAAAGAAAGCACTCCACGTGGACTTGATGAAGTCCAAAACTCATATTTGTGGGCTTGAAGAATAGAATAAGTCCTTGAAGGACAAAGTGATCTTTCTTGAGAATGAGTGTCATGGATTAGTGATATCCAAGAAGGGTCTTGAATTCAAATTGATAAAATTAGATAAAGACCTTCAAGAGCCACGAGAACTCTCTAAAAGACTTTCCCTTGGTTCAAAAAAGTTAGATAAAATATTGTCTATATGGAAGAATGTTGGTGACAAATGTGGTTTATGATACACAAACGTGCACACTACCTCCACTCCTTTCAAGACCGTGTTTGTAAAGGGTAATATAAACCCATCACCCCCCCAGTGAACAAAAAATCCCCCAAAGACTAAAAATAGTAAGGGTGAGAACTTAAAGAAGTCGATTATCAAAGAATCCTATGCCAAACAGTTTATTTATTTTATTTATTGAGAAAATGTTCATTATATTGCATATTGCATGTATTATAGGGAAGTAATGACCAAGAAGCTTACACTCCTAGCTACTCAATAAAAGGCTTTGAACAACCAAGTGAATCTTACCACGCTTATGGATAGATTGAGTGAGTGTAAGTCTGGAAATGCTTCACCATAAAAGGCTCTTCTCACTTCACACATGAGCCCATCCCCTTTCCTCCATATCCTAGGGTATTTCATGCATCAAAACTTGTTTTAGAAGGTTTTTTGGTGTGATTCAACTTTAGATTTATAGTCTTCACTTGCATTTGCACCTTTTCATTGTTTTTGGAAAATGCCACCACAATCGAAAAAGAAAGCTCAGGTTTGAGAATTTGATGAGAGGAGCCACTCCCAATGTCCCCATTATCATGATATATACATGAGACAATTTATTTCTCATCCTGTAATGGTGGAACGAGGCGTAAATTCTGATGGGGTACGTAATTCTTCAGTGCCTCCAAATTTTGAGTCGAGAGGCTGGATTGGACTATTCGTGGCCCCTGAACCGGCGAATGAGACCATATTTAGGGAATTATATGCACACTACAGTCGAGAGTGAGCATTTCATGACCTATGTTCAAGGTGTGTTGTTTAAGTTCTCTTTAGATTTGATTGCCACCACCCTATAACTTCCCTGGGTTGCTAATGATGCACACCATCATAGACAAGATTGTGTAATACCCAGTCTCAGTCATGTTGCATTCGACTTATATGGAGCCCCTTATCATGATGTTTGGGACCAACATAAATGGTTTTACAAGTACTTAACTAGAGAGTATCAGATGACCAATTTGATTATCAATTACAACATCGACCCAAAAATCCATTTATATACTTTTTTGACCCCATGAGCTTAATTTTTACCTGTTATTGGGACTGGTTTGGTTTCTTGATCACTCAATTTTTTTTGAATAAGAGTGAAATTTCTTTAGAGACTAATTGGACAAGAAAACAAAGAGACCTCATGGTAAAGATTCAATGCTACAGAGCGAGACACACACAAACTATGTGATTGATCCCATGTTGGTAGAGGTAGAGGAAGAAGAGATAGAGCCTGAGTCATTTGCTCCTACCTTTGAGCCTGGACCATCATCTAGTGCACACCACCGATACACACACGAGCTAGTACTTCACGTGCACCAACACGTAGGGCTACACCTACATGTTCCCTTGCTTAGTGGTTTGTAATTATAGATGAATTTAGACATATCTAGATCATTATAGATGAGAAACAAAGTCTCATGACTCTACGGTTAGACAGGAGGTGAGGCATGTCAAGTAGTTGCTACAGTATGCTAGATTTATTGATGACGACGATGAGCGTGAGACATAACCACATGATGGAGATGGTGATGGTGATGAAGCGGCTACAGGAGCTACTTAGGAGACTTTAGTATAAGACCATATGGGAGCTTTGAGTGTTGTTATTCCTTCATGGACTTATACTTGAGTACTCTATTTTTTATTGTTGATTTTCTTTTATTGTGACAAACTTCTAGTCCTTTACTTTGATGCTTAATCATTTAGACTTGGAGTTCTATGTCATGTTTGTCCATTACTTTATGTGTTTTTGCCTATTCTTGCTAGTTGATTTGTCATGATTTCTCTTAGTTATACCATATTTTTACCTTTCTTGTCTTGATATGTCATTGGTTTGGCACTTTTGGAGTAATTTGGGAGAAAATTTTCATTTGCTAGAATTAGTTAGTGTAGGAGCATAGAGTAAGGGGGAGTACTTGCACAAACTTGATAGAAAGTCACCTATTTTCCTTATTAGTTTTTATATTATTATTTTGCTTGTGAACACCAACTTAGGGGGAGAAGTTGTTGTGCATTGTCATTGCTATATTCATAGTTCTCGAGCATATTGGACGAGTATTTCTTACACATGTAACATATTTGTACTTGAATGATGTTAACATGAAAATACCCTATGCTTCTCTTGGTGCTTACCATACCTGTGGTTATGTTATGTCTTTCATACATATTATGCTCTTCACGAGCTATTGGCTTAAGCGATGATGTGCAGGACTATGATCTTTAAAGGATTCATTAGAAGACAGTTTTTGTACAGAGTATTGAGATTTAGAGACTTGTACATGACTATTCAGATTAGGTTATGAATCCTTTTGTTCTAGTGGTTTGCGGAGTGTAATCTTAAGTTTTTTACTTGTATATTTTGTCATGAAATTATCAAAGGGGGTGATTGTTAGGATCATGTTTGTAATTGACTAATTTCATTAAGTTCTTTTGTAAATATTGGTCACGATGCTATAACGTTGAAAATTTGAAAGCGTTAATAAAAGAGAGGAGATTGTGCTTCAAACTCTTCGTATGCGCTTTCTTGTTTATGACAAATGTAATGACCTAGAGACCTTAGCACCATTGGTTTAATTTATTAGAATTAGGTTAATTAGATAAAAAAAATTGGTGATTGTGTTTTGTTAATGACTCCTAGGTCTTTTTCAAGAATTTTTTTTCTAAACCTTAAATATGTTTTGAAAACATAGACTTGAGTCATTAATCGAACCCCACTTGAGCAACATCCTTTAGTGCTAAACTAGAAAAGTTTTTGCTTGGTTTCTAGCTTAAAAATCAATAGGGATTGCCCTATGTTTGCTAGAGTGGTCTTTTAACTATTAGGGATAAATCAGGAAAGGTTGAATAAGTGGGTAGTGGAGACTATCCTATGGGTCACTCTCGGGCCGCTCGAGTGGTCTTGAGACGGCTCAAATGGTCATGAGGTTGCTTGAGTGGTCCCTACTTTATTGCCTTGATTTGAATTCCTTTCATTCTAGCAACCAACGCCCTCTCATCAGTCTTCCACTGCTCGAGCAGTTGTTCACAAATTTGTATTTTCTTGGTCCTCAAAACAAACCCTATTCCAAGCTTATAAATAGGGAGTGTCTTTTCTATGCTATGTTAAGCCTCTTGAGAGTATGTTTTGCATATCAAAAACCCTTGAGAGATTGTGAGCAACCTCAGATCCGAAAAGACCAAAACCCATTTTGGAGAAGAAGAACTTGCTTAGTTCTACCAAACCCATTTCAAGAGTGTATATGTCGAGATTTTGGGTGCATCCTAGGAGTGCTCGAGACCTAAAGGAATTGTGTGGCTGGGAGCTCAAGTGAAGCTATCCACAACATCGATGAGGGTATCTAGTGGAGAGATCTATTGAAGGAAACAAGTGTCTAACCATGGTATTGGTTGAGGTATAAGACTTGAGTACTTATAAATTGATTGTGAATAGTGGATTAGGCTTTAGTGAACTATGAGTGGTTCTCCACGATTTTTTCTAAAGAGGGTTTTCGCGTCAAAAAATCTCTTGTGTTCTTTATTGCTTTATTAGATACACTTGTGATTTGTAGCACATACAAGCACTGTGTTCAAAGTTATGATTATGTGAATGATCATATCATCTCTAGTGGTTTGGTAGTGGGTTATTTCCTTGGATTGGATCACCATGAGTGATTGAGTGTTAATTGATAAAATTGACATATTCATTATACTAATCATCATGGGCTTTATGGGTTGTTCTTGTTAAAGGGGTTCTCAAATTTTTAATTAATAAATTAATTTGTGAGAAAAAATATAATTGAGGTTGTATAGGTTATAATTTGGCACCCTCCCCCTCTAGGTTGTGTCAAATCCCATGTGTGTAATCGTGAGGGACAATCGATTTCGCACTAGGATATCATTTTATCCTTAGAGAAACCAAATTATTTGATTGTCTCATCAAACTAGATGTTCTAACTTCGGGATACTTGCTTTTAGTCCACAACTAGATCCATGTAACCGGCACAACTAGATCCATGTAACCGGCACACAATGTGGCGAAGGCCACTAGATACAAAACCTTATGGATGCTCCATATAAATATCTTCCTAAATGTTTATAGGGTTAATTGCACTGGAGGTCCTCAAAGTATGAGATTTTTCTCATTTTTGTCCCTAATTTTTCAATTGCATCATTTTAGTTTCTAAAGTATTGAATATATTTCTATGTGGTCCCCGAAGTAGACATCGTTCAAATTACTAAAGATTTTTCACTATAAACTTGTACATAATATCTAAATATGGAAAAAAAATAATTTGGATAACTCTTGATTAATTTTCTACTCAAATTTTGGTCAAAGAGCTACCCAAATTACACAGTTTTGATCATGAGCTATCCAAATTTTGATCAAGAGCTACCCATATTATACATTTTTTGTCAAGAACTACACAAATTTTGGTCAAGAGCTACCCAATTTATTTTTTGCCCATATTTAAATATCATGTTACAAGTTTATGATAAAAAAACCATTAGCAATTTGAATATTATTTGCTTGAGGGATCACATAAAAGCGTAATCAATACTTTAGGGACCAAAATGATGCAATTTAAATATTAGAGACCAAAATGACACAAACTCTATACTTTGGAAACCTCCAGTGCAATTAACCCATGTTTCTATTAGAATCTGGTTTTACATTCATCTGGCATATCTCATAGTCATAGTATGTGGTTATGACAAGCATAATCCTGATAGATTTTAGCATAACTACTGGCGAGAAGGTTTCTTCATAGTCAACTCTTTGTCTCTACTTGAAACCTTTAGCTACCAGCCTAGCTTTATAAGTCTTTACCCTTCTATCTAAGCTTATCTTCCTTTTGAAAACTCATTTGTAGCCTATAGGTACAACACCTTGAGCTGAGTGTACAAAAGTTCAAACTTGGTCAAAGTACATACAATCCATCTCCAATTTCATGAAACTTTGCCATTTTCTTGAGTTTGTAAAACCCGGGTAAAATTTGAACTTTTTCTAAAAAAGGGCAAAATGATAATTTATTACTATAATGCGGATTTAAAATACGTATTTTTCTAGAGCTCGGATGACAAAAAAAACTTCACCGTTGGATTTGTCTTGCGAAATCTAGTTACCCTGTCAAATTTCGTCAATTTTAAGATAATTTGATTTTTTTTCACATTTTTCGAGACGACGGGTGATTGGTGACCCCCAAAAACGAATTTTTAATAAAGTTTTTAAATTTTAAAAATAATTTAGATAAATATTATATAAAATATTTTGAGGTTAAACCGGTACGAAATTAAATCATTTTGGGCAAAAACGGACCCAAACAAGTGCGGGACACTTGGCGCGATGAGATCCAATCCTTGAAAATTATAAATAGGGGCTAAAATCAGATATTTTGCGCAAATATCTCCGTATTTCAGCTGGTCTTCAACATTGGAGAGAAAGAGGGAGAAAAGAGAGAAAATCCAATCTTTGTCCTTCGATTCACGGAGTTTTGTCGGTGGATTCTATCGAGCAAAGAGTTAAAGTCGATCACATTGACGAGGGCTACGCAACCAAACCAAGAACGAAGGATTTCACCGAAGACCCAAAGGAGAGATTTTGGAGAAATCAAGTTTTGGAGGTTTTGATTGGTGTTCTTGAAGTTCTACCACTTCTATTACGCTCCAAGAGGTAGGGTTCCCTCCTACTCCAGTTCATTTCTAGTCTATAGTGTTCATAAGGGGCTGTTATGTGGGTTATTTTATGGGCTATTTTGTGGACTATTTTGGGACTATTTTATGGGCTGTTTTGTGGACTGTTTCGGGGCTGTTTTATGGGCTATTTTGTGGACTATTTTGGGGCTATTTTGTGGCCTGTTTTGAGGCTGTTATGTAGCCTATTTTGGGGCTGTTATGCGGCCTATTTTGGGGCTGTGATGTGGCCTATTTTGGGGCTGTTATGCGGCCTATTTTGAGACTGTTATGTGGGCATGTTATGTTTCTATATAATTTATGCCTTGTATGGGGATTTGATAAATGTCTTGAATGATTGAAGTGTCATTTGATGAAATTGAAATAACATGCTTGGATGTTATGTGTGTTGAAATCATATGCTTATGAGGTGATTTACATTGGAAATGTAAGTGTTGAAATGTGATAGAAATAATCCATATGACATTCATTACACATGGATATGTCAAGGCTATTGAAATTACTCATTTGACATCCTTGCATTTTGGGCATGCGGTTGACATAACATTCGTGGGCTTAGGCATGAGTGTGGGTGTGTATGCATGGTTTAATCAAACACCATTCTTGGTGATTGATATGTGGACTTAGAAATGTGGGATTGAAGATCGAAGGGAGTCACATGTTTGCATAAGAAAAATTTGTGTCGGGTATAGCAAGAAGGGCTAGACACTCCCTCGGGTGAAAAACCCGGCTACTTGGTTCATACACTTCCTTGAGGTGAAATTTCAAAAAGGGGTAATGGCGTATGGAGCCAGTCGGTGTGATTCTGGAATCTGATACCCAATAAAGACACATGATTTTGTAATATAAAGTATTCATTCGAAGGAAAACATCCAAAAATGAATTGGTTTTATAAACGCATAGTTTGTATTTCAAAAAATAATCATTGGATGTATTCCATCAATGATAAAGGTTTTTACACGTGCATTGGATTGTGTGATGGGAGTCAGTGAGGACTCGGGTGGATGTGCGTGAGTGAGTCTCATCTCATTCCATAGCATGACATGGTGAAATTCCAACATAAAATTTTATACTTTGTTTGGAATGTTGTTTGGTATGAATGTTAAATGTAAACATTGCATATGCACTTAGGTGGGGAGTAACCTCAGTAGGAATAACTCTACTAGGCGTTAGCTCACCCTATACGGGAAACATTTCAGGGGCGGGATACACACCGGTGGAAGGCTCCCAATCCGAGCCCCATGGATGAAGAAAGCCGGAATGTGGCTTTTGTTTTCAAGTTTTGTAAAAAATTTTGTTTTTGGACATGTAATTATATGAAATTACTTGCAATGGAATATATATATATATATATATATATATATATAGAGTTTTATTGTGAAAAACTATGTTTTTGCAAAACATTCACTCAGTTAGTTTTTGGACTATTTTAATGAAATCTTGCATGCTATTAATTGTTTACTTTAAATAGACTCGGTGTGGTCAATGTTTACTTTTAAATAGACCTGATGTGGTCAATATTGTATATTGGACCTCGGATGGGTCATGTGATTGTTTGATGCACAGGTTGTGTTTTGGGTAGAGCTTCCCGTACAAAGGAGACTCTGCCCAAATTTTGTTCAATTAAGGACCCCCAATTTTTGGGGTGTCACAGAGTTGATGTCTAACATCACCTTTGTGTAATTTCTAGAGATATAAACGATTTAGGAAGTACGTAAACAAAGAACAAGTAAAAATTGTTTGGATTTTGAATTTTTTGTACAAACGAGTGCAAAAAAATTAAAAGGAATTATCAACTCATAAAGAGAACCTTTAGCTTCGGGATCTACATCTATTCATATTCACCAAAAATTATAATTATGCAATTCATAAGTATCCCAGTTAATTTTCAATGTTAGTGTAGCCAACTGGAGAATATGTCTATGAAAACAATAGCTTTGATTAATTTGAAAATAGGAATTTAATATCTAGTTCTATAAACTCACAGGGAATCATAAGCATCATTGATACCAAAAATTCAATCAAGCTAATCAAAAATCAAATAACTATGCAAAGAAAGTACTTTTATAATAAATTATTCAATCAATCCATAAAACAAAGATTCAACATTAAAGAATAGTAAATAAAAATTGCATAACATAATTATCTGGATCACAATCATAAATCTATAACCTACTAAAGAGTCCGAGGGAATTATGCACAAGAGATGGTAATTCTCAAGAAAAATCTAGAAAAAGAATAAGATTAGAGTAAAAGCAGCTAGAGAAAGAAGAATATCCCCACAAAGTGGAATTACAATTTATTTACACTCAGATTAGGAAACAAAAACCCAAATCTAGATCAATCACCATGTTTGGTCTCTCTGGATGATGTATCTAGACGTGTGTTTTCAACTATCCCAATGCACTGCTTCGTCTTGGCCATTTTTCTAATTGTGTCCGGACACACTGATATTTCTTGTAGCTTCTGAAGATGGCATCTGGATGTGCATTCTCAACTGTCCGGACGCATGCTTCTATCTTGTCCTTTTTATTCCAAGTGTCCAGGTCTCCTCTTTTTGCACATTTGCCCCCTCAGTTCTCCAAATCAACAAATTTACCTGCAAAATAAGCAAATACTACAAAAAAGAGAGACAAAAATCGAAACACATCATTTATGTGCAATTAGCTTCCTACCCAACATAATTAACGAAATATCACTAGAATAATCATGCATAACTCATGCCTAATCACACCTCCCAACCTAGCCCTTGCTAGTCCCTAGTAAGACAACAGAAAATAAAAAAATCTAAAATACATATCTAGTTTCATAGGTATCACAATTGCATTTAGCATATGCAATAAACTTTTAAACCCTTAGAATCCCCTTAGTGAATGAGTTATAGTCTCGTGAGGGTTTCTAGAGATGATATCCACAAACATCGACATGTTATTAAATATTCTCATCATAATCTAATATCACAAACTACCAACACAACCCAAGAATTTTTAGTTGCGAGCTTTTATAAGCACATGCAAATGAAACTTAGAACTAAATGCTATATCAAAGTATGCAACTATCAAGTTCTCATAAAAACTGTTTTATAGTGTGTATTAACTATACCAAATCAAAGCCCATCATGTAACTGGCTTTGCAACTATCAACTACTACTACCAATGCCAAATCTCACCAAATAATGCTCTCATGAAAAAATATTTCAAATTATAGTGACTATTCCATCAAATTCACACATGTGAGAGGAATGTATTAAATTCAAAGAAAAATAGCAATCAATTTTTCTTATTGAAACAACTACTGTCCAAACGAAGAGGAATTTGACATAGTCTCATGAATGAACATCAAGATTAATGTAAAGTAAGCTCATTGACACCCATATACACTTTCACTTTCCTATACTCATGTTATCATGTTCTTGAGATCACATAGGACTTTCATTTGGTTGTAACTTGGCTTAGGATATTGTAAGACCTTGTATTAAAGATTAAAGAAGGGTAATATCATATTAAAATTTATCCTAACGTGAATAAAATGTTGGTAGAAAATTAGAATTATTGTTGAAAAACTGATTATGAAGTTTGAGTTTCAAGCGTATTAACTTTTGAGATAAATTGAGTTTTGGAGATGTTTGGATTGAAAAGTGTGTCTAAGTAATTTTATAAATTTTTTTAGGTCAAAATAAGGTTTTCATTGAATCCGGAAGGTCTAAAAACCATGGGAGGGGTAATAGGGGTGTATTAGAACTTAGGAAGTATTATGAAGTTAAAACCTATTTTAGAGAGGATTTGGGTAGAAAAGAATTGGACACAACCTTAGTATTTTGGTTATAACGTTTTACTCTAATATCTAATGTAGCTGATTTTTGGAGATCAGAAACTAGACTTCAAGGGGTACAAAAGTATATTCACGAAAATTTCATGAATCAGCTTCTAAATAGGTCAAAATTGATCTGGAAGTTGGGGGTAGACTGTCAGATGCGTCCAGATGGGAGAAACAAGCGTCCGGACGCACTGGGCAGAAGTTGGACGATCTATGTTGAGAGTTTTCTTCACTTTTGGTATTATAAATACCTAAGGAATGAACCTTAGGCCTAGGTTTAGCATTTGTTCATCCAAGAAAATCCTAGAAAGATTGAGAGGAAGAAAGAGAAGAGACATGAGGAGGATTATCGCTTCGAGATTGACTCAAATACATTAGGATTATCTTCAAACATCGGATTAAAGGTAGGGGACTGTTCTTGAGTTCTTTCATTGAGACTTAGGGTATTATATATGTATGTTTTCAATCTTATTGATAGTTATATGATAAATATTTATGAGTTCTTAGTTTCTTTATCATTTAAACATAGTTTTGAGCAAAATATATGTTTGGGTTCAAGGAATATTTGTTCTTGAATTTTCAAAACCCTAATTTTTCCAAAATACATGTTCTATTGTGAAATTCATGGGGATTCTTGATTTCTAAATTCTTATACTCGATTAAATCAGGTTCTCATATAATAATTGTTCTTGTTCCAAGAAATTAGGATTTTTGGCAAAACCCTAAATTTTGAATATCAAAATTATGAAGGTTTTCTTGAGATGATCTATTGCATAATTTAATTTCCTATTATTGTAGTATATTGAGAATTGGGAAATTGTGATTGGTTAAGATTGTGGTTTTTGAGAATATTTTGGTTTCATCTCTTGTATGGTTTGTTGTGATGGACTTGAATTACCTTTGAGAGCTGCCGTAGAGTGTTAGAGGTTAGTCTATCCCAGTGAGGGTGAGATGGTTTCCTAACACTTGTAGTGGACTGTTATTTGTGAGATCAACTACTATTGTTCACGTAGGTTCGAGTCTGAGGGATGGTATACCTTTCCTTAGAAAGATTCGTTAAGGCCGTGGGAGACGGTATACGCCCTTTCTAAAGTGGTTTATGATTTGGCCCTAGGGGAATGATTGAGATTATGCGGTTATGGTGTGTGAACGAGATAGAATCATTGTGTAGATTCATGGGAAAAAACCAACATATATGAGAATGGGGATGAACCAACATACATGAGAATGGGGATGAAACAACATACACGAGAATATGGATGATACTACTAAGTTATTAATTGTTTGCTTTAATTCAGACATGTTTATTCCTGTCATTGATTTATTGTATTTCGTACACTTGAGATCATTACAACTATCATGATTTTACTCTCAAAATTTATATATGCTACTTTCCAAAAGAGACTTGCCTTCTTTTTATTGTTTAAAAACTTTGTTGGGATTTGAGAGGGATTTCCTACAGGTTTTTGCTCATCTCTTACAACACACTTACAAATTTTGGCATAGAAGAGGATGTCTATGTGGATGAGCAGGTTGATTACGAGCTATTGGAGAATCAAGATGTGGACTTTGTCTTAGAGGAATAGAGTTGTTTTATTTTTGGTTTAGAGCTTGAGGGATTTCTATGAAACAATGTTTTAGTTAGTTTTTATTATTCCGCTACTAGATATTCTTTGGTTTTGAATTGTAAGTTGGAGAAGCTTAATGTTTTATTGGCTTTAGTATTTATTCCTTAACAAATGGATGAATGGTTTATTACTTAATGGTTATTTTTAGTTGTTCTCATGGTTGGATGATTTGTAGATAGTAATGCCTTCAAGGGTGGATTTTAGGGCGTTACAGATATAGGCTTAACAAAAGGAATAAAAGAATTCAAAGCACTATCTTGAGACATTTCAATAAACTTTTCCAACAAAAAACATTATTTTACACTAACCTCCTCATGGATAGCACATCAAAGCTCACCACCCATGGCCCATTCTCAATATTTTTTCATTATAAACTTTGTTACCTCTTTACTTTCTCTTTTTGATATGAAATTTTTGTTCATATTTTTATTTTTTTTAGTTTTCCTCCCATTTATTTTTTTAAAAGAGAATAAATCAAATATTGCAACATAAGCCCTATAACATAGGCGGCTGCCCTTCTTTTCTTCTTTCTTCTATTCTCTCTCAGTAAAGAATTATTTTATTTAGCTAATCTTCTTTAATAATCTCTTTTTTTTTTTTTGGATCAATATTTGTAAAGTAAAATTATGCTAATCTTGAAACATGTATAGTAATGTTCTTGAGATATGATTTTAGGCTTTAATTGTATTAATTTGAGCTTAGCCTTATTTCTTTGGTAAGAATTGACCTTAGAAGCCGTGATTGAGCCTAATTAAATTCTTTCTTTTAGCTATAAAGAACCCAAGCTAGTTACTTGCTTAAATGTTTATAACTTAGTTTTCCTAAGAATTGGGAAGGTGTGAAAGTGGTTGATGACTTGAAAAACACAAAAAAGAATTTTATTAGGCTCAATCATAACTTCTAGAGTTAATTCCTATCAAAAAAATAAGGCCAAGCTCAAATTAATACAAAAAAAAAGCCTAAAATTATATCTCAATAGCCAACAATATTCATGTTTCAAGTATCAACATAATTTTACTTTATAGATACTGATAACAAAAAAAGAGGCTATTCAAAGAGATTTGCTAAACAAAATAATTCTTTACCTAGTAAATGTAAATAATCCAACAACAAAGATTGGGTCAAACTTACAAAGGGTTACTGTACATCTGTACTATATGTCTCAAATTCTCAAAGAAAAAAAATCACCTAACAAATTATGAATTTGACAAAGTCATAAAGTGGACAAATTATGAGTTTCTATGAGAACATAATTCAAGATACAAAAGATATAGAATAAAATTCCATGCCTTACTTAAACAGTTGTAAATCTTTGCTAAGCTAATTATTCCCAAATTTTGATTTCAATTCATGGATGAAACTATGATTCCAATATTTAATAAACAAAAAAAACAAACTCAATAAAAACTAAACTTCAACAACTATAAACTAAAATAGATTAACAAGATCAGAAAAAAAATTCTTAAATTTACCTAAAAATAAAATTAACCACAACATAAGACACACCGACACCCCCAACCTAGATTAGACATTGTCTTCAATGTGCAAAATAATACCATGATGCTTGAAATAATTAATCAATGGTAAAAGGATGAAGAAATACCTTATGCCACAAACATACAAAATAAAAAAAATTAAAAAGAAAAACATAAATAGAAACAAAAAGAAAATTAAAAAAAAAACCTAAACTAAAACCTAACTACTAATATACAACACATCCATGTCAAGTAAATTAATCTGGCTTCAATTCCTAGCTGCATCAATTACTTATCTTTATCCTGTGGTAGCACTCTTTTAGTTTTCATTATCCATCCATCCACTGCAAAAGTCCTGTGAATGATTTAGAACACTATTAAATTATGCAAACCCATAATTCTCACTACATTCTACACTAAAAGAGTTTTTTGAACATGCTTGAAGAGGATCCAATAACAATGATGTGAAAAACTGTTTTTGCACAATAGGGTCCATTATATCCACTTAATGGACTTTACTCCCATCATCATCACCTAGCAACTTTTCAATGTTAAAAATATTCAATTCAACTGTCATGTTACCAAAAGAAAGTTTCATCAACCCATTCATACAAGTAATTAATTTATTAGAGGTAGCAAGGAATGGTCGACTCTTTTTGATTGGAATTTGAATGCCAGCATGCAAGACCGGTTATGTGTCCAATACTATGAAAGCTATAGTGAAGTAAAATTTGTCCACTTGGACAAGAATATCCTCAATCACACTTCTAGGGATTTTGATGATCGTTCTGTCAATTGCAAAGTAATACCTATGGGTTTAAGTTCACTAAAACCTAACTGTTGGTAGACTAAATATGGGAGTAAGTTGACACTAGCCCTAAGATCAAGCAAAGCTTGCTCAACCATGAACTTCCTTATTATTGAAGAAATAGTTAGACAACCTTTGTATTTTGGTGGGGTCTTTTTTTTTTAAAATAATGATACTAGTTTGCTCTATAAGGAATGTCCTCTTTTGCACGTGGATATTTCTCTTGATAGTGCACCAATCCTTTAAGAACTTGGTATAAAAATGCTTCTGCTTGATGGCATCGAGCAATGAAATATTTATTTTGACCTACTTGAACAACTCAAAGATCTTACCTTGGTGATTAATATTTTGTGGCTTCTTTAATCTTTAGGGAAAGGGAGCTAGAATGGGATATGGTGGGTCCTCTTTCCCCTCAGGTGTAGTCTCATCATGGGAAACTGGTTTAGAATTGACTATAGAACTAGGCTCTTAGGGAGCTATGGCCATGTCTACAGCCTTACCACTCCTAAGGGTGGTGATGGACTATACATGTTCAAGTGGTGGGTTTATGGTAGAATAGTCTACTGTCTAAAACTAACCCTATGGTGGTTTGGGTTGTGCAGGAAGCTTAACTTTCTCTTGTGTGGACATAGACTGGGTCAATTTGTAATGGTGACTCTTAATGTCATCTATTGATTGTGAAGTCTGTGTATTGAATTGTATCTGACCCTGCATGAATTGATTTACGTAACGCCCCCAAACCCCCCCTTGGATGGCATTATAATCTAAAAATCATTCACAACACGAGAACAACTAATAACATCCATAATTAAATATAATTTTATTCATCATCCACAATATCTACAATGTTGTCCAAAAGAATATGCCGAGCTATGACATCTACATCCCAAAAGAATATAATGAACTATGTCATTTACATCTCAAAAGAATCAAATTTAAACTTTGTAGCGGAATAACAAAAGGTTAGACTTTACAAAGTGTCAAAAGGAATTTCCTAGTCTATCCCATAGGAGAGTATAGTTCTGCGCATCTACCTCGGGATTCACGTGCCCATCTAGTGGAACTTCCCAATGTATCAGCTCCTCAACTCCGAGCTCCTCTTCTAGACCACAATTTAAAAATATATTGTTTGTAGGGGGTGAGCACTAAGCTCTGTAGCAACATCCTCCCAAACTCAAGCAAGGTTTCAAAACATATAAAATAGTTTAGTCTCATTTTCCAAAATATCATATATGATTTGAAATAAAATAGTGACAATTTATTTGATCTCAAGTTAACACAATAGAAACAAGGTAAATGAAAGGAATAATCATGTTGAATAAATCAATTAATCATTTGATAGCATTATCCCATATTCTCATGTATGTTGGTTGTTTGCCATGAATCTACACCATGATTCTACCTTGTTCACCCACCACAATAACACAATTCCAAACATTTTAGGAAGGGCGTATACCGTCTCTCACGACATTGACGAATCCTTCACAGGAAAGGTATACCAACCCTCAGTCTCGAACTTACGTGAACAATAGTGGTTGCTCTCACAAACAATAGTCCACTACAAGTGTTAGGAAACCATCTTACCCCCCACTAGGATAGATTAACCTCTAACACTCTATGGCAGTGCTCGAATGCAATTCAAGTCCATCACAACAACCGTATAAGAGATACAATACCAACATTTTCTCAAATCACAAGGAAATCTAAAATCCCCAAATTTCACAATTTGTATTACAAGGGAACAATTTAAGAAAATAAACGAGAGATCATCAACAATCCATTTTTTTTTGTTCATTACAAAGCACTAAGGTTTTGAAATCAAGAACAAGGGAAAAATCGAGAGAAAAATCCCTCTCTCTTGGAAACTAGGTTTTTGAGTCAAGGAAAAGAGTTTTCATGGTTATCTAACCCTAGATTTGTTTAAAACATGGTAATCTTTGCAAAAATAACAAGAAAGGGTAATTTCATAGCATATATATCTACATGAGAGTGAAAACATACATATACATATAAACCCTAGCCTCAATGGTCAATAATGGAAGGAACCCCTACCTTAGTGTTCTTGAAAAATTAGGGCTTTAATCCAATCCAGTGCAAATCCCCTTTGATCTTGTGTTTTTCCCTCTCTTTCTTCCTCTCTAAGGTTTCCTAGGGTTAGAGATGTTGAAATGGGGCTAAAGGGGTTGTCCTTAAGTATTTATAGTGGAAGGAAGGCCGAATGTTCGCAACTTAAAATTTTAGATTTTTGGAAAACCTCCCGGAAGGTTTTTTATTGACCTTCCAGAAGGTTTGCCTATTGGACAAACATTTCCATTAACCTTCTGAAAGGTTTTTCATCGACCTTCTGGAAGGTTTGCCTACTGGACAAACATTTTTATTAACCTTCCGGAAGGTTTGGCTTGTTTTTCTACAAATTCTTCCTTCTTCATTTTCAACCCATTCCAATCGGTTCCACAACCATCCAAAACCAACGCAAACTTATACAACATACATTTGTACATCAAACATAGTTGATACAAGTTCTACTACAAAGGATTTCATACATTTACCTGGGTTTTTACAATATTAGCATTTCTACGGTTATAACATACATGGTTCATTCCTACGCCATTACATAAATTAAAATTACTAACACTTTTATCATTATATTAATATCAACATGTGGGGGTTTACAATTTAAGGTGTCCTCTAGACTCTTTATCTGTAGTGGTTGGTATGGTGGATATTGGGGTGGTCCTTGTGGAGGAGGAGGATTGACAGGTGCCTGTTCATTGTTCCTCCAACTGAAATTTGGGTGGTTACACCAACCCTAATTATATGTGTCAGATTAGGGACTGGAATATGGTTTTTTGAATTTAGAGATTGCATTGGATTGCTCCAACAAACCTCCTTAAAAATTGGAATGTTAAGGCAATCCCCGTAGGATGCACTGACACATCACAAATTCCATACACCTATTTTGTGGAATGAACACTCAATTCCTTGTTCACTTTTCTCATCTCTAATGCCTCTATCTTGCTTGAAAAGGTGGCCATTTGGCCCTCAGATCATCCTCCTCTTTTAGGACAATTTTCCACCCTTGAGAAGTGGTAGCTCTAGACTTTATTTGGGTTGATGAGGCCAAGAAATTTAATTGTAAAACCCGGGAAAATTTGAACTTTTAATAAAAAAGGGCAAAATGATAATTTGTCACTATAATGCGGGTTTAAAAGCCATATTTTCCTAGAGCTCGGATGATGCAACGAACCTCACTGTTGGATTCGTATCGCGAAATTGAGCTGCCTTGTCAATTTTTGTCGAATTCTGGGATAGTCAAATTTTACACATTTTACGAGACAATTGGGTGACGAATGACCTTTCAAAAGTTCTCAAAAATAAAATTTATAAAATTTCCTCATAATTGGATAAAATTTTAAATAAAATTAATTTAAACTTAAATCAAGATATAATGAATCGTTTCGGGACGAAAAACGAACCCAAAAGTAGGAAATATGTGGTGCGATGTGGACTGCCCAATCGGGACTATAAATATAGACTTAAAATCAGATTTTTTGGGAAAATATCTTATTTGATCATCACCTTGGCCGGCCATAGGGAGAAGAGAGTGAGAGGAGAGAAAAAGTTTGTCTTCAAGGCTTATTTCTCCGATCCAAGAAGTTCCGTCGCTCCAATCGACTTGGACCAACAGCTAAAGTTCATCTCCTTGACGAGGGCTATGCGTACGTACCAAAAAAAGTGGATTTCACCGAAAATCCAAGATGAGACTTTGGGGAAAATCAAAGCTTTGAGGTTGTTTTGGTGTTATAGAAGTTTTCTACACTTCTATTGAGGTAGGGTTCTACCTACTTGATTTTATTCTTATCCTTTGGGGCTGTTCTAGGGCCGGTTTAGGGGCTGAAATTATGGACTGTTATGTGGTTGTATTTTGGACTGAATTTGGGGCTGTTTTATGGCCTGTTTAGGGGCTGTTTTGTGGCTGTTTAATGGCCTATTTAGGGGCTGTTTTGTGGCTAAATTTTGGGCTGTTTTATGGCCTGTTTAGGGGCTATTTTGTGGCTGTCTTTTGGGCTATTTAATGGCCTGTTTAGGGGCTGTTTTGTGGCTGAATTTTGGGTTTTTTTATGGCCTGTTTAGGGGCTGTTTTGTGGCTATCTTTTGGGCTGTATAATGGCATGTTTAGGGGATGTTTTGTGGCTGTCTTTTGAGCTGTTTAATGGCTAAATTTGGGGCTATTTTATGGCCTATATAGGGGCTGTTTTGGTGGCTTATATAGTGGCTATTTTGTGGCTTATATAAGGGCCGTTATGTGGGTTACTACATGTGCGGTTATGTGGTATGTTACACCTGTGTGATTAAGTGTGTTATTGACATAAAATTTGTGATGACATGCTTGGAATTGTGTTGTGGAATTGTGATATGAAAATTATCAATGTATATACATGCTTGTGTTATATTGATATTGTGGAGAATTATATACTTATGATATAAGTTTGCCATGGGATATGTGAAATGTATTGATATTATTCATATGTCTTTCATAGCATATTGAATATGTTATCATTGTGCAATGAGACATCATATTGCATATACACGGTAACATCACATCATGTAGGTGTGTGCATGGTGGTCATCAACACCACACTTAGTGGATGACGAGTGGACTTGATTAAGCTTGGCCGAAGACTTGGCCGAGTCGCATAGGTTGCATGGTGATTAGGGTTGGGGTTAGCAAGGAGGGACTAGAAGATCCCTTGGGTGCAAGGCCCGGTGATTGGGATACGCACTCCCTTGGCTTGACCAATGAAGTGTGTAGGTGTATGCAGAGCCTTTGGTGGAAGTCTATAAATTCCGAGTAGGTTGGAGACCCTTGGTGTAAGCCCATGAACATCCACCCCATACAAAGACCCTAGATTGGTAAAGGTCATTTGATGTGCAACATAAATGACGATTCCATACACATTGACACTTGCATGTGTTGAGGAGCTGGGAAGGGCTCGGGTTGATTTGCATGAGTGAGTCTCATCTCATTTCATGGCATGACATGATAAATTCCAACATTGAATGCATATTCTTACTTGGAATGTTGATGTGAAAATGAAATTTTGTATGTGAGCATTGCATGTGCACTTTGGTGGGGAGTAGCTTTTGTAGGAATTACTCTATTGGGTGTGGCTCACCCAATACAGGAAAATATTTCAGGTGCTGGATACACATCGGTGGACGACCCTCACTTGGATCCTCAAGGGTGAAGAGAGGCCGGATTGTGGCCTTTAACCTTGGTTTATGTAAATCTATGTTTTGGGCATGTAATGTGTAAAAGAATTGTAACTAAGTTTATATGGGCTGTTTTAATATAATGATGCATCTTTTTATTTGAGTATGGATAAATGGACCCGGTGTGGTCATTGTGTTGTATTGGGCCTCGGATGAGTCATGTTAATGTATATTGCACAGGTTGTGTTTTGGGTAGAGCTCCCTGTACAAAGGAGACTCTACCCGAATTTCGTTAAATCAAGGACCCCGGTAGATGGGGCATCACGACGTGATATAGAGTTACTCGGTATTCACGGGTATTCCACGGGTTGATGGGTAATCAATGGACCCCCGGATTTTGGAGTGTCACAGAATGCCTTATCAGGACTCTTTCCCAAGAACTCCCCTTGAGCCATCATCTTAACAAACTAACGCAAAGGAATGGGGAGAGCATCATAAAAGAATCTTCCAATCTCCAACTCTTAAAACCATGGTGGGGTCTCCCAACATTGATTGAATATTTCTCCCTCATTAACAAAGAAATTCATGATTTGATGTTTAAGTGTATTGGTTTGGTGAAGAGGGAAGAATTTCTTAAAGAATTCTTTCTGAAGGGCTTGCCAATCTGGTATGGAATGGGGATTTAACGAGTTTAGCCATAGTTTAGCCAGAGTAAAAGCTAAAAGCTACTAGGGAAAGAAAAAGATCCCCACAAAGTGGAGTTACAAAATATTTACACTTAGATTAGGAGACCAAAACCCTAATCAGGATCAATCACCATGTTTAGCCTCTCTGGATGTCGCGTCCACATGTGTGTTTTCAACCATTTGGATGCACTGCTTCATCTTGGCCATTCTACTTATCGCGTTTGGATGCATGTTTCCAATCTTCTGGATGCACCACTCTTTCTTGTAGTTTCTAGAGATGGCGTCAGGACATGCTTTCTTAATTGTCTGGACATATGTTTCTATCCAGTCCTTTTTATTCCAAGTATCCAAGTCTCTTTTTTGCACATTTACCCTTCAGTTCTCCAAATCAATCAATTTACCTGTAAAGTAAGCAAACACTACAAAAAGAATAATAAAACCCGAAACACAAAATTTATGCACAATTAGCTTCCTACCCAATCTAATTAACCAAATATCACTAGAATAATCATGAGCAATTTATGTTAATCACTAGGTTCAATATCAATAAAGTGTTCATGTGACGCCCCTAAAACCGGGGTCCCGTTGACAACCTGTCAACCGACGGAAATGCCCGTGAGTGTCGCTTGATTCGACATTACGCTAATATTATCCCGCTACCGGAATCTTACATCACACGTAACACCCGTATTCCATTAATCATTTAATCCTATTGAGGTTCAAGGTACCCCAATATATCTCAATTTAAGTCCATTTATATCATTGGAACCAAATGATGCATAGCCCAAGGCCTTGGAATAATTTTTTTTTTTCAAGATCTGCCAAAGTGCACTGGTATGCATGGTTCACTGGACCACACCGTACCGGTACGCTGTGTTTTTTGGATCTCGCCGTATCGGTACGCTGAGCCCATTTTTCCTTGTTTCACCTGTTTTACATTCTAAGTCCATTCCAAACTTAACCAATTTCATCCCAAATATGTACAAAGATGTTTTCTACATTATACATGATCCATACAAGTCTATTACAACCCATCCCATACATTTAATTGATTTACATGAAATTTCATATCAAAACAAAGTTTTTCACAATAATGTTACAAAAACTCAATATTTGCACAAAATGTGTTATACAAGCCACAAGTCGGCTCTCTTCATCCTTGAGGTCCCGTGTGAGGGCCTTCCATCGGTGTGTACCTCGCACCTTGAAATATTTTCCCATATAGAGTGAGCCAACGCTCAGTAAAGTATTTCCTATAGAGGCTACTCTCCAACCTAAGTGCATATGCAATGTTCACATGCCACATTTCATAAACAACAATCGTTCGAATCAAAACTATTCAATCTATGTTGGAATTTTATCATGCCGTGCCATGATATGAGATGACACCCACTCATGCAACTCAACCTAAGCCCTCATCGGCTCCTTTCCCCCATGCAATGCCTTGAGTACTATGACCGGGTTTTTCAACCCCCGTCATTGGTCTCACTCATCCAATGACCATTTTAAGATTTTCTAGGGTCTTTGTAGGGGTGGATGTTTATGGACTCACACCAAGGGTCACATCACCCACACGGAATTCACGGACTTCCACCGAGGGTTCCATGTACACCCACACACTTCATGGTCTGTACCAAGGGAGTGTGTACCCCATCATCGGGCCTTGCACCCGAGGGATCTTCTAGCCCTTCTTGCTAACCCCAACCCTTATCACCAAGTAACCCGTGAGACTCGGCTAGGTCTTCGACCAAGCTTACTGGAGCCCATTTGTCATCCACTGAGCGTGATGTTGACAAACAACCATGCACACACACCCATACATGCAATATCTCCGTGCATATGCAATACAATGCACCATTGCTATTTCAATGCCATGCCTCACATGTGATGAATGCCACACGTATACATATCACATGCATATAAACACTAATTTCGTCACTATGTCAATATATCGAGGAGCCTATATTAACATTTCATATCCAACCATGATTTCCAAGCATGTTACCACATAACATATGCCAATAACTCACTTAATTTCAGAAGGCATAAAATAAACACATTGCATGCCCACATAACACCCATTTTCCATAGAATTACACAAGTAATTGCAACCTACCAATTCCAATCTAGGAATTTTACTTAAATTAGGTCAAATTCACATACCCAATTCATTTCACAATCATAGACAAGTGATATGAATCTCTATCATTCTACCCATTACATATAACACCATAGGTTATAAAATAAACCCAAGTAGGAAGGAACCCTTCCTCTTGAAGTGCAAGGAACAACCGTAGGAAGTCCCAAGAACCCACTTCTTGCCCAAATTCAAAACTTCCAAAAATTTCGTACCTTAATCTTCGGTAAAACCCTTTGTTTTTGGTGTGGTCGCGTAGCCCTGAGCAAGGGGAGCACCTTTAATTCTTGGCCCGTGTGGATTTGAGCTCCGTAGCTTCCTAGATCGTAGAGAGAAGTGAAAAAGTTTATCTTTTTCCCTCTCCTCTTTTCTATCAGTTAACCGGTTGATCAAATAGGGGTGAAATCTGATTTTTGCCCCCTATTTATTGTCTCTAAACTCTTGGCCCACAACGCGCCACACGACCCTCTTTTTCTCGGGTCCGTTTTCATTCCGAAATGATTAAATTTCGTCCCGGTTCAAGTTCAAGTTCAAATTATTTTTATTTTAATTTGCTTGAAATTATTTTCTAAAATTTGAAATTTTATTAAAAATTCTGTTTTTGCGTCACCCGAGACTCGACTGCCTCGTAAAATGCAAAAATTCTAACTATCTCAAAATTTGATAAAATTTGACAGGGTAACTAGATTTCGAGAGACGAATCCAACGGAGAGGTCCGTTTCGTCATTTGAGATTTAGAAAAATTCAAGTTTTCAACCCGTACTGTAGCGTCAATTTACCATTTTGCCCTTTTTATAAAAAATTTAAATTTACCGGATTTTACATTCTTTTTCCCTTAAAAGAATTTCTTCCCTGAAATTCACATGCACACCTAACTACATGCATATGCAACAATGACATTATACTTAGAATTATTAAAACTTGTACCTCCATCCCCGAACAGGAACGGATAGTTAATACGCATAGTGTTCTCATGCTCCCATATCGCTTCCTCCATGCCTCGGTGCTGCCACAACACCTTTACTAGCCTCACGGTCTTACCTCGCAAAACCTGCTCCCGGCTATCTATGATACGCACCGGTCTCTTCTCGAAGGTCCCATATGCATCAACAATCATCTCACTCCAGTCCACTACATATGTCAGATTTGGAGTATACTTCAGGAGCATAGAGACATGGAACACCGCGTGAACACTCGATAGATTTGGTGGTAATGTCAACTGATAAGCCACCGTACCCACCCTCTCGAGTAGCTCGAAAGACCCGATAAACCTTGGCGACAGCTTCCCTCATTTTTTGAACATGACCACTCCTCTCTTAGGCATCAGCTTCAAGAAGACGTGATCTCTTACCTCAAACTCCAGAGGTTGTCCTCGTCTGTCGGCATAGCTTTTCTGCCAGCTTTGAGCTGTAACAAGACGCTTCTGTATCAAGTCCACCTTATCTGAGGTGTCTCCAATCAAATTCGGACCAGTAGAGGGTCTCTCTCTCACCTCTGTCCAACAAACCGGAGAACGGAAAGACCTCCCATAAAGTGCCTCATAGGGTGCCATCTGTATGCTCGCATGATAACTATTATTGTAGGCGAATTCCACTAAGGGTAAATGATCTTCCTAGCTACCCTTGAGATCTAGGACGCATGCCCGCAACATGTCCTCTAATATCTGGATGGTCCTCTCTAACTGACCGTCCGTCTGGGGATGAAATGATGTACTAATCATCAACTGAGTCCCCATAGGCCGTTGAAAACTCTCCCAAATGTGGGCGGTGAACCTGGAATTCTGATCCGATACTATAGATACAAGCACCCCATGCAACTTGACAATCTCCCATATGTACAATATGTAGAATTCTTCCTTTCGGGAGGTCATCCACACTTTGTAAGCCAAAAAGTGTGCCAACTTTGTAAGCCGGTCCATTATCATCCACACCGTGTCATGTTCCCACGATATCCATTGCAAGTAAGTCACAAAATTCATCATGATATGCTCCCACTTCGACTCAACTACCTCCAAAGGCTGGAGCAACCCTACTGGTCTCTGGTGCTCAGCCTTAACCTGTTGACACGTGAGGCATCTACTGACAAAGTCACCAACCTGCCTCTTCATCCCATTCCAATAATACTGGCGACAAAGGTCATGGTACATCTTTGTGCCACCTGGATGTGCTGCAAATTGGGAGTAGTGGAACTCCCTAAGAATCTCCTCTCTCAGATCCGTTAACTGGGGAACTATAACCTTTCCCCTGTACCGAAGGCTATTATCTAAGTGAAATGGTCCAGCCCTCATCACTGGTTCCCGCCTGCACTTGGTCCCTATGGATAATAACTCAGGGTCCTACCTCTAGAACTCAATCACCCTGTTCAGTAGGGAAAGCGTAGCCACCAAGCTCCCTAAAATACCATGAGCCTGATCCCTGTAGTGTAGCCCGAACTGTCCTATAGTCTCAAGCATCTCCCACTCCCGGAAAGCCACACTAGCCAAGACTCCCCTTGACTTCTAACTGAGTGCATTAGCCACTACATTTGCCTTACCAGGGTGGTAGTGCAAAGTGAAGTCATAATCTTTTAGGTATTCCATCCACCGGTATTGCCTCATGTTGAGGTCCCGCTGTGTAAAAATGTACTTCAGACTTTTTAGTCCGAAATTACCTCGAATTGTTCCCCGTATAAGTAGTGGCGCCACGTCTTCAAGGCAAAGACAATGGCCACCAGCTCCATATCATGCGTGGGATAATTCTGCTCATGATTCTTCAGCTGCCGAGAACCATAAGCCACTATCCTCTCGGACTGCATCAAAACACAATCGAGTCCATCCTTGGAGGAATCACAGTACACGGTGTACATCTATCCTCTCTCTGAAACTATCAGAATAGGAGTTGAAGTAAGCCTCCTTTTCAACTCTTGGAATGCCTTCTCGCACGAATCATCCCATTGAAACTTGACCTCTTTCTAGGTCAATCTCGTCATAGGTGGTGCAGCTAGTAGGGAAAAGTCCTCAATGAACCTCTTGTAATATCCCGCCAACCCCAAGAAACTGCGTATCTCGAAGATTGACTTCGGCCTTTCCCAACTCATGACCGCCTCAACCTTCTCTAGGTCAACCGACACACCCGAAGCTGACACCACGTGTCCCAAGAATTTTACCTCCGTAAGCCAAAATTCACATTTACAAAACTTGGCATCCAACTGGTGGTCTCTTAAGGTCTGCAGAACGATCCTCAAGTGATCTTCATGCTCCTCCTCAGACTTGGAGTATATCAGGATGTCATCAACAAAAACCACAATGAACTGATTTAGGTAGGGTTGGAACACCCTATGCATGAGATCCATGAATGCTGCTAGAGCATTTGTCAATCTGAAAGGCATGACTGTATACTCAAAATGCCCATACCACAATCTGAACGCCATCTTAGGGATATCTGCCTCCCTGATCCTCAACTGGTGGTAGCCCGTGTGGAGATCTATCTTGGAGTAGACCCGCGCTCCCCTCAGCTGGTCAAACGGATCTTCAATCCTCGGTAAAGGGTACCTATTCTTAATGGTGACCTGGTTCAACTACCGATAATCTATACACAACTGAAGGGTCTTGCCCTTCTTATTGGCAAATAACACCGGAGCACCCCATGGTGAAGTGCTCGATCTAATAAACCCCTTGTCCAACAACTCTTGTAACTGGACCTTGAGTTCTTACAACTCGGCTGGTGCCATTATATGCGGAGTCATAAAAATAGGAGAGATACCAGAATGTAACTCAATATTGAAGTTCACATCCCTATAGGGAGGTAATCCCGGTAGTTCATCCAGAAAGACATCCTCATACTCACACACAACCCGAGGTAGACCCAACTCCTATCTCACCTCGTCCTTTAAGGTAAGGCTCGCAAGTTAACCCATCAACTGCCCATGCCACCGAGAGTCATACACGGCTTGGGGTAAAGTATCGTACTTTTTCCCCCGAAACTTAAAACAAACACCATCTGGTGTGTAAGAAATTACCCACTTCTGATCACAATCAATGACGACCTTATGTGCAGCCAACCAATCCATTCTGAGGATAATGTCAAACTCAGTCATGTCCAAAATCCTAAGGTCCACGGTGAGTAGAATCCCCGAGATCTCTAACTCACAGCCCCGACATAACTGGTCAACACACACCCTATCTCCTAGGGGAGAATTTACATACAATGACTCTTCCAAGGTATCAACCTCTAAGCCCAAATCCGGTACACATGATGCAGAGATGAATGAATATGATGCTCTAGAGTCAAACAACACCCTAGCCCATAAGCGAGAGAGTAGAAACGTACCCTAGATGACTGACTGATCCATTGGCTCAGTTTGAGGTGTCATGGCATAGACACGCCCCTGGGTCCCTGATGTCCCAACTTGTGAGCCTTGTTCTTGGCCTCGACCTATGCCCTGGCCCATCTGGCCTGCTTGCGGAGTCCCCGCTCATAGAGTAGTAGGGGCTTGAGTGGCACCTTGGAACTGGTACTGGCTTCCCAAGCCCATGGTGGGGTAGGGAGGAATGTAATGTGACTGCGACTGCCCCACTGATGATTGGGACTGAGATGATGTCCCATGACTCTGAGATCCTTGTCTCTGAGGGCAATCCATTCTCATATGACCCAGTTGGTGGCAATGATAGCAAGTTCTCTGACCTGCCTAATATGTTGTCCTGAAGTTTCCCCTGCCATAGGAGGAGCGACCTTGGCCTTGGCCCTGATAGCCACGACCCTATCCCTGAAACCCTTGAGGGGTAGAAATCCTCTGCCTCTTCCCCGAACTAGAAGAAGAGGATTGACTCTCCTTCTTTCTATCCTTTGCACCAACCTCCCTAATATTCCTAGCATCATCTACCTCTCGTTCAATGGCCATCACTGTCTCGACCATTGAATCCAAATCTTGTAGGTGGAGGCCCACAATCTTTCCTCGGATGGATAATTTTAGACCATCCTCAAACTTCCTCACCTAGGCCATATCCGTGGCCATGTAGTCGTCGGCAAAACGGGCTAACTATGTGAACTTAGCCACATACTCCATCAGCGTCATTGTTCATTGTCTCAAATCTAAGAATTCTCGAGTCTTTGCATGTTGAACGGCTGTTGATAAGTATTTGCCCATAAAGATTTCCCGAAATTCTTCCCATGTCATAGTTTCCAAGTTCTTGGTGGCACTCATCCAGTCCCACCACAATTG
Organism: Ilex paraguariensis; assembly: GCA_963454935.2. NCBI lineage: Eukaryota > Viridiplantae > Streptophyta > Magnoliopsida > Aquifoliales > Aquifoliaceae > Ilex > Ilex paraguariensis. The sequence continues at coordinate 64,892 of CAUOFW020001198.1, read as the reverse complement.
GGCTTCTCCATCTAGCTGGAATGCAGCTAGTCTTATCTTAGTGGCATCCAAGGTGATTTCCATTGCCCCTAAGACTTTGTGAACCTGACGGAACCAATGGTCGGCCACCATCGGATCCGCCCCTCCCTTAAAAACTAGAGGCTTGTGTGCCTTAAACTGTTGGAGGTTGCTTGAGCCTCCTCGATTTGTATTGGCACTCGCTTGTGCGATAGTAGCCGCCATCATGCCCATTGTTTCATTAAATGCTTGTTGGTCGAAAGCCGATGGTGGTTGATTATTGTTCCGCCCACCACCTCGACGTCCTCTTCCTTTACTAGCCATCTACACACATGTAGAATAACAATAGACCAACAACTTAGTATCCCAAAATTAGGGATCAAATTTATACCTTGCATTATCCCGTTCCCTTGTTTTTCGACTCTCAAGGTTATGTTTTCTAACCCTAGTGTCAGTTTTCCATATACATTTTACCATGTATATCGTTCACATAATACATATCACATAACATGTAATGCGTAGCATTTAAGCACATAATCATGAATGCACAATGAATGCAATGGTCTAGACCTAATGCCCATCAAGTCCTAGGTAATTCATATACCTATACTCTGATACCAAGCTGTGACGCCCCTAAAACCAAGGTCCCGTTGACAACCTGTCAACCCGCGGAAATACCCATGAGTGCTGCTTGATTCGACATCACTCTAATATTATCCCGTTACCGAAATCTTACATTACACGTAACACCCATGTTCCATTAATCATTTAATCCTATTGAGGTTCAAGGTACCCCAATATATCTCCATTTAAGTCCATTTGTATCAATGGAACCAAAGGATGCATAGCCCAAGGCCTTGGAATAAAAAAAAAAAAAATTTAAGATCTGCCAAAGTGTACCGGTACACGTATCGGTACACTGTGTATTTTGGACCTCGCCGTACCAGTACGCTGAGCATATTTTTCCTTGTTTCACATATTTTACATTCTAAGTCCATTCCAAACTTAACCAATGTCATCCCAAACATGTATAAAGATGTTTTCTACATTATACATGATCCATACAAGTTTATTACAACCCATCCCATACATTTCATTGATTTACATGAAATTTTATATCAAAACTAAGTTTTTCACAATAATGTTACAAAAACTCAATATTTACACAAAATGTGTTATACAAGCCACAAGTCGGCTCTCTTCATCCTTGAGGTCCCGTGTGAGGGCCTTCCATTGGCGTGTACCCCACACCTGAAATGTTTTCCCGTATAGAGTGAACCAACGCCTAGTAAAGTATTTCCTACAGAGGCTACTCCGCAACCTAAGTGCATATGCAATGTTCACATGACACATTTCATAAACAACAATCGTTCCAATCAAGTCCAATCAATCTATGTTGGAATTTTAACATGTGGTGCCATGATATGAGATGACACCCACTCATGCAACTCAACCCGAGCCCTCACCGGCTCCTTTCCCCCATGCAATGCTATGAGTACTATGACCGGGTTTTTCAACCCCCGCCATTGACCTCACTCATCCAATGACCATTTTAAGATTTTCCAGGGTCTTTGTAGGGGTGGATGTTTATGGACTCACACCAAGGGTCACCCAGCCGACACGGAATTTACGGACTGCCACCGAGGGTTCCCCGTACACCCACCCACTTCATGGACAATACCAAGGGAATGCGTACCCCATCACCGGGCCTTGCACCTGAGGGATCTTCTTGCCCTTCTTGCTAACCCCAAACCTTATCACCAAGTAACCCGTGAGACTCAGCCAGGTCTTTGACCAAGCTTACTAGAGCCCATTTGTCATCCACCGAGCATGATGTTGACAAACAACCATGCACACACACCCATACATGCGATATCTCCGTGCATATGCAATACAATGCACCATTGCTATTTCAATGCCATGCCTCACATGTGATGAATGCCACACGTATACATATCACATGTATATAAACACCAATTCCATCACTATGTCAATATATCAAGGAGCCTATATTAACATTTCATATCCAACCATGATTTTCAAGCATGTTACCACATAACATATGCCAATAACTCACTTAATTTCACAAGGCATAAAATAAACACATAGCATGCCCACTTAACACCTAGCTTTCATAGAATTACACAAGTAATTGCAACCAATTCCAATCTAGGAATTTTACTTAAATTAGGTCAAATTCACATACCCAATTCACCAATCACCCAATTCCATCCATTTCACAACCATAGACAAGTGATATGAATCTCTATCATTCTACCCATTACATATAACATCCTTGGTTATAAAATAAACTCAAGTAAGAAGGAACCTACCTCTTGAAACGTAAAGAACAACTGTAGGAAGTCCCAAGAACCCACTTCTTGCCCAAATTCAAAACTTCCAAAAATTCTGTACCTTGATCTTCGGTAAAACCCTTTGTTTTTGGTGTGGTCGCGTAGCCCTGAGCAAGAGGAGCAACTTTAATTCTTGGCCTGTGTGGATTTGAGCTCCGTAGCTTCCTAGATCGTAGAGAGAAGTGAAAAAGTTTATCTTTTTCCCTCTCCTCTTTCCTATCAGCTAACCGGCTGATGAAATGGGGGTGAAATATGATTTTTGCCCACTATTTATAGTCTCTAAACTCTTGGCCCACAACGCACCACATGACCCTCTTTTCCCTGGGTCCGTTGTCGTCCTGAAACGATTAAATTTTGTCTTGGTTCAAGTTTAAATTATTTTTATTTTAATTTGCTTGAAATTATTCTCTAACTTTCAAAATTTTATTAAAAATCCTGTTTTTGGGTCACCCGAGACTCGACTGCCTCGTAAAACATAAAAAATTCGACTATCTCAAAATTCGATGAAATTTGATATGGTAACTAAATTTCGCGAGACGAACCCAACGGTGAGGTCCGTTTTGTCATATGAGATCTAGAAAAATTCAAGTTTTCAACTCGTACTATAGCGACAATTTACCGTTTTGCCCTTTTTTGTAAAAAATATACCGGGTTTTATAGTTCAGGCTAATTGATGATTGTTTTTGGATCTAAGGACGCTTCCTCAAGTTGTATCCTCCTTCTTATGCCTTATTCTCGAGTAAGCTATTTTTCAAGAAAAGTAACAAGCTTGCAACAAACCAATTTTGTTCACCAGGAAAATAGAAGTAATGTCCTAAAGGTTCTTTAGGATCTCCCATAAATTTACATCTTTCAATCCTATCCAACTTGTCCAAATTACGTTTCCTAACATGTGCAAGATAACCCCAAACCTTAACATGCTTAAGACTTGACTTCTTTCCATACCATATCTCATACAGTGTCCTAGGGATAGATTTGGAAGGTGCTTTATTTAGGAGGTGTGCGAAGGTTTATTGGGCAATCCACGAAAGTAGATGAATAAATCAATGCAACTCACCATTGATCGAACCATATCTAATAGTGTTCAATTTCTCCTTTCAAAAACGCAATTAAGTTGTGGTGTTCAAAGAGGAGTCCATTGTGATAGAATTTCATTTTCCTTGAGATGACCTAAAAATTTAGCATTTAAGTATTTGTCTCCTTGATCTGATCAAAGATTTTTAATATTTTTGCCAGTTTGTTTTTCTACTTCATAACTGAATTCCTTGAACTTTTCGAGGGCTTCAGATTTTTACTTCATTATATAAACATAATTTAACCATGAATGACCATCGATGAAGGTTATGGAGTATGAACAACCACCTTTGGTTGCCAAAATCATTGGTCCACACACATTATTATGTATTAATCCTAAAATATATTATTTCACCTTGCCCTACAAATGGTGTTTTGGTTATCTTACCCATGAGACAAGATTCACTTGTTGGATGAGCTTCATCAGCCCAAGGACATAGTTGTTCATCATTAACAAACTTGTGAATCCTATCCTCACCAGCCTGACCCAATATGATGTGCCACACATAACGAAGATTTTTATCATCTCTGAGTCATTTATAAATGAATACATCCATGTCAATATGCTCAACATTATTAATATTTTCATTAATTTTTAAGGAATAGAGACCGTTTAAGAATATGTCAAAACCAATCAAACTGAAATTTAAAGTAAAGGAATAAATGTTTTTCTAAAAAATGTATTGATGAGTGCAAAATATTTCATATTTGAAGGCCTCATTACATGCATTTTAACTCAACTTTTGCATTAAAGTACTTAGAGTTAGCCAAAATTATGAATAATGTTGATATTTTGATGTTGTAGATATTTATAGCATAAATCATGTATTTTAGAACCTTGCAACTATTTTGGATGTGTGGTGAAGATATGGACACAATAAATGAGGATTTGGAGGCTTAGAAGTGAAGAAATTAAGGTGGTATTGGCGTTTGGTAACAAAGGCACCAGCACAAGCACCATCTGGTGGAAGTACCTCGGTTTTCTTCCATTTGGACCATGATCCAGTCAGAATTGGGAAAAGTTCAAAACATTAAAGTTGTATATCTGGATGTTTTCGGTATTGTGTCTAAATTTCAGCTCAATCCAAGTGTTAGATCAAAATTGAAGGCGATGCTACAAAAACTGGTCAAGAGCCAAAAAAGTGTACCTGTATGCAGTACCGGTACACCGTATTGGTACGCCGAACTCCTGAAGGTTTAGTGTACCGGTACATAGTGTATGCTCTACTGAATGCCCAAAATAGCCCAGCACGCCTGCAAATCATCCCCAACTTGCTTGGGGGTCCCACCTACACTTCTCCCACGTTTTTCCTGACTTCTCTTACACATTTACATGCCTCCTACACCCTACTTGAAGACTTGGAAGGCTTGGGCATTAATGTGGATGGGAGAGAAGGGGTGAAGCCTGGAGAGGCTTGTCCTAGACTGCACCACCCATCCACTCAGCCCTCTATTGGTGGGAGGCATTTCACACACCTTGGGGGGACCACCATGCACGAAAATTGAAGGCTCTCACACTCCATATACTCCGCATTCTTCAGCATTTCAAACGGGGGGGGGGGGGGGGCTACCTAAGCTTAGAAGTAGTCTTAGCTTAATGAAGAAGATGATGAATAGTGTAATAGAAATTTATATTTTTGCATTTTATTCTCCATTTCTGTTGTTGTAAGCTTTAATACTCTTGTAATCTTTAATCCTTGCATCTTAATGTCATTTATTTCAAGTTTAGTCTTGCATTTTACATTTCACCATTGTTTTGTTAAGTTTTCTTCATTTCTTGTTTTAAAATGGGTATTGCATATTGTTCTTCTTAGTTTACGATTTCTTGCATTAGTTTAACTTCTAATCATCATTTCTCCATTATGTCTCTTTACATTATGCATTGTCTTTCCTTTTAGTATGAATGGCTAGATTTTTAGGTGGCTAATTCAAGGGAGACCTCCTCTTGGATTTTCCATTTCAACTCATTTTCCTTCTTCTTCTTGGTGTACGATAGTTCGGTTTGACTGGGTTTGAGAGTGGACGTGGTTGTGAGTCTTTGATATCCCGTAGGCCTAGTCACGGGTTATGCTTGGATCCTCATCTCTATTTGGTTGTGAGTTCTTGATACACCGTAGGCATTGTCACGGTGTATGCTTGAATCCTTACCTCCATCTCGTCTCTAGCTTCCCATGAATCAATCGTTCATCTATGCATCATTGGAGGAAGGTTTTGAGTTAAATTTGGCATTCCCTTTGGAGTGAACCTCTTGGATTAGCCAACACTTGTTTTATTTCATTTTCCTCAAAAACACAAAACCAAAACTCAAACAAAGATTTTACACTTTTCTCTTTTGTTCACCAAAATCACCTTCACACACTTGAACTTTCCTTCCCTGAGGAGACAACCTTGGAATAATTTTCCAAGTAAAACACGACACTCAAAAGAATCCTTGCACTTGGGGAGCACTTTCGTTCTCACGCACACACATTTTGTTCATTTCATTTCCACCACCATTCTATTGCCCCATCTCTTGCATCATTCCGAGGGAGAGTGACACTCCCCCATTCTTATAAGCCATACACACATTGAGGGATGATGTTAAGAGGTTAAGAACTACAATGTTTTTGATCAAGCATGTATCTATAACCATACTTATACAATGATGAAAAATAAATATGTTCCTCACCGTTATCAGTCATAAATAGATAGTCCCTAAAATCTAAAGCACTCTTGATGGCAATGACAAGTAGCAAGTCCCAAAAACTAATGCAACAACAGTTGCTCCATTTCCTACTCGGAAGGACACTTCTGCTTTAATTAGCCTTTTAATTTCCTTTAGTTCATGTAGTTAGCCAATTCCTGGTATGCACACACCAATAGGCTTAGTTCTAAACTATAAAGATCTTCAACACCAAGTTATGAGTTTGGGTAGAATCTCTAGTGGTGGCCTTTGGATTTAGGAATCTAAATTAGTGGTGGAAGCTCTCAAGGCAGAAGAAGTGTTTCTCTCTTAGAAATCTCACAAGAGCCTTAACCTAGTTATAGGAAAGACTCTCCCTATTTATTGTTCCAGAATTAGGTTAGTCGTAGTAAATAAGAAAGCTTAGATTTGCAAAGTACCGCTAATTGGTGGGAGGGTAGTTGACACTGGAATGAAAATCACGTTCATTCTATCTAGGAGAAATACCACTTGAGCGAGCCTTGCACTATTCCCCTATGACCTTTTTTCTGTCTAATTCCCTAATTCATAAAGAGACTGCTCCAGCCAAGACTGGTGAGCATAGCTCAATTCCTACCGATTTTTGAAGCACAAGAAAAAACTAGTCCTCTTGAGTGGGTTCAGTATGGCTTAATCTATGTTTGCAAAATGCAAAATAGTTCAGAAAATATTTTCTTTCGAAATCTGTGACACCCCTAAAATCGAAAGTCCTTTCTCAACCCGTTGAGCACCCATTAACCCGCAAAAGTACCCGTGTATGCCATATGATCCGATACCACGTCACCACGTTCCTTTCATAGGGATCATAACCCACACAAATTTTAGGCAGAGTCTCCCTTGTACCAGAGCACTTATAACACATAACTTATACACATATTAATAACTTGACCATTCCAATGTCCTATATCCATCAATTTTCCATTAATATTACTCCATTTACATCCTTTGAACAAAAAGGCTAAAGGCCCAAAGGATTGGTAAAGTTATTTTAAAATTTTGAAAATTTTAGAGGAGTGACCGGTAGCTCGTGTACTTGCTATTGGTAGTAGAGCCCTCTGCCAGCGAGCTACCAGTAGCTGTGAATCGAGCTACTAGTAGTTGAGCTCACTACCCATGAGCTACTAGTAGCTCGTGAACTGAGCTACCATTAGCTGCCCATAGCAATTGCGCTACCAGTAGCTCATCATCGTGCTACCGATAGCAGGGCCTAATTTTTTCCCAATTCAATCATTTTTTTCAATTTCAACTCACCCAATCTCATACAACATTTATCCAAACTCATTTAACATCTAATTTTACACAAAATATAGTCCTTATGAGTTCATTGTACAATCCTTTATACAACATCACAAGTCCAATAACCAATTACACAATTGATTTACAAAAATGCAACTTAAGGCTACATTCCGGCTTTTTCTCAACACGGACCCATGTGAGAGCCGTCCACGAGTGCTTGTCCTACACTTGAAATGTTATTCCCATAACATGCTCAATAGGGTTTCTCCTAAAAAGGCTACTCCTCAACCTAGATGTATATGAAATGTTTACATGCAATACAAAAAGCAACAAACATCCATTCAAAAATATACATTTCAATGATGAAAGCCACAATGCTATGCCATGTTATGAGGTGAGACTGAAATATGCAACGCAACCCGATCCCTCCACCAGCTCCCATAACACATGAATGCCATGAATATAAATCCAGGCTTTTCAAGCACTTACCATTGATGTTATGCATCCAATGAAAATTTATCAAATAAACCAAGTGTCTTTCTTGGGTAGGTGGCTTCTTGGACTTGCACCAACGGTCCACCACACCGACACAAATTTTGGTATTTCACCTCTAGTTCTGCATATAACAATACATTTTTTTGGACTTTCACCATCAGAAGTTTATAAACCAGTAGCCAGGTCTTGCATCCGAGAGAGAATCTAGTCCTTCTTGCTATACTCGACATAAGTTTCCTATGCAACCGTGCGACTCATTCAAACCTTGGTCCAACTCTCTAGAGCCCACTTATCATTCACCAAGAATGGTGTTTGATCAAAAGCATGCATATACCCACACTCATGTCACATGCCCACATATGTGATGTCCCCCGTGTATATGCAAATGTAATGAACAATTGCATTTCATAGCATTACACAACCAAGTTTTCAATTGCAATTTCAACATCATGTTCAACATGTCATGACCGCAACATGAACAATTCCATTTCCTCAATGTAACTTATATCATAAAGCATATAATTACATTCAAATCATCACCACAAATCATGTTATATCAATTTCATTCAAATAATATACTTAATCAATCATAGGCATTTTATCAAACACCTAAAAAGTACAAAATCATGTAAACACATAATCATACACAATTTATCACATTCTCATGAAATCACCCAACAAACAATTTCAACAGTACTCAATTCATGCAAAATTGATTTTATACATTCTCATACCATTTTCTATACTCTAGTTACACTATAAGTATATTTCAACAAGAGATGTCACCTCAAATTATTGTACCCATTTCATACGCAAACCCTAGGTTAAAAATAAACCTAGTTAGGAGAAGAATCCTACCTCTTGAAGCGTAATACGAGTGGTAGCAACTCCAAGAAACTCATATCAAGCTTCAAACCTTGATTTCTAAAAATCTTGATCTTGAGACTTCAGTAAAATCTGCTATTTTTGGTGCGTAGACGTAGCTCTTGTCGCGTAGAACAATTTTTGTTCTTGGCCCGAGGCAATCTGACGAAAGAATCACCCTAGATCGCAAGAGGAAGGTGGGAGAAACCCTTCTTTCTCTCTCTTATCTTCCGTATCTTTTTCGAAAAACCCAGCAGCCAAAATGAGGGGAAAATCTGATTTTTCCCCCTTTTTATACCCCTTGGATACTTGGCCCACAATGCGCCACACCGTCTTTTCTTAATCCGGTTTCATTTCGAATCAATTAAATCTCATTCCGTGCTATGTTCAAAATATTTTATTTGAACTAAATTTAAATTAATTTTCATATTTCATAATTAATTCTTGATCGCATTTATTTTGGTCACGGGACACCCGATCGCATTGTAAACTGTGAAAAATTTGATTGTCTCGAAATTCAGTGAAAATTGACTGAGTAACTAGATTTTGTGAGACGAAATCATTGGTGTGGTTTGTTTTGTCATCCGAGTTTTAGAAAAATTTGAGTTTTCAACTAGTACCGTAGCGGCTAATTGTCATTTTGCCCGTTTTTCATAAAAATTGAAATTTTTCCCGGGTTTGACAAAATCACGTAGGATTCATACACATATTGATTCCAATTTCATATTCATCCTAAGTTAAAAGTAACTAAGGGTTCACCTTTATCCTAAGTATTAGCTATGTACGAAAGTTGAATCATGTTGATTTAACGCTTGATCTACGCTTTCAAATCTTCAACTTAATAACATAATGACCATGAAAAAATTTGAGATTTACAACGGACTCCACAAAATTAGCCAATTGCAAATATGATCAAACAATCTCCCTCTTTGGAAATTTTGTGACAAAAAACACAAGTTAGAAATTAAGATTACAACCTACAAACCATTGAAAAAAATGCATTGTAAATCTAATCTCAATTCTCATATACATTTCCTAAATCTCTATCTAAGTACAAGATCTACTTATTTAGATGAATCTTGAAGATCATAGTCCTGCACATCACCAATCAAACCAAAACCTCGTGAAAGCATCATATGGTGGATAAATAAATAACAAAATCATAGGTTTGGAAAGCATCAAGTTAAGCAAAGGGCATAAGTATGTACATATCATGCAAATGAAAATATGTAACGTGTTAGGAGCTAACTTGCCCAATATGTTTGAGAATCTGTTAATTTATCGTATAAAACACAATAATTCTCCCCCTTAATTGGTGTTCACAAGTAAAATGTCAATCCGATGACAACATATAACAATTATGGCATAGAATTGTATTTTAATAAGAAGGTATGAATGCACATCAACTAGGAAAATCATGCAATTGAAATAAGTAAGCGACAAACAAAGAACATAACTCAAAGTCCAATATGATAACTACATTAAGAATAGGACACAAAGCATGTCACAACAGACAAAAAAGCTAACTAAATAACCAAACGTAGACAAACTAGAAAAGTCAACAATAAAAAGTAAAGAGTACTTTAATACAGGCCATGGATGAATAAAACACTCTCATCTCCCATATGAACAAGACTAAAAGTCTCTACAAAACAGTAGCACAAATGGCTACATCTCCACCATCCCCATCAGAGCTAGGTCTAAGGCTCATCCTCATTAATGAATCATGCATTATGTAGCATCCACTTGAGCTACTGTATCTCCCTCTGAATGTCCCTCTGATCTCTCACAATAGAAGTCTAATGGAGCATTTTTCACCTTTGGACAAAACTTCATTGAAAAAGAGCCATGGAATTCAGGCAGAGGAGTAACAAGAAGCACCACCAGAACCATAATTAGACCCATTTCCAGAAGAAGCAGATTTTTAGCCACCAAAGGAGCCCCGACAACAGGAAGAGCTGCAACCCTATATTCTAGTGGATGATCAGACTAACAAACATATTTTGCCAGAATGACCCAGTTTGATCAGAGAATGACTAAGTATGAGGAGAATTAGAACAAGATTCTAAGGCTGCTTGGAAGAAGATACGATGGTGGCCCATCATCATCAGCCTAGCCATCTAGAGTTTCTACATCTTTTACTCTCTCTCTACTTTTATCAAACTCTTTATTTATATTTTTGTTTATACACTTGGTTTTGAGTACTCTTGGATGATTTTATGTTTTAAATTATGGTTTTCTTTTAGTCTTTTAGTTGATCATGGTGTTTCATATAAATTTTGCTATGTAACATAATTAGTTCATATTATTCACAGTAAAGTTATATTATCATTCTACTAATTTGAAGGTATAATCCTAACCAAATCATAGGGGATTTTCATACACTGTTTGTGCGTTATCTCTATATTTTCATAGAAAACTCATTATTTTGAGCACATAATATTTTCTTATTTTGAAAAACCTTTTGAAATAACATAATCCTTTGTGAAGCTTACAGATATAGTGGAGATGTGAATCTCTTGTGCAAATTTTGAACCAATCCTCCTTGGAGAGATTTTAAATTCTTACTCAAGTAAGAATTTAAGTTTAGCAGAAAAGTTTTTCGAATAATCTCATTAATCTTGTTTTGTTTAGCACTTGTGGAATGACATGTTCGCATTTTCCTTTAAATCTTTATTTGAATCATGGAGTTGTATGAATTTTGGGAAATGATCTTAGGCCATTTATGATTCTATTTTGAGTATTAACCATTTTTTTTTTTGCAAACCATATCTCTAGTAAGCTGTGATTTAGCCTAAGGTATAATTTCTTTTCTTAAAGTCATATTTTGACCAAGCCAATTAAAATATATTTATCTAAACCCTTGCTATCTAATTTTCTTTCACCCTCTCTTAAAAAAGGTAGTATACAAGAAAAAGAGAAAAATAGAAAAATGTTGTTGAAAAAGAAAGGAAAAGCAAAGAAAAAAAAAGAATTTGTGAAAGAAGAAATAGAAAAGAGATGGAAAGCATGCAAAGAAAAAGAATAGCTAAGAAATTACAAGCCTGACATTGAAAATGGGAAGGGAGAATGTGATGTTGTTAGAAAAGTAAAGAGAGGTGTGTGCTAGACAAATTAAAAAAGATAGCCATGTTACAACCCTAATGAAGCCCCTTTTTTATTCCAGAAGTCATGCGTGTGTATCATTTTCATTCATTCATTAAAAATGAGAATGCAGACAATATTGTTTGATACAGTGTTAATATTCTTTCATGAGATTATGCAAAATTTTAATTTTATTCAAATAACCTTTTTTTGGTATATTACATGTACCATTACTTTGCTTTGATTTTAATATTCTTACCACCTATAATTATTGAGTGATAGTCACTAAAACTTGAGCGTGTTCTTTGCTGAGTGATTTCTAGGAAAGGATTCACGTCGAAGCTAACTCTTGTACAATTTAGTAAAGGGCTGTGGTATTTCTCATGTGTTTTTGAAATAAAGAAATCCCCGCACACACACACGAGTTTTTTTTGAAATATATAGAATGGTGTTACAATTGGTGTAAGTTATTCTTACAATGATAAGGAAGGTGGGACATTTTGGCATAAGGATAGAATGATGATTTAATTTTATATGTGGAACTATGAATTATATTATCCTAACCTTTGAAGTTTGTAGGTATCTTCACTGGAAACTTTCACGAGAAAAAATTCGTACACTAGGGATCACCTAAAGGTTTAATGGCTTGTTGGATAGGCTAAATGCAATCTTGAAATCTACGAAAGTGATTTTATTTTTATTACTAGGGACTAGTAATGTTTGGTTGGCGTGTGTGATTAACCCTAAAAAGTGCAAAATTGTATTAGGTTTTCTAGTTAATAATGTGTATTAATTAAATTAAAATGATTAATTTGAATAATATTATAACTAATGTTTAATTTTTATATCTTGCAAGGTTTCACATGAAATTACTAGAACTTGGAGGGATCAAAGCTCGAAAGTAAAAACAAGAGAGGGAGGAAAGCATAAAATCAACATAAGGAACTACATCCGGATGGTGCACCACCATCCCAACGCCAAGAAGTAAACCAAGTCAACAAAGGGAGGCTACTAGCTGAAAAACCAGAGGGTTAGTACCATCCGGACGGTGGTGGTGGCATCTAGACTGTAGCCAAATAACCTTTGAGATTTCTCTCTTTCCATTGGTCTAAAAAGGAGACGGAGGCACAGGATTGGCTAGCTTGAGTGTCTGCCGCCATTGGAGCTCCTCCCTGATGCCTATAAATAGCTTACCTCAACCGTTTGAAGGAGAGTTCGCCAGAGAAGAAATCTAGAGCTAGAAAAGAAGAAACCCTGCCCTAAAACACTCCCTAAGCCGGAATCTCTATATTACATATCTTTTACATCTTTTTTACGTAGAGAGTTGAAACTCTTTTATTTTTGTGCCTTAGCCGGTAATAAAAGTGAGGGTGTTTCAACAGCTCTTCAGGGAATGATTTCTTGCATTTGTTTTTGTTATGTTGTAATGAGATTATCTCATCTTTCTTGCTCGTCTATGGCAATGAAGTGTGAGTAATCCATTTATACTCTTTAGTGAAGGGTGAAAACATGTGTAATATTATTTGAATTTGTGATGCCCCAAAAACTGAGGGTCCTGTAGAAACCAGTTGATCACCCATCAACCCGCGGATACCGTGTAACTCAATATCACGCCGTTATGCCCCATTTACTGGGATCCATCATTTAAGAAAATTCGGGCAGAGCCTCCTTTGTAAGGGGAGCTCTAACCAAGATACAACATGTGCAATCATACAACATTGACAACACTAGGTCCATTAATGAGTAAACATTGACCAAACTGGGTCCATTTATCAATACTCATAGAACAACATTTAATCACATAACCCATCCGAGGTCTAATATACATCAATTCATACTCCCACATCATGAATTTATACATTAAACATAGTTAATATAAGTTCAAATTACAATTCTTTTACATACATTACATGCCCAAAAATTGACTTAGCAAATGTTTTACAAAAATGGATTAAAAGCCACAACTCAGCTTTTCTTTATCTTTGAGGCCCCAAGTGAGAGCCTTCCACCAGTGTGTATCTCGTACCTGAAATGTTGTCTTCATAAAGGAGGAGCCACGCTCAATAGGGTAACTCCTAAAGAGGTTACTCCCCAACCTAGATACATATGAAATGTCACATGCAACATTCAACAAGCAACAACCATCCCAAACAAGAATATGCAATTCAATGTTGGACACCTACCATGTCATGCCCTGAAATGAGATAAGACTCACTCATGCACTTTAACTTGATCCCCTACCGGCTCCCACAACACAATGCAATGCCAATGTGTAATTAATTCGCCATTGATGTTATGTATCCAATGACGTTTTTGTATGAAACAAAATCATGTGCCATTGTTGGGTAGCGGAGTTTTGGTGTTGCACCACTGGTTCCGCACACCGATACACTTTTTTGGACTTGCACCGACGGAAGTGTATAAACCAGTAATCGAGTCTTGCACCCGAGGCAGTATCTAGCCCTTCTTGTTATACCCGACATAAGTTTTTCATGCAACTCATGCAACTCTGTTGAATCTTTGTCCGACTATAACCGAGTCCACTCTTCAACCACCAGGGATGGTGTTTGACCTAACAACAAGCACACACACCTACACTCATGCCTCGTGCCCATGAATGTGATGCCTCCGTGTATATGCAATGTAATGAGCAGTTACAACATCAATATCACATCCATATGTAATGAATGTCATATGAATTATTTTTACCACATTTCAACACATGTCATAGATAATTACATCCTAAGGAAAAAATTTTCATAATTCAACCCAATGCCAATATATCATAAGCACATATCAACATTTACATTTCCAATTGTAATTCATATCATAAGTATATGATTTCACTTTACCACATCATCCAATCATGTTATCACATAATCTCATGCAATTAACACACTTTATTTCACATAGTCATTTTATCAAACACCTTCAAGGCACCAAATCATGTAATCACATAAAATGCCCAAATTTATCACATAACTTAAAAAATTCAGTATGATTTTCACATACCCAATTATCAAAAATTCCAAGAAATCACAAACTAGCAATTTCAAATTACCAATTCACACTAGAATTGAGCCTACCCATTTCCATTAAACTAACTATAATTGGCAAGTGTTAAAATGCACAAAACAGCCCACCCATTTCATATATTCATCCTAGGTTGGATAAAAACCTAGTTAGGATGAAAATCTTACCTCTTGAAGTATAAAATCAATGTAGAAAACCTCCAAGAACTAAAACCCAAGCTTCCCCCAAAATTTCATTTTTGAATTTTTGGTGAAATCGGTATGGTTGTGTAGCTATCGTCGAGGAGATCGACTTTAATACTTGGCCCGAAGAATTCCGACCGGCGGAACACCGTAGATCGTAAAGAGAAGGTAAAAGTTTTCTCTTTTTTCCTCTCTTCTACTCCAACGTGAAAAACCAACAGACACAGCAGAGTGTTCTGTCCAAAAATTAGATTTTTAGTCTCTATTTATACATTTTAATGCTTGGCTCATGTCGCGCCACATGACCCCCTTTTTTCTGGGTCCGTTTTTGCCCCAAAATAATTAAATTTCGCTCCGGTTCAAGTTCAAATATATTTATTTCAACTTGCTTTAAATTATTTTTCAAAATTCAAAATTTTATTAAAAATTTCATTTTTGGGTCACCCGAAACCCGACCGCCTAGTAAAACACAAAATATCCGACTATCTCAGAATCCAAAAAAATTTGTCTTGGTAACTAGATTTTGCGAGACGAATCCAATGGTGAGGTCCATTTCGTCCTCCGAGCACCAGAAAAATAAGATTTCTCAACCTGCACTGTAGTGAAAATTTATCATTTTGCCGTTTCTCATAAAAAGTTCAAATTTACCTGGGTTTTATATTCTACCCCTTAAAAGAGTTTCCTCCCTGAAATTCACACACACACACATGCATATGCAACAATCATATAATATTAAAGGACTATAAGAATGTACCTCCATCATCGAATAAGAAAGGATAATTGGTACGTATCGTGTCCTCGCGCTCTTATGTCACCTCCTCCACTCCTCGGTGCTACCACATCACATTCACTAGCCTCACGGTCTTGTTTAGCAAAACTTGCTCCCGACTATCTATGATACGCATTGGTCCCTCCTCGAAAGGTCTCATATGTATCAACAATCAACTCACCCCAATCTATCATATGTGTCAGATTTGGAGTGTACTTCTAGAACGTGAAGACATGGAATATCACGTGAACACCTAATAGACTCGGCTGTAACGCCAACCGGTAAGCAACTGTGCCAATCCTCTCAAGTACATCAAAGGGCCCGATATAACTCGATGACAACTTTGCCCGCTTTTCGAACCTGACCACTCCTCTCTTAGACATCATCTTCAAGAAGATGTGATCTCCCACCTCAAACTCTAGAGGTCGCCGCCGTCTGTCACCGTCGTCTGTCGCCGTAGCTCTTCAGCCAGCTTTGAGCCATGAGAAGACGCTTCTGTATCAAGTCCACCTTCTCTGAGGTGTCTTTAACCAATTTTGAACCCGTAGAGGGTCTCTCTCCCACCTCCATCCAACAAAACGGAGAACGACAAGACCTCCCATAAAGTGCCTCATAGGGTGCCATCTGTATGCTTGCCTGATAACTATTGTTGTAGGCGAACTCCACTAAGAGTAAATGCTCTTCCCAGCTACCGTTCAAATCTAGGACGCATGCCCGTAGCACGTACTCTAAAGTCTAGATGGTCCTTTTCAACTGACCGTCCGTCTGGGGATGAAAAGTTGTGTTCATCATCAACTACATCCCCATGGCTCGCTGAAAACTCTCCCAAAAAATGAGCCGTGAACCTGGGATCCCAATTCGATACTATAGATATGGCTACCCCATGCAATCGGCCTATCTCCTGTATATATAGTCTCTAGAATTCCTCTAGTGTGAAGATCATCCGCACTGCCAAATAGTGTATCGACTTTGTAAGTCAGTCCATTGTAATCGACACCGCCTGATGTTCCCACAATGTCTGTGGTGAGTGGGTCACAAAATCTATCATGACATGCTCCCACTTCCACTCAACCACCTCCAAAGGCTGGAGCAACCTTGTAAGTCTCTGGTGCTCAGCCTTGACCTGCTGACATGTGAGACATCATCTAACAAAATCTCCAACGTGCCTCTTCATCCCGCTTCAATAGTATTGGCAACGAAGATTATGGTACATCTTTGTGCCACCTGGATGCACAACAAAATGAGAGCAATGAAACTCCCTAAGGATTTCCTCTCTCAAAATCATAGAATAAGGAACCATAACCTTTCCTCTATACCGAAGGCTACCATCTGTGTGAATAGCCCAGCCCTTATCACTTGTACCTGACCGTACCTGATCCCTGATAGACAATATCTCGGTGTCTTGTCCTTGGGACTCGATCAGTCTACTTAGTAGCTAAGGCATAGCCACCAAACTCTCCAAAGTGCCTTGAGCCTGACTCATGTAGTGTAGCCCGAACTGTCCCATAGTCTTGAGCATCTGCCACTCCTAGGAAGCCACACTAGCCAAGACTCCCCTTGACTTCCGGTTGAGTGCGTCAGCCACCACATTTGTCTTACCAGGGTTGTAATGCAAAGTGAAGTCGTAGTCCTCCAAGTACTCCATCCACCTGCGTTGCCTCATATTGAGGTCCCGTTGTGTAAAGATATACTTCAGACTCTTGTAGTCTAAAAACACCTCAAACTGCTCACCATATCAATAGTGGTGCCAAGCCTTCAAGACAAAGACAATGACTGCCAACTCCATGTCATATGTGGGATAATTCTGCTTGTGGTTCTTTAGTTGTCGAGAATCGTAAGCTACCACCCTCCCAGACTGCATCAAAACACAACCAAGTCCGTCCTTGGAGGCATCACAGTACACCATGTACCTCTATCCCCTCTTCAAAACAATCAAACTAGGAGTTGAAGTAAGCCTCCTCTTCAACTCCTAGAATACCTTCTCACACGCATCATTCCACTCAAATTTGACCTTTTTCCAGGTCAATCTCATCATGGATGCAGCTAGTGGTGAGAAGTCTTCAATAAACCTCCTGTAATACCTCACTAATCCCAAGAAATTACGTATCTCGAAGACTGACTTCGATCTCTACCAACTCATAACCGCGTCAACCTTCTTCGGATCGACTAACACACCTTAAGCCGACACCACGTGTCCCAAAAATTTTACCTCCGTAAGCCAAAGTTCACACTTGCTGAACTTGGCGCAGAACTGATGGTCTCTAAAGGTCTGGAGAACAACCCTCAAGTGACCTTCATGCTCCTCCTCAGACTTGGAGTAGATCAAAATGTTGTCAACAAAGACCACGACAAACTGATCTAAGTAGGGTTGGAACACCCTATGCATGAGATCCATAAATACTGCCGGGGCATTCGTCAATCCGAAAGGCATGACGGTAAACTTGAAATGCCCATACCGCGTCCTAAAAGCCATCTTAGGGATGTCCGCCTCCCTAAACCTCAACTGATGCTAACCCGTACGTAGATCTATCTTGGAGTAGACCCGTGCCCCTCTTAGTTAATCAAATAAATCATCAATCCTTGGCAAAGGGTATCTATTCTTGATAAAAACCATATTCAACTGTCGGTAATCAACACATAGTCGAAGAGTTTTATCTTTCTTCTTGTCAAATAATACTAGAGCACCCCAAGGTGAAGTGCTTAGTCTAATAAAACCCTTGTCCAACAATTCTTGTAATTAGACCTTGAGTTCTTGCAACTCAGCTGGTGCCATTCTATGCGGAGTCATAGAAATAGGCGATGTACTGTGGTGCAACTCAATAGTGAATTCTATATCCCTATGTGGAGGTAATTCAGGTAGTTTGTCCAGAAAAATGTCCTCATACTCACACACCACTCGACGTAGATCAAACTTCTGTCTCGCCTCCTCCTCTAAAGTAAGGTTCGCAAGCTGACCCTTTAACTGCCCGTGCCATAGAGAGTCATACACGACTTGGGGTAAAACATCACGCTTTTTACCCTGAAACTTGAAACAAACATCCTCCGGTGTGTAGGCAGTGACCCTCTTACGATCACAATCAATAACGACTCAGTGTGCCATCAAATAGTCCATCCCAAGGATGACATCAAACTCTGACATATCCATGAACCTAAGGTCCAAGATGAGTAGAATCCCTAAGATCTCTAGCTCATAACCTCGACATATCTTATCAATACTCAGCCTAGTCCTTAGGGGAGAACTCACATGCAATGGCTCTTCTAAGGTCTCAACTTCGAAGTCTAAATCCTTCACACAAGTCAAATAATAATAGAGCATTAACTTAGTATCCCAAAGTAGGGATCAAAGTTGAACATTTGAGATTTCTCTTATTGTCTCACTAGTAGAGCATGTGCCACCACTAGTAGACATTTACACCTTGAACCATCTCATTCATTCTCTTCCCGATCTCCAAGGTTATGTTCTCTAACCCTAGTGTCTCTTTTTCGTATACATTTAACCATGCATAATCTTCACATAACACATAACATGTAGCATATTAAAGCACATAACATGAAATTCACAATGAATGCAATGTTCTAAACTCATGCCCATCAAGCCCTAAGTAAATTGTATACCTATACTCTGATACCAAACTATGATGCCCCAAAAATCGGGGGTCCTGTGTCAACCCGTTGATCACCCATCAACCCACAGATACCGTGCAACTCAATATCACTCTGTTATGCCCCATTTATCAGGATCCTTCATTTAACAAAATTCGGACAGAGCCTCCTTTGTACGGGGAGCTCTACCCACAACAAAACATGTAGAATCATACCAATATTGACAACATTGGGTCCATTAATGAGTAAACATTGATCACACCGGATCCATTTATCAATACTCATATAATAACATTTAATCACATGACCCATCTGAGGTCTAATATACGTCAATTTATACTCCTAAGTCATGAATTTATGCATTAAACATAATTAATACAAGTTCAAATTACAATTCTTTTACAAACATTACATGCCCAAAAACTGACTTTGCAAATGTTTTACAAAAATGGATTAAAAGCCACAACTTGGCTTATCTTTATCTTTGAGGCCCCAAGTGAGAGTCATCCACCAGTGTGTACCCCGTACTTGAAATATTATTTTTCATAAAGGGTGAGCCACGCTCAATAGGATAACTCCTAAAGAGGCTACTTCCCAACCTAAATGCATATGAAATGTCACATGCAACATTCAACAAGCAACAACCATCCCAAACAAGAATATGCAATTCAATGTTGGAATTCTACCATGTCATGCCTTAAAATGAGATGAGACTCAGTCATGCACTTTAACCCGAGCCTTCACCGACTCCTACAACACATGCAATGCCAATGTGTAATAAATTCACCATTGGTGTTTTGCATCCGATGGCGTTTTTGTATGAAACAAAATCATGTGTCTTTGTTAGGTAGCGGAGTTTTTGTGTCACACCGCCGATTCCGAACACTGATACACTTTTTTGGACTTGCACTGATGGAAGTGTATAAACCAGTAACCGGGTCTTACACACGAGGGAGGATCTAGCCCTTCTTGTTATACCTGACACAAATTTTTCATGCAACCCCTGCGACTCTGTTGAACCTTGGTCCAACAATATCGAGTCCACTCACCAACCACCAAGGATGGTGTTTGACCTAACTATAAGCGCACACACCCACACTCATGCCTCATGCCCATGAATGTGATGCCTCCGTGCATATGCAATGTAATGAGCAATTGCAACATCAATATCACATCCATATGTAATGAATGTCATATGAATTATTTCTACCACATTTCAACACATGTCATGGATAATTACATCGTAAGCAAATAATTTCCATAATTCAACCCAATGCCAATATATCATAAGCATATATCAACATTTATATTTCCAATTGTAATTCATTTCATAAGCATATGATTTTACTTTACCACATCATCCAAGCATGCTATCACATAATCTCATGCAATTAACACACTTTATTTCACATAGTCATTTTATCAAACACCTTCAGGGCACCAAAATCATTTAATCACATAAAATGCCCAAATTTATCACATAACTCAAAAAAAAATCAGAATAAATGATTTTCACATACCCAATTATCAAAACTTTCAAGAATCACAAACTAGCAATTTCTAATTACCAATTCACACTAGAATTGAGCCTACCCATTTCCATTAAACCAACTATAATATGCAAGTGTTAAAATACACAAAACAAACCACTCATTTCATATATTCATCCTAGGTTGGAAATAAACCTAGTTAGGATGAAAACCATACCTCTTGAAGCGTAAAATCAATGTAGAAAACCTCCAAGAACTTAATTCCAAGCTCAAACCCAAGCTTTCCCCAAAATCTCGTTTTTGAATTTTTGGTGAAATCCTTCGTTATTGGTATGGTTGTGTAGCCCTCGTTGAGGAGATCGACTTTCATACTTGGCCCGAAGAATTTCGACCGGTAGAACTCCGTAGATCGTAAAGAGAAGGTAGAAGTTCTCTTTTTCCTCTCTTCAAATCCAGCATGAGAAACCAGCAGACCCAGCAGAGTGTTCTGTCCAAAAATTAGATTTTTAGTCCCAATTTATATATTTTATCGCTTGGCCCACGTTGTACCACACGCCCCCTTTTTTTTGGGTCTAATTTCGCCTCAAAACGATTAAATTTCGCTCCGATTCAAGCTCAAATATTTTTATTTCAACTTGCTTTAAATTATTTTTCAATTTTTAAAATTTTATTAAAAATTTCGTTTTCGGGTCACCCAAGACCCAACCTCCTTGTAAAACAAAAACAATCTGACTATCTCGGAATCCAACGAAATTTTCTTAGGTAACTACATTTTGCGAGACAAATTGAATGATGAGGTATGTTTCATCCTCCGAGCTCTAGAAATATAAGAGTTCTCAACCTGCACAGTAGTGGCAATTTACCGTTTTGCCCTTTCTCATTAAAAGTTTAAATTTACCCGGGTTTTACCGTATTATGGAAATGCTAATGTTTTACCTATGCATTAATGTTTATACCTCCCTTAATTAATGGATGGTTACTATTATTCCTATTCGGTGTCGTATTACTCTATGCTCATGGTTATGAGTATCGAGCTAAGCTTACTACTATATACCAGTTTATCTGTACAAGTTTTTATGTACTTTATGCATGATATAATCATTCATGTACTTGGATTTTATGTAATAATTAAGAGATTGGTTATAGACAGGTTAAATCTTGTCATAGCCAATGCTTTTGACTCAATGCATAAACTGGAAATTCTTCTTCATTGAATCATCAACCTGCCCATCGAATAACTAAAGTAAACCTTTTGAATGGTTCACCTTCGAGTTTACAAGGGTTTTTTGGTTAATGTATGGTACCTAGACCTTCTGGCTAACGTAATCAATTGTTGTGATATGGTTTAGTTTTTACAGTAAACCTACCGGTTAACTTTCCAGTAATATGGAAGTTAATTGTTGTAAGGTGGCATTTTCATAAGTCAAGCAATAAAATGCATGTTGAATCGCCAAACTAAAGAGTATCTTTTTCAATTATTGTTTTTCAAAGTTTAGTTTAAATAGTTAGTTGGCAATTCTAAGTTCACACCACAAGCTATTGTAAGACACACTACATGCACGACAATTTACCTTTTCTACTTTGAATTCCAACAGTTAGCTCCCTGTGGATGTGGGCGTATGATTTAAATCAAGTCAAACAACTCAACATAGTGGATAATATTCAAATCACAAATTTTTCATAAAAACACTTTTGATCCATAGTTTAAGCAACTCAACCCAAATCAATTCATCAAACTTCATTTCACATGGTGAAAAATAATTCATATATCATATATTTTTATTTTTAATTATTATGAAGCAGTACACATCACCTTTACCGCTGACAAATGCCCCTCTTTGCTTTATAGTCAAAACTAAGGGTCAACCGAGGTAGTTGCCTCCGACCCTAACAATTAACATATATGCAAATACAAGTAAGCATCAATTTTAAAATTACTTAATTGATGAAAATTAATGCATATGAATATGCTTTAATAGTGTTTCATATTCACTACAACTTAACTCCCCTAAGGAACTTCGGAGTATTTTATGAATTATCTCATTCCCCCCAATCATCGCCTTATACACCTCAAGAATCATTTAAAGTGTAAAAACTAAGATTAAAACACATTTTTGGTGTAGGTTAATAAAAATAAACTTAACATTATCAATAAAATTGCTAGGGAAATGATTGTTTTAGAATGATCACTCAACGAACAAAATGGTCAACCAATCAGTGTTGTCATCCTAACTAATGACTAAATTTTATGGATAAATATTTTGTGCTAATTTTACTTACTTCTTACTATTTTATTTTATATCCCATTCCACAAAATTTATATCAAGCCATTTTAGTCTCATTTTTTCCCATTACATTCACTTAGGCATTTCCTCAAACACTTAACATGCGTTATACGAACCCATCACGTGAACTTAATTAAAACAGGTTTCTATCCTCACCAAATTAACATAAAATCAAGTTAATTATAAAGGAATCTTCCTAATATTTTAAATCATAGGTTATTGATTCACACTTTTTTCGTGATCGGATTAATATTATACACCCAAGTATAAGTGGTCAAATTGTAGCTTTCTCGGTTTTAAGTCCAAGTATCGATCCCATGAAGAATGTGTGTAATTAGGAAATAAAATAAAAATAGTAAAGTTTTTTTATCTTAGATAGGAAAGCATGTGATAGCTTGTGATGTGAACTTAGATTGATAACTGGTTTAATTATGTTGCAGATAGATTTAGACAATAATAAAAAGTATCCTTCAGTTCAAGGATCCCATATATGTTATATTGGATAAATACTGGAAATACTACCTTACAACAATCAACTTCCATGTTACTGGCAAGTCAACCGGTAGGTTTGATGTATATAAACCATCACACAACAACTTCTTAGGTTAGCTGGTGGTATCCATGACAATTGATTAATCGAAGCAAACTAGACGAACAAGCCATTCATAAGGAATACTTGAATTATTCATTTGTCTTCATAATAGTAAATGCATACATAATGAACCATTACACAACAACTTCTTAGGTTAACTGGTGGTATTAGTCATAACACGACAACTTCTTAGCTTAGTTGGTTATAAATATGTGAATTGACTAATCCAAGCAAACCAAAAGGACAAGCCACTCATGAGGAATACTTAAATTATTAAGTTGACTCTATCTGTGATACATATACCAGTTAAGCATCCGCAACATTCTGGTGGAGGATAAACCACGCCGATAGGAATGTCGTGGTTGTTAGTCTGATAATATTATCATTTATACCAGCTAAACGATCTGAGTAATCCAGAAGGACAAGTCATTCATGAGAATCATCTAGGTTTTGTACCATGCATCAGTTAACATTCTCAACATTTCGGTGGAGGATAAACCATACCGATAGGAATGCCATGATTGTTTAACCGGCAAGTTGATGATGCAGTGATAACCTAATTCCACGCACAACACCAAAATTATGTACATCATTGCATCATACATTAAGCATATAATATATATAGATATATAAATATGTAAAACATTAGTATCTCCAAAATTTAACCCGTATTATACATATGTTTACCTCTCACTGGAGGATATAAGTAACTACTCACGCCCCAATGCTACAGACAAGTAAGGAGTGCAGACAGTTTTCATTACAGCTAAAATTAAAATATAAACCCTAAAACGTCTTTCACAAGGAACAAGTGAAACACAATCACCTTTATTATCAGTTATGACAAAAAGGTGACCGTAGTTCAACTATCCGAATAGAAAGATATAACAGAAATGTAAAAGTACAGAGTTTGGACTAAAGTGTATGACGGACTGGATCGAGTTACAAGTTTTCCTTTCTCTTTTTCTTTTCTCTTTTATCTTTCTTTTTCTCTTTCTTGAATTTCTCTCTAAACTCCCTTTGATCCAGCCTCCTCAAGAATGAAGAGGGCATGCATATTTATAGGCAAGGAAAACAGGAGGTGGTAGATCAATCTTCAGCCGCCTTTGGACCACCGTCCAGACGCCATCACCACCGTCTAGACGGTGGCATCTTGCTGGATTTTTCCACTTGCATATATGCTGACTCTCCCTTTGTTGAAATTACACTTTAGCCTTTGTTGTTTCAAGCTTTTATACATTGTTCCTTGCATTCTCTGGTAATTTAGCATTAACCCTGAAAATTTTAAACATAACATACATAAAACCCTAATTACTGCACAAACCCTAATTGATTCTAATTAATAATTTTTGGTTATTTTATCACACTAATTTTACTTTATTAACTATTCTAATTTATATATTAATTAAGGTTAATTAATTATGAGCTAAAATGAAAATTCTATGTCAAGAGTTATGTTCATTTGTTTATAAAGGTACTAAGCTTTTTTTTTTTTTTGGATTAGTCACAATATTTTAGTCAAATTCAAACAGATGCCAGTTTCCATACAAATAGAATTGGGTTCTGTACTATATATGGTTAGAAATATTTGTGCCCTAATGTTCTAACAAAAAAAAGTGGTGCATCGATCGGAGTTCCCTAAAGTAGAGAAAATGTGATTCTCCCACAGGGACACAAGCCTTACTATCACATTGATGAAAAATCTGCAATCCACTATTTTCTCAATTTCATATACCATTCGGTTCTAACCATTTCCATCAACATTCCTCTCATACCCAACATCTCCCCAATATCTAACAAAATCACCATTTAAATACTGTAACACCCCGCATTTTCTTTTATATATGTATATAGATATATAGTAAATAATTGTGGTAAAAAAATGTGGATATATGTAGTGATCTGTGTTTGAATTTGGTAGATTGAAAAAGTAGAGATTTAAAATGTTAGTGAAAATAATAGTTGAAATTTAGTTTTAATAAGTGAAAATATAAAATTTTAGGTCCTAGAACTTGTATTAAATAGGTTTGGTGTAGAACTATGTGTTGGAGAGGTTTGGGATGAATTTGGTTGGCTTAGGAATGGATTGGAAATGGAAAAGGGACGAAGGCAGGCTGTGAATAGTGCACTGCTGCAACTTCAAGCTTGATTTAGACCTTGATGCAGTCAATATCTCTCAAAACTCAAAAAATGAAAATTTTAGAGCTCTTTCGTATCATTCCATAACATCTTGAATCATCTCAATTGGATCTTGGATGAGAGAGTTATGCTCAGATAACGAAACGATGTCGAAATAGTCCAATTAGCTTCATTTTGTATTTAATGTCTCTATTTGCATCCTAAATCAAAATATAAGAATAATGAGTACTTTTAGGCTTCAAATAAGTATATAAAAGGCTTTAAGAAACACCATTTATCACCTTTTATTTGCAAACATCGCAAAACTTCATTAATAGCTGATTTGGATGGGTAAAATAGAAACTTTAGTGTTTCGGGTGTACGTTGACTTGAGCTTTGAGATAAATCATAAAAATAAATGTTTTTAGGTTAAAATAATATTAAAAATGAATCTGGAACGTCGAAAAACTTTAGGATAGACATATGAATCAAATTGGAGATTCTTAGTGGTAAAACCGTAAATTTGAAAAAACCCAAAACAGCCTGTGAACAGTGTTTTTCGGGGCTGCTATGTTTTAAACTCATTTTCATCTCATTTCCTCTCATTTCCTTCACTCCCCTCACACCTCCACACCTCTTGAAACCCTTGAGAGCATTAGAGAATAAGAAAGGAAGGGAAAAACAAGAGATTCAAGGGTGATTCAAGATCAAACATTCTTGTTCTTCACACCAAAGCTAAGGATTCAAGGTTGGGGTTTTCTCTCATTCACTTACATTGAGGCTAGGGTATTTATATATGTATGTTTTACCTATCAATGATATATATATGCTATGGAATCATCCTCTCTTAGGCTTTTTGCAAGGATTACATATTTTGAACAAAGTAGGGTTTAATACCCATGAAATCTCCTTTCTAGTTTCAAAATCCTAATTTTTGGAGAGTGATGTATTTCCTTCCTAAATGATTTCTTTATTATGGATTTCGAAACCTTAGTGTTTTGTGTTGGGTAGAAAAATGATATTATTGTGATCTCATGTATTTTCTTAGTTGGTTGTGGAATTGTTATATGATATATTTTGGGGATTTTGGATAGATACTTGTAAATTGAGATAAATGTTGGAATTGTATGCTTGGTTGGATTGTTTGTGATGCACATGAATGAGAGGTTCCTTGTAAGGATGCTCACCCCTTCCCAAGAGGTTCTCGGTAAGGATGCTTGGGAAATAATGTAGTGATTGGTAAGAGGTTCCATGTAAGGATGCTCATCCATTTTCAAGAGGTTCCCGGTAAGGATGCTTGAGAATCAAAGGTGACCTAAAGGGGGGGTGGAGGTTACCACAAAGTATGCCACCTACCGAAAGAATTGTTGGGAATTGGTTATGGCAATTAATGGTTATTATTTATATTTGGTGCTCGTTTATTCATTTAAGTAATATTTTTAAATAAACTTGAGATCATTTTTAAATGTCACTGCTTTATTTCAAATTATGTATCTATGTTATGTTAAAATTGAGACCGACCGTTTTAAATGATTTTCTAAACCTTGTATGGGTTTGGGAGAATTTTTCTACAGAGCTTCGTGCTCACCCCCTATCGCTAACATTTTTCAGATTACCCGCTTGAGGAGGAGGACGTAAGGGTCGAAGAGCCCGCTACTTGGGAGACTCCACTGGACGGGAGTGTGGATCCCGAGGTGGATGCATAGAGCGACCTCCTTTCCTTTTGTACTAGACTAGGACATTCTTTTGGAACATTGTGTAGTCTAGCTTTTTTTGTTTATTCCGCCGTGCTTCTTTAATTAATTTTTGAGATGTAATAGCCATGACTTGGGCTTATTCTTTTGGATAATGTTGTAAATATTCGTGGATGACAAATGAAGTCTTGTTTCTTAAGGGATTATATTAGTGCTCTCATGATATGAATGATTTTAGAATGTAATGTCGTCTAGGGTGTGTTTTGGGGCATTACAAATACATGACAATTCCAAACTAGAATCCTAACAAATATTCTTGAGTCGGAATTAATATTAAACCCATGATAGAGATTCACAAGTACAACGTGAACCCTTCCAAATCAACCCATACTCAAACTCAAACTCAAAAACTCCACAATACATACCGTAGTGCATCTATTCCAAATTGAAAAATTCAATTTTGAAGTTCATGCATGAAACACTATAAAAGTTAAGAGATAGGTGAACCTAAATTCTTGTATTTCTCTTAGTAAACCAACTTCAACAATATACAAATAATTTTATCTAGCTCTTGTTTTATATGGTTTGAAAAACCAAATGAAAAAAAGATGGATAGTAAAATCTTTTACCAATTAGTATACTTTGAAGTGATCGAACCCGATAATCCCGTTCAAATATTTCTCCAAACTCTTGGTTCCCCTTTCTTTTTTTGGCTTATCACTTTCTTTATCCTTCCATCTAAAGCTTTCTATCCTTTTCTCTTGGTTCTTTGATTGCTATATTTCTTTATCTCCTATCATCTTTTAACTCTTATGAATATATACATACACTAAACCTCTTTGTTTATAAGCCAACACAAGCCTTTCACATGGATTTTTTTAACCAACACGTATCCTTATGTCTATGTTTACGTACATACCTATTATATATGTATATATATAGATATATAAATATAGCACAATAGAACACCACTAAACTCTTTGACTTTTCTTTATCCCTTTTTTGTTCTCTTTGCCTCTTTCTTTTGTTTAACTTCAATTAAATTTTCCTTTCATCATTAGTTTTATTTAAATGCAATGTCATGTTTGATTGGGTCTCACACACGCTTTTTATATTGCTTGTGATAGATGCCAGCAGTTGGGGGTGTTTCCCGCCAAAATATGCTGCCTCTAAACCCTATCATTGTTATTGAAAATTTTGATTGCTAGATCATCGATTTCATGAGATCTTCTCATCTATCTTTTAGTTATCTATATATTTTAGTTGTTGTTGATTATGTTTCAAAACAGTTCAGGAAAATTCCCTCTCACACTAATGATCATCATACAGTGGTGAAATTTTTATAGAAAATATTTTTTCTCGATTCGCTTAAGCCATCGTAAGTGATAGGGGTGGACATTTCTACAACCACTATTTTGAGAAGCTAGTAAAGACATATTTGATCACACTCAAGGTTGTAGCCCCTTATCACCTACAGAAAAGTGGTCAAGTTTAATTGGACAATAAGGAGATTAAACAAATTTTAAAGAAAATAGTAAACCCGAACCGCAAAGATTGGTCTTTGAGATTAACCGATGCACTTTGGGCACCGAACCGCTTATAAAACTATATTGAGAATGTTTCCTTATTGGTTAGTATATGGTAAGTCATGCCACTTGCCCATAGTGTTAAAACATAGAGCTTACCAGGCAATGAAAACATTGAATTTTGATGTTACAAAAGTAAGGGGATCTAGGAAATGAAGCCTATGATAATGCAAGAATTGACAAGGATAGGATGAAAGTGTTTCATAATTAAAAACATTGTGAGAAAACCTTTTGATCCTTCACGGATGTCGTCGTTATGTAATTCAAGAATTCACCTATTTTCTAGTAAGTTGAGGTCTAGGTGGACTTATCATTTCATTGTCAGACAAGTTTTTCATCATGAGGCCATTGAAACTGAGAACTCTAAGAATGGAAATGTGCTTAAAGTTGATGGTTAGATGTTAAATCCATTCTTGGAGGGCTTTGTTGTTGAAGTGGAATCCATCTATTTGATGGATCTACAATATATTCATTGAATTGCAATTGCTTGTATTGTTGTATAGTGGTTTTTTTTTTTGAATATTTATTTATTTCTTTGATTTTTCTATTTAGTTTGAATTTTTATGCTTTAATGATATTTCAGCCAAAGGTATGAAGTCTCCCCTTAAACTTTATCGGTTTTGAATTTGAGTAGCATGATTTAATTTTCTTTACATTGTGGACAGTATGTGATTTAGGTTGTGGACAGGTATGTAATTTGGGTGTTTTTCATTCTTTTTTAAGTTTATTTAGGTTAATTTTTTAATTTTTTTCTATTGAGTCTTTTGGTTAGTTATAGACACCATTGAAAATTTTAGAATAAAGAAGTGGAAACTAGAGAGTCAAAAGGGGTCAATCCAATATTGGGATCAATTGATATTTGATAAAAATGGACAGAAACTTTAATGAGATTAATTCATTGCACTAAGGATCAATCCCTATTGTTATTCCAGGGAAACAAAAAATTTAAGAGGGATCAATCCATTGCACATGGGATTGATTCCTAGTGGTTTTAAAGTTGCGCGTTTTAAAAAAAAGGTTTAGAAAGTTGAATCGATTCATTCAAAGAAGGGATTTACACATTCCTATCGGTTCTAGATTTTTGAAAACTATACCTAACAATACCTTTGCTATTGTGTTATCATGCACCAAGATGGAATCCAAGTGGAAGAGGCAGGGGTAGAGGATGTTGATATTTAATCATCGAATATCAGAATTGCATGCGTATATGAAGCAATATTGTACTTGTAGCGTAAAACCCGAGAAAAATTAAAATTTTATTAAAAAGGGCAAAACTCTAATTAGCCGTTACAGTATGGGATGATGAAATGAACCCCATCGTTGGATTCTTCTCGCAAAATCTAGCTACCCAATCAATTTTCGTTAAATTCTAAGGCAGTTAGATTTTTTACGTTTTACGATGCAATCGGGCATCACACGACTAAAATAAACACGATAATTATTTTTTCACTAAACACATAAAACAATTTAAATTTAGTTTAATAAAAATTTACTAAACTTTATGCGTGATGAGATTTAATTGATTCGAGATAAAATTGTATCAACCAAAGAGGGAAGTGTGACGCATTGTGAACCAAGCAACCAAGGGGTATAAAAGGGGGAAAATTATATTTTTCCCTCATTCTACACCCGCCCTTTTCCACAGAGGGAGAGAGAGAGAGAGAGAAAACCAAGTTCTCTTCATCTTCTTCCTCTAATCTACGATGATCTGACCATTGGATTACTTCGGGCCAAGAATTAAAGTCATTCTATGCGACGAGGCCTACAAAACCATACCAAAAATCATGGGTTTCGCCAAAATCTCAAGAACGGGAATTTTACAAAGCTTTGGAAACTTGACTTGGGGTCTTTTGGGCTTCTTCTAAGTGAATATACGCTACAAGAGGTAGGTTCATTTTCTAACTAGGTTTATTTCTAACATAGGGTTGAAATATGAAACGGGTAGGGTGTTAGAGATGAATTATCATGTATAAAACATGCCAAGTGTAGTTGAAATATGGAAAATGGGTATAATAATATGTTAAAACCATGATAGGAGTTTCATGAAGAATGTGTTGTTTGGGCATGCTATGTGTTTACATTAGTGTCTTATAGGTGTTTGACAATGTGAAGACCCTGCCCCATTACCGGGACCCTGTCTTCCAAGGGTTAACCTCCCATTACCGGGATATCACCACCCTCCACCAAAGGATTTCGGCTAACCTGTGGGTCAAACCCCCACAGTAGCCTTTACCTCTGTCCCACATCGGGGAAAGAGTCGTCTCCCCACCCCCATATAAGCCGAAGCACCATATGAGAGCAGTACCCAAGTAGCACACACTGTGGTACTTGGGTACTGCTCTCATATGGTGCTTCGGCTTATATGGGGGTGGGGAGACGACTCTTTCCCCGATGTGGGACAGAGGTAAAGGCTACTGTGGGGGTTTGACCCACAGGTTAGCCGAAATCCTTTGGTGGAGGGTGGTGATATCCCGGTAATGGGAGGTTAACCCTTGGAAGACAGGGTCCCGGTAATGGGGCAGGGTCTTCACATAAAAGGCGCCTTTTATGTGAAGACTTCTCCCATTACCGGGATGTAGGTCTTCCAAGAGCATTACCGCCCTCCACCAAAGGATTTCGGCTAAAGCAGGACTCGCCCCACAGTAGCCTTTACCTCCGTCCCACATCGGGGAAGGAGTCGTCTCCCCACCCCCATATAAGCCGAAGCACCATATGAGAGCAGTACCCAAGTAGCACATATAAGCCGAAGCACCATATGAGAGCAGTACCCAAGTAGCACACTGTGGTACTTGGGTACTGCTCTCATATGGTGCTTCGGCTTATATGGGGGTGGGGAGACGACTCTTTCCCCGATGTGGGACGGAGGTAAAGGCTACTGTGGGGCGAGTCCTGCTTTAGCCGAAATCCTTTGGTGGAGGGCGGTAATGCTCTTGGAAGACCTACATCCCGGTAATGGGAGGAGTCTTCACACAAAAGGCGCCTTTTGTGTGAAGACTCCTCCCATTACCGGGATGTAGGTCTTCCAAGAGCATTACCGCCCTCCACCAAAGGATTTCGGCTACAGCAGGACGACCCCACAGTAGCCTTTACCTCCGTCCCACATCGGGGAAGGAGTCGTCTCCCCACTCCCATATAAGCCGAAGCACAATATGGAAGCAGTACCCATCTAGTGTGCTAGATGGGTACTGCTTCCATATTGTGCTTCGGCTTATATGGGAGTGGGGAGACGACTCCTTCCCCGATGTGGGACGGAGGTAAAGGCTACTGTGGGGTCGTCCTGCTGTAGCCGAAATCCTTTGGTGGAGGGCGGTAATGCTCTTGGAAGACCTACATCCCGATAATGGGAGGAGTCTTCACAGACAAAATGTCTATGGATGATTAAGTTGGATTGAAAATGATAAAACATGCTTAATGGTGTTGTGAAATATTATTATATATTTTATGATGTAATTGACACTTGAGAAATTTGGGTATGCTCATAATATGTTTGTGATATGATGAACATGAAATTGTAAATTACAATTGTACATTACATTAGCATATGCACGAGTAGTATCACATTCATGGGCATTCAACCTGAGTTTGGGTGTTGTGCATATTTTTAATCAAACACCATCCTTGGTGGGTTGATACATAGGCTCAAAAAAGTTGGACCTAGGTTCGACTAAGTCGCACGTGTTGCATTAAAAACAAGTGTCAGGGTTAGTAAGAAGGGCTAGATCTCCCTCTGGTGCAAGAACCGATAAATTCGAATACACACTCCCACTGGTATTAAGTTCTTAAAGTGTGTCAATATACGCAAAACCATTGGTGGAAGTTCATAGATGTCATTTCGGTTAGGTGACCGTTGATGGAAGTCCATATATAGCCACCCAAAGAAAGACACAAGATTTTATAAAATGGTCATTGAATGTCTAACATCAATGGCGGGGGCTTGTGTTGTCCAGATTTGATATTGACAATTTACGTGCAAGTATATATGATTAACAAGTAATAAAGTGATAAGTAGAGTATCGTTCCCACGGAGAATTATTACTAATAATGTTCAAGTACTAACTTTATATCAATTCAATTTTATTTAAACAATTGGAATTAATCTATGGAATTACTAATTTAAAACTAAATCTAAACTTAATAATCAAGGGTTGAATTTACTGGATAAAAGAACTTAAGATTACAACCTCCCCTAATGCTTCATATAAATCTTTCCACTTTCTTTCCAGTTAATTGATCAAAATAAGTTGTTAACTGAGAACTCAAAATTATTTATTAAACCTCTTGCAAAAGTTAGATAAAAATATCTCTCCCAATTAAATTACTATATTCCTATGTAAAATAATTTGAAATAGATTCATTAAGTTCAAAGTCTCATAAAAGTTACTCATGACATATAGGTATATTCATATCCCATACACAAACCTAGCTATTCAATTCGAAGAAGAATTAAGTAGATGCATGTCATCATATTCAGATCTAAACCTAGAATTCATCTTTCAATTTCATCTAGGTTATCAAATTAAATGTTGGCCACACAATCATAAATTAAGCACAAAATATGACAAACAACTCATATATGATCAATAATAACTAAAAACAAGAGTAGATCAATTTAACTAAACATCAGGTTTTGTTGCAATCTTAATAAAAATTTAGTTCATAATGTAATTGAAAAACATCATTCTAAAATTAAACAACATCTCAGAAAATCAAGAAGTAAAAGTAAGAGAAAAGAATAAAAACTTAGTTGCAATCTTTAATCTCTCTCTAGCCTTCAAGTCCAATCTTCTTCGTGTCGCTTCTTTCGATTCTTGTCTTCAATTTTTTCTATCAATACCTTGGTCAATCCTCTCTTAGCAACCCCAAAAAACAATATATCTCCTTTCCAACTCAAACGCTAGCATATATGTAGCATTAGAGTTCAGTTTCGGGTCAAAAATAAGTCAGAATTCGCGTCCACATTAAAACAGGCACCTAGGTACTTAAAATCAGCGTAGGGGTGCTGACTTTCTGCCCTTCAAGTGCCTAGGCACTGGTCCTATCATAGCAGCGTTGATCCCCTTTTAAGCCTAGAGCTGCCCTTGTTGCTTAGTCTTCAAAAATCCAACCCTTAGGCTCCCAATTGACCTTGTTTCCTTCCAAATCACCTTGCTTCCTTCCAAATGATGATTCCTACAAAATAAAATTAAAACACACAAAAAAAAATTAAAACACACAAAACAAATAAAAAGGAATATTAAATACTTGAAACTTGCAATTTCATCAAACCGAAAGTACTCAATTCGTAGGTATAAAACTCACACATCAAATACCCCCAAACTTAAAATCTTTGTTTGTCCTCAAGCAAAATACTAAAAACAAATATCATAAAAATTTAACCCTAATACCAACTACTCAAACAATGGATCAATATGAATCTGAATAATGGGCCCAGAAGTTACTACAAATAATAATTCACGGGAAAGTTCAAAATAGTGCAAAGTCTATCAATTCAACATACTCCTCAGCTTTACCACCGCTCATGACCCTTTAAATACATGTACATACCCGAATTATCAAACTAGTCATCACTCAAATATATTTACTTAATCAAATGCTCCATACTCAATATCAACTTTATGAACTTACGTTTCACATCAACCTTTACTAATTATGGCAAACATATAACTAGAATGACCAATTTTTTTCCCTCTCTTTTTTTCTCTGTTCATTTGTTTAGTGAGTGAATTTTATGCTCCATCTCACCTCGTATTAAGCGAGTGCATTTTACGTTCCATCTCACCTTTTCTTGAACGAGTGTGTTTTACACTCCATCTCGTTCTCAACATGTGTTTATGAGTGAGTGCGTTTTACGCTCCATCTCAACTCACCACATGCCCCTTTCTTGTTTTTCCTTTTTTTCTATTTTTTTTCTCATCTAACTCATGAAGGATCAAATCAAAATAATTTTCAAAAACTCCCCTTTATTTATTTATTTTTTTTACTATTATTATTATTTTTTTTACACTAACCCATCATAACCAATAAACAACCCTAAACTTATATGAATACTCAATTCGCTTTGAATGATGATTAAATAAGTTTTCTAAAATTTCAATGATATCTCCCACAAGCATTTAACCAAATAAATTCTCTAAATAATAACTAACCAAACAGATGAGTATGTGCGCATACATGAAAAGATCACAAATAGTGTAAAACCAACTATTATGTCAAACTACAGACTCAACATGTTCATCAATTTCCCTTAAATTAATAATTAATCACATTCATCATTGGTCATAATCAAATTCAACCCACCCATTGCTCAAGTCGTACTAAAACATGTTATTTAAAGTGCAAAACATGTTATCTAAATGCATACCTAATAATGCAAATAAAAATAAGAAAACACCCCCAAACTTAAACTAAACATTGTCCTCAATGTATAAAGTAGGAAAAATTAAGGCAGAGGACTTCCATGAGACTTCGTTAGTTGGCATCACCATCAGCTTCTTCTTCGTCCGCTGAGTCGGGAGTATATTCGGGAAGCATAGGTGGGCTAGAAAACTGCAGTGGAGGTGTGCCTGAGTTGAATCCATAGTTGTTAAACATTTGGACTAGCACTGAATTGAATTTCATTGAGTACACCATGAATGAGTCCATTCGATGTGCAAGTCGATCATTGCGTCTAGACTCACATCGAACTTCCCTACGTAGCTCTTGTGTCTCTCTGCATAACTCCTGTGTGTCTCGACGCAATCTTCGCATCTCATCAACTAGACTTTCCATAGGTGATTGAGATGAGGTAGTAGTGGGCTGAGGAAGCTCCGATGGTTTGCTAGAATTCTGAGGCATATCCACCATAACATACTCGGCACCCCTATGATCAGAGAAACACCCTTCCTTACCTTAAAGCAGATAATAATTTGATGATCAATTGGCACATTTGGTTGTTGAACCAATTCATCAGCACTCCATGTGACCTTTGCCTTTTTACATAGTCCGCAAATTAATGATGGATGAGGCAACCCGCCAGTTGAACCCCGCTTAATAGCCTATGTGATTGAGTCTTGAATAACTTGGCCCACATTAATGCTTTTTTCTGTAACTATGTAATAGAGCAATACAGCCCTGTCTCTGAGTAATTTAGTAAAGTGTGTGGTAGGCATTAGCTTAGCACATAGAAAGTAGTACCACGCCTTCCCAAACTGGCTCAGCTCGCTTTGTGAAAAGTGAAGCGTCTCCATTCCCTTTAATGTCCACTTAGCACTTGGTTTACATAGACACTTGATCACCACGTTCAAGTTGAGTTCTTCAGTTCTATATTTCGTATACTCATCGTCGTCTGACATATTTTCTATGTTGTAATAAGCATTGATGCTTGCCTTGTCAAACGACACTGTTTTACCCTGGACTTGAACCACATGGTTGTCGGCCTCCTTGGCATTGGCATAAAATTCTTTTACAATGGGGATTACGGTGGCCTCCAATTGTTCTGTGAAATCTAACTAACCATGCTCCATAATCATGTCATGTACACACCCATCATACGTCTTATTTGGGCAAAGGCCGCGTTCGGGAATCAATACCTTTTTTGCCAACCATGTATGAAATCTCTCCGAAGTCGCTTCACTAACAAATCTCTTTTAGCCATATGGCTTGGAAGATTTAGAGCTTTCCACTCTTTGGCATTTTGAATAAATGATGAATACACAATGATAAACCCTCACAACAACAAAAACTATGTCACAAAGTAGCCAACTAATCTTTGTTTGCATTGGGGTAATTTAACAAACACCTTGTGTGCTCTGCGCAATTCTTCAATAGTAAGCCATCCCAAATCTTATGAACTCTACCAAATAATACACACAACAATCTTCCACAAGCATTTAAACAAACTTAAACATTACCCATGGAAACTGAACAAGAGTGGTACCTTAAATTGCAAAAGTTTATTCTTTACCCATGGAGAATGGAGGAATCCTTGGTGCTAGTGGATGCTCATTGATACCACTCGAGAGGTGAGAATGTTGTGTAAAGGAGTTTCAGATATTCAAGATGATTGAATGAAATTTTGGGTGAATAAGAGTTGGGGTGTATGTATTTTTAGAGGTTTTAAATTTTTGGGAGTGGTAGGAGTTGATTTGGTTAGCTTCTTGTTCATAAATGTTGAGTTGAAGGGTGTTTTATGATGCTGAAAATATATTTTGGGTGCTGTTTGGGATGTTTATAATGCTGAAAATTTGTGTTGGGAGCTGTTTTGGGTCATGTGTAATGCTGAAATCCTGTGTTGGGAGTTGTTTGTGGTATTTATAATGCTGAAAATATGTGTTGGGAGCTGTTTGGGCAGCAGGGGCGCGCCTGGGCGCTGGGCAGGCGCTGGGTAGGTGCTGCCTGGTCAGAGAATGAGCACCTAGGCACTGAAATGAGGTGCACGGGTGCTGCCTGGGCACTGGGTAGGTGCTGGCTGGTCAGAAAATGGTCACCTAGGCGCTGAAATGAAGCACTAGGGCGCTGCTTGGCTCCTTCTTTGGCTTGTTCAAGCTACCTTATTTTCTTACTTTCTCTCTTTTTTTTTCTTTCGATCCTCAGTACCTACAAGCAATTGACACACTAATTAAAATGCACTAATAATCTAAAAACTAAATTGACATAAACATAAAATTAAAATTAAAAGCTAAATTTTGGGTTGCCTCCCAAATAACGCTTATTTAATAGTCATCAACCTAACTACTCCCTGTTTTTTTTTTAAGATTGGCGAGGGTAATTGAGATCTTTTGACGATCAATGTCGCCACCCCTATAGTGCTTCAGTCTTTGCCTGTTCACCTTAAAATTTCTCTTCGAGTTGGAATCTTTGACTTCAACTGTTCCATGCGAGAACACTTTAGTAACAATAAATGGCCCTGACCACCTTGATTTGAGTTTTCCTGGGAAGAGTTTTAACCGCGAATTGAAAAGGAGTACAGCTTGTCTCGGCTCAAACTTTTGCTCATTGATCTTCTTATCATGCCACCTTTTTATCTTCTATTTATAAAGCTTGGTGCTCTTGTATGCTTGGAGATGGAATTCATACATCTCATTTAACAGCAAGAGAAGCTTCTCACCCACTGCATGCAAGTCAAAGTTAACTTTCCAAATAGCCCAATATGCACTATGCTCTAATTCCACCAATAGATGACAAGCTTTGCCATACACGAGCCTATATGGTGACATCCCAATTGGCGTTTTGTGCGCTGTTTGATAGGCCCACAAGGCATCATCTAGCTTCTTCGACTAGTATTTTCGATTGGGATTAACAATTTTCTCCAGAATCTACTTCACTTCTCTATTTGAAACTTCAGCTTGGCCACTAGTCTGGGGGTGATAAGCTGTGGCAATCTTATGGGTGACTCCATATTTAGCAAGAAGACTTGCAAAATATTTATTACAAAAATGCATAACTTTATCGCTAATGATTGCTCTCAGTGTACCAAACCTTGTGAAGATGTTTTTTCAGGGGAAATTTAACACCACCTTTGCATCATTGGTAGGCAAAGTAGCTGCTTCAACCCACTTAGAGATGTAATCCATTGCGACTAATATGTAAAAGTTATAGTAAGATAATGGAAATGGGCCCATGAAGTCTATACCCCAGACATCAAAGATCTCAACCTCTAAGATATTGTTAAGGGCATCTCATGTTGTTTTGAAATATTTCCAGTTCATTGACATCTGTCGCACTTTAATGCAAAAAAATGGGCATCATTGAAAAGAGTTGGCCAATAAAAACCTGATTGAAGGACTTTTGTTATTGTTCTGTCTCCCCCAAAATGTCCTCCATAACATGATGAGTGGCAATGCTACAAGATTCCTTTGGTATCATCCCTGGGTACCCATCTTCTTAACATCTTATCTGCACATTTTTTAAATAGGAATGGTTCATTCCAGATGTAATGCTTCACCTCGTGCAATAACTTCTTCCTTTGTTGGTTGCTCATTTCAGGGGGAAGCACATGACTCACTATATAGTTCACATAATCTACATACCATGGTGCTCCCTCTGCAACATAGAATAGTTGTTCATTTGGAAATGATTCATTGATCATTACACCGTCACCCTTTTTTTGTACAATTTTCTCAAGTCTAGAGAGATGATCCACCACTTGGTTTTCTATCCCCTTTTGGTCCCGAATCTCTAGATCAAACTCTTGAAGCAAAAGGACCCATCGAATCAATCATGGCTCGACATCATTTTTCTAAATCAGATACTTAATGGCAGAATGATCTATGAACACTATCACCTTTGTACCAATGAGATAAGATCGAAATTTGTTGAAAGCAAAAACAACTGCTAATAATTCTTTCTCAGTGGTTGTGTAGTTGAGTTGTGCATCCAATAACGTTTTGCTAGCATAATAGATGACATGAAACATTTTTTCTTTCAGTTGACCTAAAACTGGACCAACTGTAAAGTCGCTAGCATCACACATTAGCTCAAACAATAAATCCTAATTTGGTGCAACTATCACGGGGGCAGTTATGAGCTTCTTTTTCAATACCTTGAAGGCCTCTATGCATGCCTTATCAAAATTGAAGAGTGCTTCGTTCTCTAAAAGGTTGCACAGAGGCTTTGTGATCTTGGAAAAGTCCTTTATGAACCTTCTATAAAATCCTGCATGTCCCAAAAAACTCCGAATTCCCTTGACTGATGTTAGTGGTGGTAGATTTTCAATAGTTTCTATTTTTGTCTAGTCCACCTCTATCCCAATAGCAAAAACTTTGTGCCCCAAAATAATGCCTTCTTGAACCATGAAGTGACACTTTTCCCAGTTTAATACCAAGTTTGTTTTCACACATCTTTTTAGAACAAGAGTTAGGTTCTTTATACATAGGTCAAAGCTATCTCCAAATACCGAAAATCATCCATAAATACCTAAAGATTTTGCTTGAACATGTTAGAGAATATTACCATCATGCATCGTTGAAACGTTGCAGGTATCCAAAAGGCATCCTCTAGAATGTAAAGGTTCCATAGGGGCAGGTAAACGTAGTCTTCTCCTGATCCTCGGGTGCTATTGCGATCTGATTATAGCCGGAATAACCGTCCAATAGATAGTAGAATTCATGCTCAGCCAATCTGTCAAGCATCTGCTCAATGAAGGGTAGAGGGAATTGATCTTTTTGAGTTGCCTTATTGAGTTTGCGATAATCCATACATACTCGCCACCCAGTCACTGTTCGTGTTGGAATTAATTTGTTGTTCTCATTGAACATTACCGTCATGCCTCCTTTCTTTGGAACACATTGAACTAGACTAACCCATGAACTGTCTAAGGTAGGGTATACGATTCCGGAATCCAACCACTTGATGATTTCTTTCTTGACCACCTCCTTCATGATAGAATTTAATCTGCGTTGTTGCTCAATCACGGGCTTAGAATCATCTTCAAGCAGAATTTTGTGCATACAAATTGAGGGGCTAATACCCTTAATATCTACAATAGACCATCCTAAGGTTGTTTTGTACTCATGAAGGACTCGCAATAGCTTACTTTCCTAAAATTCATCAAGTGAAGCAGAAATAATAACAGGTAAAGTAAAAGAGTCACCCAAATACGCATACCGCAAATGATTTGGAAGAGGTTTAAGCTCCAATAAATGTGGTTCTTCCAAAGATGACTTTACATGAGTAGAGCTTCCCGAATGATCCAAAATCTCAAACTGTTGCTTGAACTTGACAACTCGTGGAGCAGCATTCAACCACTGTACATACTCTAAAGGAGCAGGGTAGTTCGAAACAGTGGAACTAACAAGCGATATCTCAAGGGGATCTGAAATACAGCTTCCTACGAATATCTCATTTACTGCATCTTCCACCAAATCAACCTAAAAATATTCTTCCAATTCCTTAGGAAATTTCATAGCTGAAAATACATTAAATGTCACCTCTTGATCGTGGACTCGCATAGTTAGCTCACCTTTCTATACATCGATAAGTGTTCTCCCCATTGCTAAGAATGGTCACCCAAGAATAATAGGTATTTATCTATCTTCGTCACAATCTAAGACTATGAAATCAGCTAGAAAAATGAACTTATCCACTTTAACTAGAACATCCTCAACTATGGCTCTTGTATAAGTGAGTGATCTATCTATAAGTTGCAATGTAACATTAGTAGGCTTTTCTTCATTCAAACCCAATTGCTGATAAATTGAGAGCAACATTAAATTAATACTAGCTCCCAAATCACATAATATTTTTCCAAAAAAATTGGCTGCCTATTGTGCATGGAATCGTAAAGCTACCTAGATCTTTAAGCTTTGGTGGTAGCTTCTTTTGAAGAATAGCACTACACTCCTCCGTAAGTGCTACTGTCTCAAAATCACCTAATTTTCTCTTCTTCGACAGAATTCCCTTCATAAATTTCATGTAGCTAGGCATCTGCTCTAATGCATCTGTGAAAGGGATATTAATTTGGAGCTTCTTGAACACTTCCAAAAATTTGGACAACTGTTTATCCAACTTTTGTTTCTGCAAACGTTGTGGAAATGGCATGGGAGGCACAATAGGACTCTGTTTGCCTCCCTTAGAACATGCACTTGGATCATCTTCTTTCTTTTCATGTTCCACATTCCTGCTATCTTTATCTTCATCCTTACTATCATCTCCAAGTGATTGTTTTGGAGTTCCACCAATAACTTCAGGTAACTCTTTTCCACTTTGTAATGTAATAGTCTTGCAATGCTCTTTACCTTCCCTCTTAGGATTGATCTCTGTATCACTGGGTAATATGCCTTGAGGTCGGTTATTAATGGCATTAGCAAGCTGACCCATTTGATTTTTCAGGTTTCAAATTGATACTTCCTAACAATTCATCCTTGTCTCATTCTGTGCTATATACTTGGAAAATAGCTCCTCCAAATTTGACTTCTTTTCTTGTTATGGTGGAGCTTGATTATGAAAGCCTGGTGGGTATGATTGTCTTGGAGCAGAGGTTTGAGCTTGATTATTATTCCAAGAAAAGCCTAGATGATTCCTGCAACCAATGTTATAATTGTTAGAATTTTTGTTATATTTCTGCATGTTGTGGTTACCAATATATTGTACCGACTCTGGATTAATTACACATTGATCACTCGGATGATTCCTAGCACACAATTCACAAACAACTGCCATACTCTGAATAGGCTGCACTCCTAAAGCATCAATCTTCTTTGTTAATGTAGCAACCTGTGCAGCCAATGTAGTCATGCATCGACTTCATAAATCCCTACTATCTTTGGTTGATTGATCCTTGTAGAAGGTCATTGATAATTATTAGCAGCCATCATCTCCAATAACTCGTAGGCTTCATCAAAAAAATTTCCATCAATGCTCCACCTGTAGCTACATTAATACTGGTCCGAGTAATAGTAAACAACCGTTGTAGAACGTTTGAACTTGCAACCACTTAGGAATACCATAGTGAGGTCATTTTCAGAGTAAATCCTTGAATCGCTCCCAAGCTTCAAATAAAGTCTCAGAATCATGTTGTGCGAATGATGTGATGTCGTTCCTCATCCTTGCAGTTTTAGCTGGTGCAAAGAATTTAGCTAAGAATTTTTGAGCTAAATCTGACCACGTGATAATAGAACCCGGCGGCAATGAATACAACCAACTTTTTGCCTTATCACGTAGTGTGAAAGGAAAAAGTTGGAGTCTAATCGCATCTTCGAAAATCCTGTTGCATTTTAACGTGTCACAAATTTCTAGAAAACTCACCAAATGATCATATGGGTCATCATTAGGCAAAACCCCAAACTGCACTAAATTCTGAATCATTTGGATGGTACCTGGCTTGATCTTGAAACTATTTGCTTGAATTGCTGGACTTTAAATGCTCGATTATATTTCCGTAACAAGCGGCATAGCATAATCCCTTAACGATTTATGTTCATCTTCAGTCATAACTTCTTGATTGTTTACTTCTTGACACTGTTTTCGCAAGTATCGAAGCTTTCTTTTGATTCGTCTTCGTACGGTAGTAGCTCCTGACCTGTAGATCGTGTTTGCATAAAAAATTCAAGAATGCTTGCAAAAACAATTAAAACAGAAAAGTAAATAAGTTTAAACTAAGATCAAATTGATTGAAATTAATATTAAAATAATTACTAGAATAAGTCCCCGGCAACGACGCCAAAAACTTGTCCGAATTTGATATTTACAATTTATGTGCAAGTATACACGATCAACAAGTAATAAAGTGATAAGTAGAGTATCATTCCTACGGAGAATTATTACTAATAATGTCCAAGTATTAACTTTAGATCAATTCAATTTTATTTAAACAATTGGAATTAAACTATGGAATTACTAATTTAAAACTAAATCTAAACTTAATAATCAAGGGTTGAATTTACTGGATTTCATATTACAACTTCCCCTAATGTTTTGTATAAATCTTTTCAATCTCTTTCCAGTTAATTGATCAAAATAAGTTGTTAATTGAGAACTCAAAATTATTTATTAAACCTCTTCTGAAAGTTAGATAAAAATATCTCTCCCAATTAAATTACTATATTCCTATGTAAAATAATTTGGAATAGATTCACTAAGTTCAAAGTCTCATAAAAGTTACACACGACATATAGGTATATTCATATTCTTTACAGAAACCTAACTATTCAATCCGAAGAAGAATTAACTAGACGCATGTCATCATATTCAGATCTAAACCTAGAATTCATCTTTCAATTTCATCTAGGTTATCAAATTAATTGTTGGCCACACAACCATATATTAAGCACAAAATTTGATAAACAACTCATATATGATCAATAATAGCTGAAAACAATAGTAGATCAATTTAACTAAACATCAAGTTTTGTTGCAATCTTAATAAAAATTTAGTCTGTAATGTAATTGAAAAACATCATTCTCAAATTAAACATCTCAGAAAATCAAGAAGTAAAAGTAAGAGAAAAGAATGAAAACTTAGTTGCAATCTTCAATCTCTCTCCTGCCTTCAAG
The DNA here is from genome assembly GCA_963454935.2 of Ilex paraguariensis. NCBI lineage: Eukaryota > Viridiplantae > Streptophyta > Magnoliopsida > Aquifoliales > Aquifoliaceae > Ilex > Ilex paraguariensis. The sequence continues at coordinate 20,765 of CAUOFW020001198.1, read as the reverse complement.
TTCAATCTTCTTCTTGTCGCTTCTTTCAATTCTTGTCTTCAATTTTTTCTATCAATCCCTAGGTCAATCCTCTCTTAGCAGCCCTCAAAATCAATATATCTCCTTTCCAACTAAAACCTTAGCATATATGTATAGAGTTCAATTTCGGGTCAAAACAAGTCAGAATTCACGTCCACATTAAAACAGGCGCCTAGGCACTTAAAATCAATGCAGGGGCACTAACTTTCTACCCTTCAAGCGCCTAGGCGCTGGTCCTAGTGGAGCTGCGCTGATCCCTTTTTAAGCCTAGAGCTACCCTTGTTGCTTAGTCTTCAAAAATCTAACTCTTAAGACTCCCAATTGACCTTGTTTCCTTCCAAATCACCTTGATTTCTTCCAACTGATGATTCTTACAAAATAACATTAAAACATACAAAACAAATAAAAAGGAACATAAAATACTTGAAACTTACAATTTCATCAAGATGGAAGTACTCAATTTGTAGGTATAAAACCCACTCATCAGCTTGGAATGCCTAGATGCATACGCATAACATGACATGTGTTATGGGAATCGGTGGAGGGGTTAGGTTGGCATTGTATGTGTCAGTTTTATCTCATGACATGACTTGAAATAGTAGCATTCATTTATGACGTGTGTATTAGAATGGATGTTTGATGTGATGAGTTGCATGTGACATTTCATATGCATCTGGGTTGAAGAGTAGCCTCCTTAAGAAATATTTTATTGAGCGTGGCTCACCCTTTATGGAGATATATTTTAGGTGTTGGACAAGCATCGACGGATGGACCTTAATTGGGCCCATGTTGATGATAGAGCTAGGTTGTGGCTCTTAAATTACATTTTGTAATCACTTTTGTAATTTTGTTTTGGCCTTGTGTGAATCATGTACGAACATTATATTTTTGACAAGGGCATGTAATGGGACACTCTTGGACATTGTTCTTTTGTAAATCAATTATATGGAATGGTTATGGTATGTGTTGGATGGACAGGAGTTGAGATTTGGGAAGTTATAGGGAAAATTTGGGCTCTAGGTACCGGAACCACACAAGTACCTAGCCTCCAGAAAGCTCAGGTACTAGTACCTAGGCTCACAGGTACCAATACCATGCTTTTGGGGGCTTAAGTACAGGTACCACGACTCAAAGGTACCGGTACCTAGCAAAGAGAGGGCTCAAGTACGGGTAGCAAGACTCCCAGGTACCAATACCTAGTAAACAGAAGGCTCAAGTACCAAAATCACGTACTTGAGGTACTGGCACCTGTTCACTAATACTAAAATTTTTAACCTTGCTGAGCCTTTACCTCTTGAACTGTAACACCCCAAAATCAACTCTGGAAGGCATTACTATCTATAACCATTCATATAATGAAAGCAACTAACAAAATCCATAAATAATCGAATTTCCATTCATCATCCCTAATAATTAAAACATCATCTAAAATAAATATGCCAAACTATGGCGATTACATCCCAAATATCAACTATTATCTTGCAGCGGAATAAAAAAAATATTAGCCTTAACATTATCTCAAAATGTGCCCCCACTCTAGAACATAAGGGAAATAGCTCTAAACGTCCACCACAGGATCCCCATTCCCATCAATCTGAGCTTCCCAATTCACTTGCTCATTAACTCCAAGCTCTTCCTCTAAACTATAATCTGAAAAAAGATATCGTTTGTAGGGGGTGAGCACTAAGCTCTGTAGGAAAATCCTCCCAAGCTCGAACAAGGTGTTAAAAATATAAAACAATTCGGTCTCATTTCACAAATATCATATATAACTTTTGAAAGAAAACAATGGCAGTTCATCCGATCTCAAGTTTACGCAGTATCACTAAGTTAAATGAAAAAGTAAAACCAAATTTCAAACAATAAACCATTTTCAACCATAAACCATTACCAACACTTTATATCATTTCCAACAATTTTGTATCATTATCCCCAATTGTATCTCAGGTAGGAAGTAAGACATTGTATGAATACACACATTGAAAATATTATGTCCCACACACACACCCAATTCTCGCAAGGATATACAACTTTAGAAAGGGCGTATACCAGGAATAATATACTAACCCTCAGCCTTGATACCACGTGAGCAAATAGTGGTTTGGTCCTCGTAAGGCACCAACCCCACTATGAGTGGTTAGAGATGGCAGTGGACCGAAGCGGGGACGGGTGGTGTAGTCTCCATCCCCATACCCGCTTAAAAAAACTCCGTCCATCCCTGGTCTACCCCCATTACCAGGTATAATTTTCATCCCCATCCCCGTCCGCGGGTAAATTTTTAATCCCTACCCCCTCCCCGCTTCTCCCGTACCCGTACAAGCCCAAGCCCAAGCCCAAGCCAACATAATTCAAAATTCTAAATAAATCCAACATTTTAAATAATCCAACAACATTCTAAATAATTTAACATAACATAATATAGCATAACATATTCGAACATAACACCAACAACAAATGTTCAAAATACTACTTCAATTTGATATAATTCAACATAACACAACATAACACAAACAACTTAATGGTGGTAGAATCATCTTAATCAACTCAATCATCTCTTAGCACCAACTCAATCATGTCTTAACACCAACTTCACACCAACTCAATCATCTCTTAACAGCATCGATGGTGGTAGAATCTACTTCTTCAACATCATTTTCCTATATCATTAAAAAAAAATAATTAGATCCTTCCAAAGATAAATTTTCAACTAAAATGATATACCTCATCATCAATATCAAGATCCTTCAATAATTTGTAGCTCTTCAGGCCCAGTGAAGTAGATGAACCTAACAAAAAAAAAATAAAGCATTAGTCATACTTTACCCCCCAAAAAAATTATGATGCACATACAAATAATATTTCATTACCTCGTTCTTCAGCACATAACCAACTTTGAAAGCACATTAAAGCCTCTACTATAGTTGGAAGAAGTCTATTGCAATGTAGACTGATCAACCTCCCACTTGTGCTAAAAGCATATTCCAAGGCAACGGTAGAAGCAGGAATAGAAAAAAGATCTTTAGCAATCATTTGGAGCAGGGGATACTTGGGACCACTTGTCTTCCAAAAAGACAGTATAGTCCATCCCTGGTCCAAATGGGGCAGGTTTGGATGAATACCCATTTTTTCCCAATCCACTGCCATCCCTACGAGTGGTAGGGAATCTTCAAACCCCCTTGAAGTAAGAAACGCATCTACCCACTCTATGATACCTGGTCAATGGTCAACCATGTTCATCCAAGCATCCACACAAGAGATACAATACTCATCCAATTTCTCAAATCACAAGTAAATCAAGAACCCCAAATTCCATATGTACTTTTCCAACATAACATCTCAAGAAATTAAGCAAGAGGTCATCAAAAGAAATAATTGTATTATTCCAAATAAATCACTAGAGTTTTTGAATCATGAACAATGGAATATCAAGGTAAAAAATCTCTATTTTTTGAAAAAACAGGGTTTTGAGATCAAAAATAAAGATTTTATGGCTATCAAACCACAGCTTTATTCAAAACAGGATATGATTTGCAACAACATCAAGAAACAAGGATTTCATAACAAATATCTAAGATTGAGAGTCAAAACATACATATATATATAAACACTAGCCTCAATGGACAAGATTAGGAAGAAACCTCTACCTTGCTTCCTTAGTGTTGTGTGAAAAACTAGAGGTTTTGATCCGATCCAATGTGGCAATCCCCTTCAATCTTGTGTTTCTCCCCTTCTTTCTTACTCTCCAAGACTCTCTAGGGTTAGAAATATTGAAATAAGGCTAAGAGAGGCATCCTTATGTATTTATAATAGGAGAAACAGTCCCATGCGCGCGAATCTAAAACTCAGAATCGAACTCACACTTGAACATCATTGTGGCGTTTGAACGTTAGTAGTGCAAATTACTTCTTTAAGTTCGAATGTCATTATGGCGTTCGAACTTTGTTTGACCTAGTACTTTTACTTTTTACATCAGAGCTCTACAGACACCAAAGTACTAGGAGTCAATGTCGTTCAAACGTAGATTCACGTTCAAACGAACTCCTAATTTTTGTTGACAATTATAGTGAAGTTTTGACCTATTTATGGGTTGATTTGGAAAATTTTGGCGAAATACTCTTTTGTAGCCCTGTAAGTCTAGTGTGTACTGTAAAATTATTAGATCAAGCAAACATCAGGGTAAAAATTTATGGTCCAAATACTAAGTCAGTGTCAAAATTCTTTCTACCCAAGTTCTATCAAAAATGTGTTTTAACATCAAAACACTTCCTAACTTCTAATTTTACAACCTATATAGTTCATGTTTCCCTCACTACATATATAAGCATTTCAAAATCATTGCATTATTATATAAAGACAAGAAAGTGGGGGTTTACAATCCACCCACTTAAAGAAAGTTTTTTCCTCGAAACTTACCTTAAGTAGAGAACAAATGAGGGTACTTCTCTCACATCTCTAGCTCTGGCTTCCAGGTAGCTTCCTCCACCCCATGATGTTGCACAAGACTTTCACCAGTTGAATTACTTTATTGTGAAGCACCTTCTCCTTGGTATCAAGAATCTCCACCAATTGTTCTTCATATGTTGCTCCATCTTGAATTTTAGTTCCTTCCAAATCCATGACATGCATTGTATCAGATTTGCACTTTCTTAACATTGACACATTGAACACGTCATGTACCCTTGACCACTAGGCTAGTAATCTAAGTTGATATGCCACTTTACCCACAGCTTTGATCACTTCAAATTGTCCAGTATACCTTGGAGATAGCTTCCCCTTCTTGATAAATCTAAACACTCTTTTTTTGGGTGACACCTTGAGGAACACATAGTCCCCCTCTTGGAATTCCAAGGGTCTTCTTCTTCTATCTGCATAACTTTTCTATCTACTTTAAGCCATGTGTAGTCTTTCCCTAATTAGTTGAATTTTCTCAGTAGTCTCCCAAAAAATTTCTGGTCCAAACAAGCTACTCTCTCCAGCTTCTAACCGACAAGTCGAGGCTGACATGGTCTTCCATACAATGCCTCATAAGGACCCATTCCAATACTTGCCTGATAGTTGTTGTTATATGCAAATTCCACTAATAGAAGATGTTCACTCCAACTTTCTTTGAGATCAAGAGCACATGCCCTCAACATATCTTCTAAAATTTGGATCACCCTCTCCAATTGTCCATCTATCTGAGGATGAAAGGTTGTATTGAAATACAACTATATTCCCAATGCCTTCTACAAGCTCTGCCAAAATTTAGCCATAAAGAGACTACCTCGATCAGTCATAATCGACAACGGTACCCCATGTAACCTCACTATCTCCCAAATGTATAACTAGCTCAACGTTACCAAGTTATTTGTGGTCTTAATAGGTATAAGTGGACAATCTTTGTTAATCTATCAACTACCACCCAAATCACATTATTTTTTTTTCACTTTTTTTTGGGGAGAGGGAGGGGGAGGGAGGTTTGAACCCTTGACCTCAAGAAGGCAAAGCCTTCCCAAGGTAAGGAGTATCATTGGACCAAAATCCCATTGGTACCCAAATCACATTATGACCCTTGATGTTCTTAGGCAATCCTGACACAAAATCTAGTAACATGGTCCCACTTCCACTCTAGAATTGGCAAGGATTGGAGCGAACCACCCGGTCTTTGATGCTCAATCTATACCTGTTGACACACTACACACTTTGGAACGTATTTAGACACGTCTTATTTCATCCCTTTCCACCAATATTGACTCTTCATGTCTTTATACATCTTAGTACTACCTGAACGTATGGAGAATTTTGAACAATGGCACTCACCCAACACTTTTTCCCTTATTTGGTCATTGTTTGGTACACAAAGTCTTCCACGAAACTGTAACTCATCATTATGTATAGACCAATTCTTAACAATCTCATTCCTCTCCAATCTACCCTAGATAATTCCCAACTCTGTATCTAATCATTACAACTCTACAATCCTTTGTCGGAGATTTGGTTGAGCTACAAGATTAAATATTTGGTTGAGCTACAAGATTAAATAAGCATGGTCAATCCTCTTTTCTATCCACTAATAGATCAAATTCCTCCAAAACATCAATCATCTCCACCTATTAACAGCAAGAACATTGATTTCACCCCAAGACTTTCTGCTAAGTGCATCAGCTACTACATTAGCCTTCCTCGGATGGTAGTTGAGTGTGAAATTGTAATCTTCTAGATATTCAATCCACCTTCTTTGCCAAAGATTCAAGTCTTTTTGTGTGAATATATACTTGAGGCTTTTATGATCCAAAAATGCTTAAAATTTTTCTCCATACAGGTAACACATCCACAACTTAAGAGCAAAAACCACAATAGCAAGCTCCAAGTCGTGAGTAGAATAGTTCTGCTCATGAATCTTTAGTTGTCTCGAGCCATAAGCAACTACCTTACCTCCCTGCATTAGCACACATCCCAAGCCTCATAACGAAGCATTTGTGTAAACATAGTATCCTTCCCCACTGCTTGGAATAATGAGGATGGAGCTATTGTCAACCATTTCTTCTAGGTGCGAAAGGCTAGTTCACACTCTTGAGTCCACAACAATCTTTCTCCCTTCTTCGTAATGCGGGTCATTGACATTGCTAGCTTTGAGAACCCTTCCACAAACCTCTGGTAGTAGACTGTTAAGCTTAAGAAACTACGTGTTTCTGTCACATTCCTCGATGTTTCTCACTTCATCACTGCTTCAATCTTTGCAGGGTCAACCGCTACATCCTGTTATGACACAACATGGCCACTGAATTTCACTTCCTTCATCCAAAACTCACACTTACTCATCTTAGCATGAAACTTATTCTCTCTCAATGTTTATAGTACTATCGAAAGATGGTGTTCATGTTTCCTTTGTGTCCATGAATAGATTAATATGTCACCAATAAACACAATAACAAACTGATCTATACAGGGCCAGAATACTCTGTGCATCAAATCCATAAAGGCTGCAGGAGCATTAGTCAATCCGAATAGCATTAAAGTAAATTTGAAATGACCATACCTGGTACAGAAAGTTGTCTTAGGAATGTCCTCCTCCTTGATCCTAAGTTGATGGTACCCTGTGCAAAGATCAATCTTGGAGTAATACTTAGAACCCCTCAGCCGATCAAATAAATCATCAATTCGTGGCAATGGATTTTTATTCTTCACTGTCATGCCCCAAATTTCATAAAAGCTTGATTAAAACAAATACTTTGTTTATTCCAAAAACACATACCGATTTATTGTAAAAGCATCTAGGAAAGTATCGCTTTAGTTTAAATAAATTATTTTTTTATAGAAAAGTTCAAAAAAAATTCTTTGAAAATCAGGCATCAAGATAATTGATAAGAACTATCTGTAAGAGCATTAAATATAATAACTATAACTAACTAGTTATTCACATCTTATCAACCATATACATTCCTTCTTATGACATCCACAAATAAATCATTACTGTTCAAAATTGGGATAGGAAATGGAAGTCCATGAAGTCCTCCCAAACCTGGGTTACAATCTAATTAGCCAAAATTCTTCATCATGAACATAATATATAGAATATCTAAAATCTTTGTAAGTAAATCATCTAAAAGGTAATAATCTATGCATATTTTCTCAAATTAAGCAAGATATAAATCACTTACAAATCCTCAATAGTATACATCATCGTAAATTATTCTTTACATACTCTAACTAAATTTATAAAAATTATAACAACTATCTTCTGCCTCGATACTCTCACTATGCAGTCCACCAACATATACCTATGACTTAAAATGTTAAATGATAGGGGTGAGCAACCACACACTTAGTAAGATAATCCTTTTCTCAAGCATTTACAAAGTTTTAAATACCAACATTTCACAAACCATACGAATAAGTAATGAAAACTTTCTATAATTTAGTATAGGAACAAGATAATAAGTAGAGCATTTATAAAAATCTCCCAACACATTATTAGTAGAAATATACAATGTATACATTAAAGATATATACATTTTAAGTCAAACCATCATAGCAAATATCATGCATGCCTTACATACGGACAATATAATCAATCACATTGTTTCATGCATGAACTATCCCCAGAGAACCTTTTGGGTCTTGCACACTAGGGTCTCATCACCCTTCTTGCTTTTCAAAGGGAACGTGTAGAGCTCAACTTGTGACGCCACATAGGCCATCACCGAAAACCACCATAACCAATCCCCCTTAGGACTAGTAGCCGCCTTGGCAACCCACTCAATATGCCCTAACTGTTTACTAACCCTCTGCATGTCAGTATCCAGCATACATTTTCTAAAAATTATTATTTTCTATATCCATAAATCTTTTTGAAAACACATGTCATAACCTTGACATTTTATCAAACATGTAGTATGCTCAAATCTCAAAATTTAAATTTTCAAAGCAACATAACCATTTTCAAGAGAATAAGTCATATATATTATGTACAAAATTATAGCATACTTCAAAACCCCCAAATCATAGGTTTAATCAAATACTCATAACTAAAATCAAACTAGAGTTTCAAACCCACAACACTAAAATTATTTTCATTTCCAAGAGAATAAGTTATATTATGTACAAGACATTAGCATACTTCAAAACCCCCAAATCATAGGTTTAATAAAATACTCATAACTAACATCAAACTAATGTTTCAAACCCACAACACTAAAATCATTTTTATTTTCAAGAGAATAAGTCATATATATTATGTACAAGTCATAGCATACTTCAAAACCACCAAATCAAAGGTTTAATCAAATACCCATAATTAAAATCAAACTTGGGTTTCACATCCATAACACTAAAATCATTTTTATGCATGTGGGTTCACAATTCATGGCATACTCAACACTAAATCAAGGTTTATAAAAAGTATTTTGCCATCAAACACATAGTAAGATTTAGCTAAAAAAAATACATGAGATGCACAATGTAAATGCAAGAGAGAGGAAAATCCCACCTAAGAATCAAGAATTACAAGCTTAATCTCCAAGATTCTCAAGCCAAGCGTAAGCCATAGAGCCCTTATTCTATCTTCTTCTCTCTTTCTCTCTCTAGCTTTAAGGTGGGTGGAGTTTTGGGTGAGAGATATGAGAAAAATGAGAGACATAGGATGAATTTGGGGTTCTAAACCCAGAAATTCCCATCAGAAAATACTGTTTATGCCAAAAAATATATTTTGTCCAAATTTATAATTTTGCCTTTAAACATCTCCAACTTATCCCTATAATTACCTTAAAGTTTTTTGACGTTCTGGATTCATTTTTAAAGTTATTTTAACCTAAAAATATTTATTTTTATGATTTATCTCAAAATCAAAGTCAATTTACACTTGAAACACCAAAATTACTAATTTACCCTTCTAAATCTCTATATGAGATAAACATCTATCTCAATGTTGCCTGACCTCCAAGATTCAATGGTAATGTTTATTTTGACCTAAAAAGAATTAATAATTTTATTTAGTTACCCTTATCAACCTTAAACACCTCAAAAATTAAATTTGACCCAAAAATCAATACGCCTATAACTCAAACTTATGCGACTATACCTTTAACAATGATTCAAAGTTACTCTCATCATTTTAATCATTTTGAAAATACTCACAAGTTAATATAATTTATATTTATATGAAATACAAGATCTCACAATATAATTTCTTTTTTTTTATCCATATAAATTGACCAAGTCAAGTATCAAGTTTTTTTATCCTACCTTGGTTATCCCGAGATTAACATTGAAAATATAAAAGAAGATATAATGGTCTTTTTGTGAAAAAGAAAAGAAAAGGGTTACATCTATCATGCTTATTGCTTTTATGTTGTAAAAAAATGAGAGAAAAAGTTTGAAAAAGAAGAAGGAATATGAAAAGCAAAGGAAAGATTAAAAAAGATTGATGCATATGTAAAGAAAAAGCAAAAGTTATGAAGAAGATAAAATTATGTAAGTGCCAATGCATCCATTTCTTAATGATGATATGCGAATGATGATGGAGAAGATCTTATAGGAGGAATTAATAAAGTTGGGAATAAGTAATGTTGACTCGGGTAGAACTATTGTAAGATCTAATTGATCTCAATGGGGTAACTACTAATATTCTAACTAGAGGTCTAGTAAGGTCGTGTTTGATAAAATTGAAAGCTAAATAATGAAAACTCAATGCTGAATTTTAAATGTTGAATTCTAAATTTTTTAATTTGCAAACTGTTTAGTATTAACTGAAATTTAAATATTGAAGTGAATCAAACTGTTTCACATATAAAAGGAGCTAAATTCTAAAAATTATTATTATTATAATTTTTCCTTTTTTTTAATCATCTCTCTGCAACTACCTCATTCTTACCACCACCATTAGCGGTGGTGGTGGTGATGGTAGTAGTGGTGGTGGTATAATGGTAGTGGTGGGAGTGGCAATAATGGTGGTGGTGGTGATGGTGGTGGCAGCGGTGGTGGAAGTGGCATAATGGTACTGGTGATGACAGTGACATAATGGTACTAGTGATGACAGCGACACAATGACATAATGGTAGTGGTGACAGTGACACAATAGTGGTGGAGGTGATAGTGGTGGTGGCAGTTGCAGTGAAACAATGGTAGTAGTGGTGGTGGCGGTGGCAGTGGCAGTGGCAGTGGCATGGCAATGGAGGTGGCGGTGGCACGATGGTGGTGGTGGCAGTGTTGGTGGTGATGGGGGTAGTGTTGTTGGTGTGGCAATGGCACAATGGTGGTGATGATGGCGTTATAATGGTGGTGGTGGTGGTGGTAGTGGCGGTCGCAACGCAATTGTAAACTCCCACATTCGTATTATCAAATATAGCAACAAAATTATGTTTTTTTTTTTTGAAATGCTAATATACGTAATGGAATATGCATGAACCAAGTAGATTGTAAAAGTAGAGATAAAAATGTTAATAGTGTAGAATCCGGTAAATATTTAGTTCAAACTTAGTTTTGACTTGTACAAATATGAAACCGTTTGCAATAGAACTTATACCAACTATGTTTGATGTACAAATGTATATTGTTTAAGTTTGGGTTGGTTTTGGAAGGATTTGGAATGGGTTTGAAACGAAAAATAGAGGAAATAGGCAAATCTGGACAGGACCTACAAGTAGTAAGTTGTCATTGGATCCGAACTACTGGTAGCTCAACAGGTAATACGCTGTCCAATGGATCCAAACTATCGGTAGTCAACAGGTAGTAAGTGGCCAGTGGATCCAAACTACCGGTAGCACAATACGAACTACCGATACATCGTTAAAAAACTGGGATTTTTATGTTTTAAAACCCCATTTTCACTCCATTTGCTCTCATTCTTTCACCCCAAACTTCTTAGAACCCTAATAGAAAGACTTAGAGAGGAAGAGAGAAAGGGAAAACAAGAGTTTTAAGGGTGATTCAAGATCAAATCTTCTTGTCATTCACACCAAAGCCAAGGAGAAAGGTAGGGGTTTTCTTCCATTCTTGTTCATTGAGACTAGGGCTTGTATATATGTATTCTTTGACTCTAAATCTTATATATATATGTTATGAAATCATCATTCCTTGGTCTTCTTGCAATTATTATTATGTTTTAAACAAATTTAGGGGTTGAATACCCATGAAATCTCTTTTTTCTTGATTTAAAACCCTAATTTTTGGGAAATATGGGTTTCTCCCTCTACATTCACTTAATTTAGTTTCGAAAACTTTAGTGTTTTGTGTTGAGTATCAAAATGATATTGATGATGATCTCTTGCATTTTCTTCAATTGTTCTATTGAAGTACTACATGTGAAATTGTGGATTTATGGAATTGTTTGTTATTTGAGAAAATTGTTGGTATTATATCTCTTGTGTGGTTGTTGGATAAATATGGGCTACTATTGATCGGGTATCGTAGAGTGTGTAGATACCTTCTTACTCCGTGCGGGTTTGAACTTTTTCTACCACTCATAGTGGGGTTAGTGCCTTGCAAGGACTAAACCATTATCGCTCACAGAATATTATGGAAAAAGGGTTAGTATACTACTCTTGGGTTGGATACGTCACTACCATAGTATTGGCATACGCCCTTCCTAAAGGTTGGATATCCTTGCAAGGATTTGTGTGGATTGTACGTGGGCCAGGATATTTTCGATGGTATTCATGCGAGATCTTACTTCAAACCAAAGATACAAATACAATGGTGGGTTATTGTTTATTGTACAAGAATTTTGGGAAGTATGGAATTCCGCAAGAACTTGGGAGAAACGGTTTATGGTGGAATGGATTATTAGTCGTATATTGGTTTCACTTATGCATTAAATTACTGTTGTTGCTTAAATTTGAGATATGTTTAAATTTTTCTGTTTTATTTCAAAAATTAATATATGATATTTACGAAATGAGACTGACTTGTTTTACATGTTTTCTAAACCTTGTTCGAATTTGGGAGGAATATTGCTACAAAGCTTGGTGCTCACCCCCTACAAACTATATTTTTCAAATTGTGGTCTAGAAGAGGAGCTCAGAGTTGAGGAGCCGATACATTGGGAAGCTCCACTAGACGGATTCGGGTATCCCGTGGTGGATGTCTAGGGTTATACTCTCCTAGGTGCTAGACTAGGAAATTTCTTTTGAGATTATGTAAAGACTAATCTTTTATTATTCCACTGCGAGTTTATGTTTAATTCTTTTGGGATGTAATGGCCATGGTTGACCTATTCTTTTGGGATAATATTGTAAATGTTATAGTTGATGAATGAAATTTCTTTAATGATTAATTTATTTAGTTGCTCTCATGATGTGAATGGTTTATAGATTGTAATGTCGTCCAAGGTGGGTTTTGGGGCGTTACAAAGTTTTGGTATCAGAGCTTAGGCTTTAGGTCTTACATGGGAGCTGTAGGTTATGGGTCACCTCTAGAGAAATAGGACTAGGTTGAACGAAATTGTTAGATGAAATTTTATCCAAACCTAATACTTTAGGTTACAATGATAGTTAGGATGTCCTGTACATCAATGAAACTAAATGGTAAATTGATGTGCAGGATGGAGGGTGAACGTGGACGTGGACAGGGACGTGGTGGCCAAGGAAACCCACCACCACCACCTGCCCTGAATGGCATCTATCAATGCCTAAGGGAGATAACCACTCTGGTACAATGCCAGAATAGAAACAACAACCAGCGACGATAGAACTTCGCGAGGATAGGTCTGATCAAGACTGGTGCTAGCAGTAGTGGAGTTACACAAAGGGTAGCTCCGTACCGCCGACCTGACTAAGCTTTGGGGCAAAGGAATCAAGTCGTTCAAGGAGCTGGGGTTACTCGGAACAAAGCATACACTGACCCGCGTCAATGCTTCGCATGTGGAGGGTTCAGGCACCTAAAGAATAACTGCCCATCAATTTCACCAAAGACCAATCAAGCAATGGGACAAGTACATGCAAATAAGCCACCACGACAGAAGCCATTACAACCAAAAGCATTAGGAGCTATAGCCCCAGGTGGTACCAAGCAAGAAAGAGTTCTTGCTTTGACCCAACCGGAGGAAGACGTTTCCGATGCCATTGTTTAAGGTATCGTTCTTCATTAAAATTCTTGGGCCCGAATTTTATTCGATCCCGGTGCTATTCATTCATTCATACGCACTACATATGCTCTTAATTTGGGATTGGACTTTGAGAAGTTGGAACATGCCTTGAGTATTGACATGCATACAAGAGAACGATTGGATACTCGAAGGGTGTGTAGAGGTTGTATGCTTCGAATTGGGGAGTATAGAGTGAGTGTGAAGGAAACTCTAGGCCGGACTTTGTTTGAAGTGATATGTTTATAAGATAAGTATGATTTGTTACTTAATTAGGTTATGAATTAATTATTTGTTTGGATTCATGGATTAGCTAGCTTTGAGGAGTTGACGAAAATTTGGGATGTATATTCTAATTTTATACAATGTCATTTTGGACTATTCAAGGAGATTGATGGTAATTTGAGTTTTGGTTTGTAAATAAGGCTAGGCATGAATCTTTATGCAAGTCATATCATCTATATTGGAGATGGATATGAGATAAGATTAGTGACAAAAGACACGCAAACTCAAGTTGGATAAGTATAGCAGAATCAATCAATCTAGCAGACTACCTCTCACTAATTTGATCATAACTCCTTGTTGAAAAGTCCAAATGGTGCACTGTCTTTTTTATTAGAATCCTAACTCGTATATCTTTCCAACCATATAGGTCACACATGCTAGAAATATTTGAGCTAAATTAGTTTATTCTTCGAATTTGATCAAAAATCTACGCTGTGATGTTCCTTGGATAGCAAAATGTCTTGTTTTTCTTCTTAGACTCTGAAGGACTTAATCTTAAGCAAGCCTACATCACTATTTAGGCTTTGACTTAGAGATACCCCCATGTTGATTGAAGTATTTTGATGGATAACAATATAAAATGGGATTATGACTTGGTGCCTTGTCGACTCTAAGTATTTTATTCTACTACTAATCTTGCTTATATTTTTGGAAGTCAAGGAGATGTGATAACCCAATTTGGATGTGTAGAGGTAATGTCAAATTAGATGTTTTTAATATGGACTAAGTTTTGAATATAAGGTTATGAAGATTGATGTGTGTTACTTAAAAATCAAAAAAATTAAGGAATGAATGTAGTTTTGGTTTTATGATGGAAACCATGAGAATGTTATATTTTCTGCAATGGTGAGTACGATGTTATGAGATTGTATAATTCTCAAATATGATCAATTGATGGAATATGGCAAAGTTACATTGAATGAGAGCCTATTTTGGATTAACGATAGGAATTGTGATTATGGTTCTTAGATGTATAAGAGTTTGTTTTCATAACCACAAACTTGAGGCTACCAATATTGGTTTGAAAATATTACGGAGAGTTGATTAAATTTACTTTGGAAGTATTGATGGATTAGAAGGGTCACACATAAGATACTCATTGAGGACGTTATATTTAGGTAATCTAATTTTGTTGTGGACCCAATTCACTATATTTAGACTCTCTAAAATATTAACAATCAAGAATCTCTTGGGTGAGTGTGTAGTTAATAGTTCATTTGTATTTACAGATTTTGATTGGAAATTTAAGGTTGAGATATGGAAACAAACTCATAGACATGTAAAAAGGAAATCTAGAAGGCCTGACTAAATTATAGTAGTTACATTTGACCCTACGTATTGTAGGATTAAAGACTACAGATGTTTAAAAAGATCGAGGTTAGATATATCAAATAAGTATTAAAATATGAATAATGTCCAAAGTTTGATATAAACTTCAATTGTTTCGTGAAATCTTTTAATGTTATTGGGTCGTGTTGGAGGAATAAGAGGTTCTTTCTTTTGTCTCTTTTAGTACTTTGTTAAGATAGGTATGATTAGTTATACTTGAGGATTGTTAGTATGAGTATGAAAGATTTGAACTTTATGGTTAGTGATGATAATTGGAAAGATGTAATTTGAAGAATCAATGATGATACCTATGAAGATTGACTTTGACATGAATGTAGAAACCTTGTGTAATTTTTGGGATAAATGTCTATGGATATCCTAGTAACTAGCAGATTGTTAATATCTTGGGGATTACTAATAATGATTAAGACTATGATGACTAATGTGGGTAAATTGAGGAACATTGGTTAATCACTGGGATTCTAGTTTTTGGTTTTAATTATATCACCAAAAATTTGGTAGTAGTTCATCGAGAGAAATTTTGGGATATTGCTAGATATATATTGTATTGGATTGTTCATAGGGATTCGAAAGTATAAATATTGTGAAAAGAATTGTGATGTTAATGAAAGCCACTATGACTTGATTTCATAGTTATTAATTGTAGCATAAAGTTAGAGGTTGAGAATGAATACTTGGGAGATAGAAAATAATTGGCCTTAATTGAGTTGGTGAACATGTAGAGATAGTAAGATTGATCTAAAAGCATGAATCCGGATACAAATGAGTTATGAAGGGGATGGTAAGGCTTATTGATTTGAGCTCTAGATTGGGAACTGAGAGTAAATATCTTGGAGATATAACTTGAGACTTAGCCTACTTATAATAGTTAGTTAATTACTAAAATTTTCTCTGAATGGATTAGATGGATTGTTGGTGTGTACAATTCGGAAGCTATAATTGAAGGATAAATGTGGTTAGGTTTCAATTGTACACTTTGGTAGAATTTGACATATCTTCTCAAAACTTTCAAACCTATGGGAATTCTTATCTTGTGGCTAGTTTTGATTTATAAATTGTTGGATGTTAATATATATCAGAGTGCGTAGCGAGCCATGGGATTAGATTTAATATTAGTGGAATTAACCATTAGTTATGGTTACAGTGGTGAATGTAGAGAGTATAAGCTTGAAGAGTGAGATTCAATTTTTTGGAAAACTTAGTGTATAGTTTGATGGTTATAATTGTTGGGAATCTCGTGATGTCCACGGAACTACTGAAATTGATAAGTGTCCATAGGATGTGAAGTATTATTAGATTTTAAATATTGTGAGTTTCTCTAGTTTAAGGAGAAACAAAGTCATTAAGAATGATACATCTATTTAACGAATCGTTGTAGATCTTGTCAAAATGACATTACTAAGTTTTGGATTATAACGTAATTTGGGGTATAGGAATGATGAGTAACTCATTTGTAAATTGAATTTGGTTGTTGTGAAATGCTTATAGATAAGCTATATATAAAAAGCAAACATGAGATTTGTAAAATGATTGGTCCATTCAAAAGAGAAGTGATATCCGATGAATAGGAAATAAGTTGAAGATCTAAAAATTATGCATGATATGAAATTAATTTAGACAATCACCGGGAATTATTGAGTATAAAGAATAATCAAAAATAGTGAATGAAGGTAAACTTGGGGACTTCACTAACGGTAGTGACGATATAAGTTGAAAGTATGGATTTAAAATTAGGATATGATGTTTTATTTTAATCCTTGCTTTGAGGTTAAAGGATGAATAGAAGTGGAGACATCATAGCCAAATGAGATATAGATAGAATAACTCGACGATTAAGTTTCAAGGATGAAACTTTCTTTAAGGGGGGTGGATTGTAAACTCCCACATTCGTATTATCAAATATAGCAACGAAATTATATTTTTTTTTAAATGCTAGTATACGTAATGGAATATGCATGAACTAAGTAGATTGTAAGAGTAGAGATAAAAATGTTAATAGTGTAGAATCGGGTAAATATTTAGTTCAAACTTAGTTTTGACTTATAAAAATATGAAACTGTTTGCAATAGAACTTATACCAACTATGTTTGATGTACAAATGTATGTTGTATAAGTTTGGGTTGGTTTTGGAAGGATTTGGAATGGGTTTGAAATGAAAAGTAGAGGAAATAGGCAAATCTGGACAGGACCTACCGGTAGGACCTACAGGTAGTAAATTGCCATTGGATCCGAACTACCGATAGCTCAACAGGTAATACACTGTCCAATGGATCCGAACTACCGGTAGATCATTAAAAAATCATGATTTTTTTGTTTTAAAACCCCATTTTCACTCCATTTGCTCCCATTCTTTCACTCCACTCTCACCCCAACCTTCTTAGAACCCTAATAGAAAGACTTAGAGAGGAAGAGAGAAAGGGAAAATAAGAGTTTTAAGGGTGATTCAAGATCAAATATTCTTATCCTTCACACCAAAGCCAAGGAGAAAGGTAGGCATTTTCTTCCATTCTTGTTCATTGAGACTAGGGTTTATATATATGTATTTTTTGACTCTAAATCTTATATATATGTTATGAAATCATCATTTCTTAGTCTTCTTGAAATTATTATTATGTTTTAAACAAAGTTAGGGTTGAATACCCATGAAATCTCTTTTTCTTGATTTAAAACCCTAGTTTTTGGGAAAGATGGGTTTCTCCCTCTACATTCACTTAAATTTAGTTTCGAAAACTTTAGTATTTGTGTTCAATATCAAAATGATATTGACAATGATCTCTTGCGTTTTCTTCAATTGTTCTATTGAAATACTGTAAAATCCGAGAAAATTTTGAACTTTTTCTAAAAAAGGGCAAGATGGTAATTTGTCATTATACTGCAGGTTAAAAACTGATATTTTTTTAGATCTCGGATGATGAAACGGACCTCACCATTGGATTCGTCTCGCGAAATCTAGTTAGCTAGACAAATTTCGTCGAATTTCGAAATAATCAAGTTTTTCACATTTTTCGAGGTGATGGGTGTCCGATGACCCCAAAAAATAAATTTTTTATAAAAAATTTAAAATTTGAAAAATATTTTAAATAAAGTTCATATAAAATATTTTGAATTTAAACCGGTACGAAATTTAATCGTTTCGGAGCGAAAAACGGACCCGAACAAAGGAGGACACTTGGCGCGACGAGGGCCAAGTCTTTAAAATATAAAAGGAGCATAATATCTGAAAAAATCAGATTTTCTTCCCCAAGAGGCCGGCTGGTTCAGGCATGAGAAGAGAGAAACAGAGAAAGTGTGTTTTTTAAGTTTTCTTTCGACGATTTCTCAAGATCCGTTGGTCAGAATCCGTCAGACCAAGAACTAAAGTCTATCTATGCGACGAGGGCTACACGTGGGTACCAAAAACGAAGACTTTTACCAAAGATTCAAAGACAAAGTCTTGGAGGATCAAAGCTTTGGGGCTTTTTTTGGTGGAATAGAAGTCTCTACACTTCTATTGAGGTAGGGTTCTTCCTACTTGGGTTTTATTCCTACCTAAAAGGGTTGTTTTGTTGACTGAAATATGAATGTATTTTGGACTGACATATGGTTGTTTATAGACTGTTTTAGGGGCTGTTATATGGCCTCTTTTGGGTTGAAATCATGGGGCTGTTTTATGCTTGTTTAAGGGGCTATTTTTGGCTGAAATTGTGCCTGTTGTTGGATGAAAAAATGAACTGTTTTTGGTGCCCAAAGGTGGACTGATTTTTGTGCCCAAATGTGGACTGTTTTTGGGCCTAATGTGGACTATTTTTAGGCCACTTTGTGAATTGCATATAGGCCACTTTGTGGGCTATTTTTAGGTCACTTTAAAGACTGTTTTTAGGCCACTTTACGGATTGTTTGGGCTGATTTTTGTGGGTTGTTATGCGGGCTAGTACATGGGCTGTTGTGTGTTATAATTTGCCTTTGTGATTAAGTGTGTTATTGACATAAAGATAGTGATAACATGCTTGGAATTATTTTATGAAAAAGTGTCAATGTATATGCATGTGTGTGTTATATTAACATTGTGACAAATTTGGTATCTATATGTTTAGAACATAACTTACCATGGATATGTTGAGATTGTTCATATGTCATTCATAGCATATTGAACATTATAGCGTAGTGCATAGAGGCATCCCATTCATGGGCTTAGGCATGAGTATGGGGTGTGTGTGTGTGTGTGAGTTAGGCATGGTTCATTCAAGCATCATTCTTGGTGATTGAAGGGTGGGCTCAGAAAAGTGGATTGAATGTCCTACAGGGTCACACAGTTACATGCATAAGAAAACTTGTGTCGGGTATAGCAAGTAGGGCTAGATACTCTCTTGGGTGAAAAACTCGGCCACTTGGTTCATACACTTACCGGCGGTAAAATTCCAGAAAAGTGTAATGGCGTATGGAGTCAGAGGTGCGATTCCTGAATCCGATACCCCATAAAGGCACATGATTTTGATATATAAATTATTCATTTGGTGAAAAACATCCAAGATGAAATGATTTTATGACATATGGTTGATTTCAAAATGATCTTTGGATGTGGTTCATCAAAGACGTTGTTTTACACATATGCGTTGAATTGTATTGTGGGAGTCTGTGAGGACTCGAGTTAAAGTTGCATGAGTGAGTTTCATCTCATTTCATTGCATGGCATGGTGAATTCCAATATAGAGTTGCATATTCTTACTTGAAATATTGATGTAAATTTAAACTGTCAAATGTGAACATTGCATGTGCACTTAGGTGGGGAGTAGCCCTTGTAGGATATACTGTACTGGGCGTTGGCTCACCCTATACGGAAAATATTTCAGGTACGGGTCATACGCCGAGGGACGGCACTCACTCGGGCACTTAAGGAGGAAGAAAAGCCGACTTTGACTTCCAATCCATTTCTTTTGTAAAATTAGACTTGCAATTAAATTTTGGCATGTAATGTGTAAAGGAATTGTAATAGAGTCTATAAGGACCGTTTTAATATAGTCTTGCATGTTTGTATGAGTATGGATAATTGGAACGGTGTGGTCATTGTTGAATATTGACCTCGGATGGGTCTTGTTATTATATAATGCACAGGTTGTGTTTTGAGTAAAGTTCCCCTTATAATGAAGACTCTGCCCAAATTTTTAATAAATGATGGACCCAGGTAAATGGGGCACAACGTTGAGATATCGAGTTACTCGGTATCCACGGCATTCCGCGGGTTGATGGGTAGTTGATTCACACTTTTTAGTGGTCTAAATTATATTATATTGTACACCCAAGTAAAAGTGGTCAAATTGTAGTTTTCTCGGTTTTAAGTCTAAGTATCGATCCACGAAGAGTTTAGTAATTTAGACTATAAAATAAAATAAATAAATAAATTAAAAGTGTTGTTTGAAGCAGAATATTGTTTTATAGCTTTGTGGTATGAGTTTAGTTTGATAACTAGTTTTATTTAAATAAAACCAATGCGAAAATAAAGTGCATAGATATATAAATGTGTAAATAAAATAGATTATGACAAAAAAATAAGTGCGTAAGTAAATGCATTAGCAAC
>CAUOFW020001197.1:0-121800 GCA_963454935.2 Ilex paraguariensis | reverse complement strand
TTTCTCTGTTTGGATAGATGGGTTAGGAAGGCACTTGACAACAAAATTTTAAAGATCCAACAAATTAATGGGCGCAAGCTGATATCCGAAATAGAAGCCGGATTGACATGAGCCTTTTGTTTTGTTTTCATGTACATATTAGTTAGACTTATTTTATTATTATATTTTCCTTTTCTTGATGTTGTAGTGTAGAAGTTTGTTCACCTCTCCCTAATTTGGACTAATTTCATTTTGAGCATCATTGTAGAACATCTCATTCAATATCATGTGCGAGTGTAAGTTGGAAGGTGTAAACAAATTTTTTTGTTTTCCCTTTAATGTGTATACTAAAAAAAAAGAAAAAAAAGGAGGGTATCTTATTTCCCATGATACTTTCATTTTTTTTATTACATGATTCTTTGTGCATTGAGGACAACGCATGGATCAAGTTGGGGGGGGGGGTGAGGTGCACCATTTACATTTTTCACCATTTTTTGTATAGAATAATGGGAAATGTGACAATTTTGAAAATTTTAGACAATTTTTGGTGAAAGGGTTTAAATGGTGCTTGTTTGGGCCTATCATGGTGCTTGAGGTGATTAGAGATGAGGTGGTTGACTTGATTAGAAATGTGTACACCCAAGTGCAGGCGGTCAAGTTGTAGTAATAATCTGGTTAAGTCCCGAGTCGAATCCACAGGGAACTATGATTGGTGTTTTGAAGATGCAATAATAGAGATGAAGTGATTGGAAATTTTGAGAGTTTGGAGTGGTGGGGTTTCTTGAATAGAATAGACGATTATTTTCAATTTTTTCTAGAAAAAAATATAAGATAAATTAGCAAAGATAACAACCACTCTTTAGTTTCAAGATCAGAACATGTAATTGACTATCTGATTTATTATGTTCGTGCTTTATAACTCAATTAACTCCCGTGTCAATTGCAAGTTAATCGGAAGATAAGATGGATTGTGAGAATTAAGCATATGATTCCGATGCCTTTCTAGAAGTTTACAAGAAATGTCTATGCCGAGAGTTAACCCGTCTACAGACAAGTAAGTGTTTCTACATGCATCCAACCATGGCATTAATGGTCCATTCTTTGAATAAAGTGCAATAATGGTGGAGATTGAAAGGTTGTCATGAAGAGCTAGCTAGGTTGCTTGCCTTGAACTAACGAGTCTTTCTATGTAGGAGTCATCCGTATTATAGAAAGAGCCATTGGTTATACAAAGTACCTCAACTTTGCTAGATGCATTCAATTATCCAATGAGAAAGTGAAATGTAAAGCATTAAAGTATAAAGGAGTTGCACAAACATAACTTCCGAATAATCTTTACATATTCATCACCTCTTAGGAAAGAGTGAATGAGGAACTACTCACTTTTCATAGCCTTGACAAAGCTAGAAAAGTGAGTGATACTCATTCACCTAAGTAGAGGAGCTACTAAGTGAAGCAAACTAAACAAAGAGCTTATCTTCAATGAAGAATAAGTGAATCACGTTCCACACTTCACGGTTTTGGTAAAGCTCTAAAAAAGTGGAAGAGTTTCAATCTTCTAAGAAAGAAGAATGCTCAAGCAATGAAAGTGAAATATATGAACAATAAAAGTAGAACAAAGCTAGTGGCTTTTGGAGGGTTTTCACCACAACC
The DNA here is from genome assembly GCA_963454935.2 of Ilex paraguariensis. NCBI lineage: Eukaryota > Viridiplantae > Streptophyta > Magnoliopsida > Aquifoliales > Aquifoliaceae > Ilex > Ilex paraguariensis. The sequence goes on along the minus strand of CAUOFW020001197.1, from coordinate 120,168 downwards.
AAAAGATGAGCTATCTCTCTTGATACTTGTATATAAAAGCAAGTACAACTATAAGGGGAGTCTAAGCCTCCATCATGGTTGTCACAACATAAATGTAAAGAGTTAACAAAAATAAATAAGAGACTTTAACTACAAGGGGAGTCTAAGCCTCCATCATGGTTGTTACAAATGCAAAATGAAAACATAAACAAGAGATGTACAAAAAACTAGCTTTCTATTCTACTTTACAAGAGAAAGATTTTGCACCCCTTTTCTCTACAAGAGGAAGAATGCTCTCAAGCTCCCAACATGGGAGTATTTATAGGCAAGGAAGGGGAAGGGGGAGACAAGAAGATAAGAGAGGATGAGTGAATAGTGTTTGTCACCCATGAAAACCAACTACTCTGCAGGAAATCTGTGGAGGACGTTTGAACATGAATCGACGTTTGAACCTTGTCTTCTGTTTTGCTTTAGGGGTGTTCAAACATTGTTCGACGTTTGAATGTATCTTCTGGTCTTGCTTTATAATTTTTGAATACGAAATGGGGCCTGACCTTTTCCACTCAAGTGGTCTTCTGTGAAGTTCATTTCCACACTCTATGCAGAAGTCTGTTCTTCATATGATTCCAAGGGGCGTTCGAACGTTGAATGGCGTTTGAAAGTGGTACTCAAGTGCACTTTCTTCCTTGCTTGCTGCAACACGCCATGTTTCATCAGTCTGGCCTTCAATCAACTCAAGTGGACGTTCGAATGTTAGTTGGCATTCAAACATGATACTCAAGTACCTCATGGTCCTAGTGCTTGACTGGCCCACCCCTCAAATAGCCAAGAATCTCCTCCTGCTGTCAGAGAATCTTGTCTTGGTTTACCTCGATGCCAAGCATAATCTCTCTTAGTGATCTATGGGCGTTGGTGCCTGCCTCCTCCTGAGTTTGCATATGCTCTCTTTCTAACTCCCTCCCCTCCTCTGCATCAAGCTCATCTTGTACCTCATCAACTCCCCGGGTTGGTGGCACCTCTTGTCTTGCCTTTGGGGGGCCCCTATGCCCTTGGCTTCTCTCTGAAAGAGCCTTTGTTTAGTGGCCCCATTGGCTTTTGAACTTCCATTTCAGGCCTCACCCTGACCTCATTATCAGTGCATAGATCAATCACCAAAGTGCCAAAAGGGAGTGCACTACTCTTTGCATCACACCCCTTCTTCATTTCACTCAGAATCAATTAGGGGAGGTCAATGCTATGCCCTTTTCCCAGTGCATAGGCAAGCGAGCCATTTCAGGCAAAATCTTATTTTTTCGTCCTATAGGGGCAAGGTCAGACACCGCAATCAAATTTAGCATTTTGTACTTATCGGTGAGTTCCCCTTGTTTAAAAAATCTCCTTCCTCCCCAAGAAAAATCAGCCATCCCAATCAATTTCTTCCCAACCCTATCCAACGCAACATTCTTTTTTGGCGGGTATGTTGGGTTTTGCACCCGAGGCACCTCTTTCCTTACTTCCAAAATATATGCCTCATCCACATTAATGTGGGTGCCTTTTACGTATGTTCGGATGGCGTTGTTGATGATCTCGGCGTTGGTGTGGAACTCCCTCACCAAGTCAACAACCGCATCCCCACCATTCCTCAAAAACCACACCCATTCCCTCCTCTCTATTTCCTCCAAAATTCATAATTTCGCAAAGTCAGTAACAACAACATCCCTTTCACAGACTATAGCATGGTTTTGAAAGAAATTCTCATACCTTTCGACTTTGAGTGCACTGGTAAACCTTGTTCAATCATACCTCTTCATCCTTTGCCTCCCCTCTCTTTCCTCAATGACTTCTTCTACAAAGTTAGGTTCCTGGTTTACCGGTTGATTGTGTTTGGCAGGAAAGTTGACCCTAGGCATGGTGTTTTCTCGATTTTGAGCTTGAGAGGGTATGAAAATCTTGAGTTTTCTTGTGACGATGATGATTTTGGATGTGGAAATGAGTTTGGGAAGGTCAATTTTAGGTAGAATTGAGGAATGAGTGTAGTTTTGAGAGCTGGGGGTGGAGGATTTTGGAGATTTTGAACTAGGGAAGACAGTCCAGGCTTTTATAATCTGAGGAACGTTCAAATGTTCATGTTGTTTGAACGTTTCTAGAAGAATTTTAATAAAAACGTTCGAACGTTAAATGTCGTTCAAACGTGGTGAGCTCCCAGTACTTTTGAGTTCTTTCAGAGACCAAAGTATTGTAAGCTCCTGCCGTTTGAACGTGCTATTGGTGTTCGAACGTTAATCTTGTTTGAACGTGCTATTGGCGTTCGAACGGACTAGGTTGCCAGTGCTTTTTGTTTCCATCAGAGGCTGAGTACTTTAAGCAATTGACATTTGAACGTCAATTGGAGTTCGAACGTTGAACCAAAATTAAAAAAAATAAAATTTCTACACTACTCTACACACAATCACAGAAGTTTATTTACAAAAATTTGAATCAAATTTCATGGCGACTCAGGACAAATCCTTACCCACGCTATAGGTTGATATTTCGGGAAGTTCCTTACTCGGCCCATGTTTTCATTTCAGTCAAAGAGTTTATACAAATTACAAAGATTTTTACACAAATTCAGACCCTTGTTTTCATCCCCAACAAAAGTACACTTTTCCATAGTTTGAAAAGAAGTCTAATCCAAGTCTTCATCTGTCTCCGTGCTTTTGAACAACCAATAACTCTCCCAATTTCCTCTCTCACAAACCGATTAAGCAGAGTACTAGAATAGGATGGCATGTCCAGATAATCCTTTGCCCATTCACTATCCAGTCTAATTGATCGATTGCGCGACCAGAAATTGGTTCAGAACACTAGTTATATTTCTTCTCATGAAAGACTCTAACACACTGTTTATAGGCACCAAGTCTTTTGGCACGACGGCGTTTAGCAAAAGTGCTTCTGCCGTATAGGGGTTTCGCTTGTTGATCTCGGATCTCATTCTTTCTCACCAATCTTACTTTTCTCATGATCACAGTATGCATATCATAAGGAAAAGTGCGTAGAACTCCCAGATTAACCAAAAAAATTTAACATCCATGCTTTCTACAATTTAAGACCCATTATCTAGTTTTTTAACGTCTGCCAGTCATAAAGACGATCAAAGCTGAATCACTGACATAATCATTTATACAAGGTACAGAATATGATCAAGAATAGCAACAACAACAAAACCAAACAATTTTCTATGCTACGGGCACATATGAACAATAGTTCTCGCCCCCCAACCTAAACTGAATATTGTCCCCAATGTTTCATATTTACCAGTTTGTGGATCTTGGAGATGAGGTTGAAAGGTGGAGATCCATTCAATTGCTAAAACCTACAGTCAAAAATACACAAATCTATCATCCCTGCGCATATCTAGGTTTCGGGTAGGCTGGTAAGCCTTGTATGTCAGTGCGAAGAGAAGCAGAAGACCCATAAGAAAATAAAAGATTAAAATACAAAGCATGAAACATAATATTGTGTCTGTGGAGTGGTGGTCATGGTGCTGTTAGTGCTGGGTCTGGTTGTAGAGAATGGTGCACAACGGAGAAGAATAAGCAGCAGAAGAAGAAGGAAAAGGAAAAAGGGGAAGGGTGGTGGGGAAAAAGAGAAAAAAGGGGTGGGGGCCTTATAAAGGCATTCCATTGGGTTGGGTTTGTGCCTGATTCGACCTCTTGTTGTGTCTGCACAATTCTCGAAGGAATTTTCTGGATCCATTAAAAGAATGGTCTCTATATTTTTGATAAAGTCCTCCACAAAGGGTTTCAATCGCTGACCATTGATGATAAAGATATTACCATTCGATGGGTTCTCCACTTCCACTACCCCGTGTTCAAACAGTTTTTTGACAATGTATGGTCCAGTCTATCTTGACTTCAACTTACCAGGAAAAAAACAGAGTCTTGAATTGAAAAGTAGAACTTTTTGATTAGGTTCAAAAGACTTCCGCACTATGTTCTTGTCACGAAAAATTTTCATCCTGGATTTTGCAATCTTAGCATTTTCAAATGCTTCTTTTCTCAATTCCTCCAATTCGTTAATCTGAAGTTTTCTTACTAGTCCAACTTTGTCCATGTCAAAGTTCATTGCCTTAATAGCCCAGTATGCCCTATGTTCCAATTCCACAAATAGGTGACAAGGCTTTCCATAGACTAATCGATAAGGATACATGCCCAAAATTATTTTAAAAGCAGTGCAATACGCCCAGAGTGCATCAGTTAGTCTTGACGACCAATCTTTGTGGTCTGAATTTACCATTTTTTCTAAAATTAATTTGATCTCCTGATTAGCTAATCCAGCCTGTCCACTAGTTTGTGGATGGTATGGGGTTGTAATTTTGTGAAAAATCAAGTATTTTTTCATTAGATTCTAGAAAGGGTGATTGCAAAAATGAGCACCCCCATCACTTATGATGGATTTTGGGATTCCAAACCGAGATAAAATATTTTCTTTTAAAAACTTGATCACCATTTGATGACGACATGAAATTGCGTCAACCCATTTGGATACATAGTCTACGGCTATCAAAATGCATAAATAGCCAAAGGAGGGAGGAAATGGTCCCATAAAACCAATGTCCCAACAGTCAAAATTTTAATTATCAAAATGGGATTTAGAGGCATCATATTTCTTTTCGAAATATTTCCCAACCTTTGACATCTATCACAACTTAAACAAAAGGCATGGACATCTTTGAAAACTGTGGGCCAGTAAAATCTACACTGCAGGATTTTCGCAGCGGTTTTTTTTGGATGAAAAATGGCTACCACATGCTTCAGAATGACAAAATGCTATTACCTATTTACTTTCCTAAGTGGGGATGAAACGTCGTATGATTTGCTCCTTACAGTACTTAAATACATACGGATCTTCCCGAAAGAAGTTGCGAACCTCTCTCAGAAATTTTTTTTGTCCGTGGGGAAAAGGAATGTTCTAGTAGCAAGAAAATTAGCAATATAAGCGTACCATGGGGTCTCATCAATTATGAACTGTTGTTCATCAGGGAATTTTTCATTGATTGGTATTCCATTCTCGTAAAATTCATAAGTTAACCTGGACAGATGATCTGCCACCACATTCTCAACACCCTTTTTGTTCTTAATGACCAAGTCAAACTCTTAAAGTAAAAGTATCCATCGCAAGAGCCTTGGTTTGACATCCTTTTTTGTGAGCATAAATTTCAATGTTGCATGGTCAGAATACTGTAATAGAAGAACCAATAAGATAAGAATGAAATTTTTCCAAAGCACAGACCACGACAAGTAATTTGTTTTTCAGTTGTTTAATAATTCATTTGAGCATCATTCAAAGTTTTACTTACATAATAAATCACATGTGGTTTCTTATCTTTTCTTTGTCCCAACACAGCACCTACAACATAGTCACTTGCATCACACATTAGCTCAAAGGGTAGAGTCTAGTCAGGGGGTTGCATTATTAGGGCAAAAATTAACATGCCTTTAAGCTTGTCAACAACTTTTTGGCATGTTTCACTCTAATCAAAGATTACATCTTGACTCAGGAGATGACACATGGGTTTTGCTATGGTACTGAAATCTTTTATGAATCTCCTGTAAAATCCTACATGTCCCAGAAATGATCGAACATCTTTCATAGTCTTGGGAGCAGGCAAGTTCCCAATTAGATCTATTTTGGCCTTGTCAACTTTCATGCCCTCAGATGACACAATGTGACCTAAGACAATGCCTTGTTTTACCATAAAATGACATTTTTCCCAATTAAGCACCAGATTGACTTCATTACATCTTATCAATACTTTTTCTAGATTGACTAGACACAGATCAAATGAGTCACCATAAACAGAGAAGTCATCCATGAATACTTCCAAAAATTTTTTGATCCATTTTACTGAATAGACTTAACATGCATCTTTGGAATGTTGCAGGAGCATTACAAAGTCCAAATGACATCCTTTTGAATTCAAAAGTGCCAAAGGGGCACATGAAGGTGGTTTTCTCCTAATCATTGAGTGTTATCTCAATTTGATTATACCCGGAATAGCCACCTAGAAAATAGTAAAATTCATGGCCTGTAAATCTCTCTAGAACCTGATCCAGAAAAGGAAGAGAGAAATGGTCTTTTCTAGTCACCAAATTGAGCTTTTGGTAGTCAATACACATCCGCCATCCTGTAACGACTCTAGTTGGTACTAGTTCATTGGCTTCATTTTTGACTACTGTGACCCCAAATTTTTTGGGCACAACATGGGTTAGGCTGACCCATTTAATATCAAAGATAGGAAAGATTATCCCTGCATCTAAGAGTTTAAGCACCTCCATTTTCACAACTTCCTTCATGTGAGGGTTCAATTGTCGCTACATTTGACGAGAGGGTTTTGAATCCTCTTCCAGGTATATAGCATGATTGTAGATTAACGAGTTTATACCTTTCAAATCAGCGATGGTCCACCCAATGGTGCTTTTGTGGTTATTAAGAACTTCAATCAGTTTAGACGCTTGCATGTCTGTGAGCTTAGATGAAATTACCACTGAGTACGACTTGTCCTCTCCTAGAAATGCATATTTCAGGTCAGATGGGAGAGGTTTTAGTTCAGGCTTTGGTGGCTTGACATTGGATGAGAGTGGCTTTGTGCCACTTGGCGAAAGTTCCTTAAATTTGGGGGTTCATGTATCAACAATATGAGTTAGGCAATTCTTTGAATCGTCATCTATTGTTTCAGATGTGATGGATTCTGACAAAAAAAGTTCAGTAAAATTTTCACAGAATGTGTTATTCAGATGGTCTTGAACCAAAGACTCAATAGAATTTATTTCTCTTTCTTCTTTGTCCTCTCCTGGGTGTTTGGCAACATTGAAAATATTCATCCCAAGAGTCATATTCCCAAAGGTTAATTTCATGACCCCATTCATGTAATTGATTAGTACATTTGAAGTTACTAGGAAGGGTCGACCAAGAATTACAGGAATTGAATTCTCTGAATACTTTGCTGGCTAAGTATCTAGGAGGATGAAGTCAACAGGGAATAAAAAGTAGTCCACTTGGACAAGTACATCTTCAACAATACCCCTAGGAATTTTGACAGATCTGTCTGCCAACTGAAGTGTGACACTCGTGGGTTTGAGTTCTTCTAGACCCAACTACTAGTAAACAGAAAATGGGAGCAAATTGACACTTGCTCCAAGGTCTAACAGTGCTTGTTCGATTATGAAATTTCTAATGACACACGACATAGTTGGACACCCTGGATCTTTGTATTTTGGAGGGGTTTTGTGTTGAAGCAAGGCACTAGCATGTTTTGTCAGGAAGGCTCTTTTTTGAACATTCTGGCTTCTCTTGACTGTGCACAAGTCTTTCAGAAACATGGCATAAGATGAAACCTGTTTGATGGCATCCAGAAGTGGGATGTTGATTTTTACTTGCTTAAAGAACTCGTAAATTTTTGGCTAATTATTCAACTTCTGTGCAGCTTTGAGTCTATGAGGAAAAGAAGTAGGAATAGAACACAAGGGAGCTTCTTTCCTTGATGGCTCTGGTTCTAGTTCAATTATGGGTTCAGGTTCCTTTTCTTTCTCACATTCAGGCTCAATTGTTTCAGTCTCAATTGGTGGATTGACTGGGATTAACTTAGGTTTTGGCTTTGAAAGTAGCATGTCTTTGATAGTCTTGTCAATCACCTTGCCACTTCTTAGTGTAGTGACAACTTGGGCTTGGGTTCATGGAGTTTCCATGATTGTCAGATTTTCCACCTGAAATTGGCCTTGTGGTGGTTTTGGTTGGGCAAGAAACTTACCCTTCTCATGTATGGTCATGGAATGGGTCAATTTTTGGATGTGACTTTTAAGATCCTCGAAAGATTGGGTGGTTTGTGTTTTGAAATTAGTAAAAGCCTGAGGGGAACTATTGTTGTAGTTCGTTTGGTTGTGCATGAACTGTTTCAAAGTATCCTCAAGGATCCTCTTTTGTGGTGGCTGGTATGATTGGTATGTGGAAGGTCCTTGAGGTGGCGGGTGCGAACCTTGTTGTTGGTTCATGGGAGTTGACTGTGTGTTTCTCCAACTAAAGTTTGGGTAGTTCCGCCACCCTGGATTATATGTTTCAAAGTATGCATTGGAGTAAGGATTGTTGAAGTTGGAAACAAGATTTGTTTGTTCCAACAAAACCTCCTTGAATGCTGGAATAGGCCAAGGTATGTCGTCTAATTTGCAAATAGTTTGTATTTTGTGTTATGTTTCCTAATTTTTATGAAAATATATCAAATGCCAAAAATTTTGAAAATTTGTGTGAGATTTGTGATGAGTATGGGCACATCACTAGTGACTTTCCAATAAATTATCCGGTTCAAGATTTTGCATGCGAAGGTTCAAATTCAGTTTTGGCCTACTTAAATTTTTAACTCAACCATTATGTTACACCGAGTTATCTGAGTTATGGTCGGGAGAATGAATCTTATAATTGTTCATCTGATTTCACAACAAAAAAATTTTTTTTGCCACTATCCAACATACGAGGACTCAACCGAACAAGAATTGAAAAATATGTTTTACAAGTTTATTGATTAACCCTAATTAAGACATAATTTAATAGATAAATTGTGTTAGTTGAATAAAGTAAACTAGTCAAAATAAATCAAATTAGAGTTAGTGTGTGAATAAAGGATAATGCATTAATTATTGTTCTTTTCAGGGTTTTGTACGTCAAAGTTGCAAACTACTGGAGAGCCAATTGCATTAAAGATACAAACTACTGGGGTGCCAATTATCAAAGCTCAAAACAAAGGGGGATCAAAGAATTCAAGGCCACCTAACAAGACTTTCATGCCACCTAACAAGACTTTCATGCCACCAAACAAGACTTTTCAAGGCCACCTAACAAGACTTTCACCCTCCCTTGTTGCCTATAAATACCACCCCTTAGGACTTGTAAAACATGCATCTTTTGGTAGTGGAAAACCCTCCAAAAGTATTATTGATTTCCTTATTGCTAATTGCTTTCTTTAAGTATTACTTTATTTTATTGTATTATTGCTTTGTTTTAATTTATTGATTTCTTTTAATTCATTGCTTTCTTTTACTTTAAGTGTTGCTTTCTTTTATTGTGTTATTGCTTTCTTTTATTTCCATTGCTTGAGCTTCTTTCTTCCCTTAGAGGAGTGAAACTCTTCCACTTTTCTAGAGTTTTACCAAAGCTGTGAAGGGTGGAATGTGATTCACTTATTCTTTGTCGAAGATCGGCTCCTTGTGTAAAGTGTTTTACCTTGTAACTCCTCTACTTGAAGGGATGAGCATCACTCACTTTTCTAGCTTTAACAAAGCCATGAAGAGTGAGTAGTTTCTCATCCAATCTTTAGTAAGAGGTGATTATCCGAAAGTTATATTTATGTATTTCGTTTATGCTTAGCTCTAGTCTTTATTTCTTCATAATGTTTTCTCATCATATTGTTGTTTTTATTTTAAGCATGAATAGCTAAATCTCTTAGTTGGCAAAACCAAGAGGAACCTCCACTTGGGTATACCATTTTAACTCATTCTCCTCCCCTCTTTTAGAGTTCAATGGTTCGGTTTGACTGGGTTGAGGGTGGATAACTTGGTGAGTCTTTGATATTCCATAGGCCTAGTCACGATTTATGCTTAGATACTCACCAATCTTACCCCTAGCTTCCCACGAATCAATCATTCATTCATGCTCTATTAGAGGAGGGTTTTGAGTTGAGACAGTATTCCTATTGAAGTGACCTCTTAGATTTGCCAACATTTGTTTCTCAACTTACTAGCATCAAAACAACTTCACCAAATAACTTCCAACAATCAAAGATTTTACACTTTCTTTCTCCCAAAATCACCTTCCCCTCGGTTTACTTCTTTCCCCATGGAAATGACCTTAGAATAACACCAAGTAAAACACGATCTGCCAAAGTCTCCTTGCGTTTGGGGAACACTTTTGTTCACACATACTCACATTTGAAATCTCATTCATCCACTATTTCATTACCCTTCCTTTTGACATCATCCCTAGGAGAGTGACACTCCCCTTCATTCGTATACTATACATGCTAAAAGGTGATTTTTATAGGTTAGGAAACAACAAGGAATTTTCTCAATCATTTTTGGCGCCGTTGCCAGGGAAGGCAAGTGTCAAACCAAGAAGGTGATTTCCGGACGACGAAGGTAAGTCCTATGATCATCATCATGGGCGGAGGTACGTTATTCCGTGTATATAATTTTATTTATATAATTTTATTTGTATATAAGGGATTTCGAAGAAATAGTTACAACTTTCCTCCCCAATCATGGGATGAAAGAGATAGCTAGAATGAAATTATTTCCCTTTTCCCTGAAAGACAAGACAAAAATGTGGCTTATTTCCTTAAGGCCTCAAACCATCACATCGTGGAGCCAAATGATTTCTGAGTTTTTGAACAAATTCTTTCCGGTGCATAAAACCACCGCCCTAAAAAAGCAAATTCAAAACTTGCGAAAAAACCTAATGAGCAATTCTATCAATGTTGGGAGAGGTACAAGGAATTGCTACAATCCCTTTCATATCATGGCTTTGAACCATGGCAATTGGTGAGTTTCTTTTATGAAGGAATCACACCAGGCCATCGACAGTTCATTGACATGATGTGTAATGGAGAGTTTTTGAACAAAGACCTTGGTGAGACCTTAGATTACTTTGATACATTGGCATAAAATGCACAATCATGGGACATTACAGATCCCACCGATGTACCAAGGTCTTCTCCTCAAAAGAGTGGCCAAACTCAAGGGGGGAGGGATTTATGATTTGAGAGACCGGGAAGACTTGTTTATAAAAATTGCTAAATTGTCAAGGAAAGTTGAGAGTCTTGAAGTCAATAAGGTGTCTAATGTGTCACGAACTGAGGAGGGTTGTTCAATTTGCGAATGTATGGAGCATTCCCTATCGGATTGCTCAAACATTCTGACCCTTAAAGAAGCGTACCATGAACAAGTCCATGTCTTCAACCAAATGAGGCAATTATTTTCTCCCAATTCGAATACTTACGATTCGGGTTGGAGTAAATGAAAACCCCATTCCTCATGGTTCAAGTGCATATGCATCTCCCATGCCTCCCAAGCAAAACCAATACCATGGCCAAGGGCACGCATCTAACTCTCAATACCCTCGAACCAATCCACAAGGGTATTCGTCAAACCCACCACTACATAATTTTTTACCAAATTCACCTCCACAAATTTTTTCTCAAGGACCGTCCAATCCATCCACATACCAACCTCCTCACAAAAAGAATTTGGAGGATATGGTTCATTCCTTCATTCAAAGCCAAACCGCCATCAATAACCAAAATGCCACAACCATTAATGATGTAAGAGCCTAACTCACAAAGTTAACAAACTCCATAGGGACATCTCAACAAGAAAAGGGGAAGTTCCCTACTTAACCACAAGAGAACCTTAGGGGTCAACACCTTGTTGAGTCATCAAAACCTTCGAGAGAGAGTTGCGAGCAACTCAAAGCTTTCACCACCCTCCGCAGTGGCAAAAAAATTGACAAAAGTATTTTATCAACGGTCTCACCCAAGACCACATTGCCAAAAGAAAAAGATATCTCGGGAAATGCCGACAAGAGTGAGGTGAGTGAAAAGAAAGAAAGAGAGGTTGTTGAGAAAGAAAAATTAATTGATGATTGTGTGTTTATTCCTCCCATGCCTGCCCCTTTCCCAAGTCGTTTGAAGCCACCTGTCAAGGTGGCTAATTATGCTGATATTTTGGAAATGTTTAAGTAGGTGAAGATTAACATTCCACTCCTCGATGCCATCTAGTAAATTCCATCATGTGCTATTGAAGGACTTATGCACGGTGAAGAGAAAACTGAATGTCCACAAGAAAGCATTCCTCACCGAGCAAGTGAGCTCAATATTGAGGACCAACACTCCTCCCAAATTCAAAGACCTCGGTTGTCCAACCTTAGCCATCACCATTGGAAATTATCGAGTGGAGCAAACACTTCTCGATTTGGGGCAAGTGTGAATCTTCTCCCCTACTCGGTGTACCAACATCTGTAGCTTGAGGAGTTGAAGCCCACCTCAATCACACTTCAATTAACGGATCATAGTTGAGGATATCTTAGTTCAAATTGATAAATTTTACTTCCCTGTCGATTTCATTGTGCTTGATACACACCCTGCTGCAAACCTTAGCTCCCAAATTCCTGTAATACTTAGAAGACCCTTCCTTGCTACATCTAATGCCGTGATAAATTGCAGGAATGGTCTAATGAAGTTGGCATTTGGGAATATGACAATGGAGCACAATGTATTCAACTTGGCAAAGCAACCGGGTGATGATGAGGAAGTAAGTGAGGTCAATAGAATCGACACTTTGGCTGAGGAGCACTTGGAGCTGGAGGGGATATTGAAATTCAAGTAAGTAGGAATGGTGGATTTTGAGAATTATGATGAGCAAGAGGAGGTAGAAGATTTGAAAGGGATGGAAAGGTGGATCCCTACATTCGAAGAGTTATCCCATCGAGAAAAGAAAATTTTTCCATCGGATGAACAAAAGCCCAACTTGGAGTTGAAGCCCCTGCCCACCCATTTGAAGTACGCCTATCTTGGGGAAGGTAAAATATTTTCAGTGGTCATTAGCTCTACATTGAACATGGAACAAGAAAAAGAACTCTTGGAAGTGTTGAGAAAACATAAAGGAGCAATTAGGTGGACCATTGCGGATATCAATGGTATAAGCCCTCTCATTTGCACCCACCACATATATCTTGAGGAGGATTCCAAACCTTCTCGATAACCACAAAGGCGGTTGAATCCCATCATGAAGGAGGTGGTGAGGGATGAGGTTCTGAAACTACTTGATATGGGGATCATTTTTCCAATTGTCGATAGTAAGTGGGTTAGCCCCACACAAGTAGTACCTAAGAAATTCGGAGTTACGGTAGTTGAGAATGATGAAAATGACCTTATACCTACAAGAGTAATCACCGGATGAAGGGTGTGCATTGATTACCGAAAGCTAAATACTTGCATAAGAAAAGACCACTTCCCATTTCCATTCCTCGATCAAGTTGTAGAACGAGTAGTAGGGCATCTATTCTACTATTTTTTAGATGGATACTACGGCTACGATCAAATTGAGATTTCTTTCGAAGATCAAGAGAAAACCACTTTCACGTGCCCCTATGGTACCTTTGCCTACCGCCGCATGCCATTTGGACTGTGCAATGCTCTAAGGACTTTTCAACGCTATATGATGAGAATTTTCAGTAACATGGTGGAAAAGATAGTGGAGGTCTTTATGGACGACTTTTCGGTGTTTGGGGATTCATTCGAGGGATGTTTGGCAAACTTGGAGAAAGTTCTAACAAGATGTGAGGAGAAGAATCTAGTCTTGAATTGGGAAAAGTGTCACTTTATGGTGATGGAAGGAATTGTGCTTGGCCATATAGTTTCGGCAAGGGGTATTGAAGTCGATAAATCCAAGGTGGAGGCCATCTCCAACCTCCCCATGCCAAGAGCCATCAAAGGCATTCGCTTATTTTTGGGCCATGTAGGTTTTTATCGTCGATTCATAAAGAATTTCAGTGCATTGGCCCGAACCTTGACCAACTTGCTGTCTAAGGAGGTCCCATTTGAGTGGTCGGATGATTGTGAGGCATCATTTAAAAAACTTAAAAACATGCTAGTCACACCACCAATCATGCGACCACCCAATTGGGATCTACCTTTTGTGCTCATGTGTGACGCGAATGATTACGCAGTCGGCGTAGTGCTCGGTCAGAGGGAGTAAAATAGACCATTTGTGATACACTATGCTAGCAAAGCACTTAATGAGGCTCAGATGAATTACACTACCACCGAGAAAGAATTGCTAGCAGTAGTGTTTGCCTTAGATAAATTATGTGCTTACATCGTTGGTTCGCCTATGGTTGTCTTTACTGATCACTCTGCTTTAAAGTATTTGTTGTTTAAGTAGGATGCAAAATCGAGACTCATTAGGTGGATACTCCTCCTACAAGAATTCGACTTGATGATCAAGGACAAGAAAGGAGTTGAGAACGTGGTGGCGGATCATTTATCCCAGCTTGGGTGCAAGAGGCTGATGAGCACATTCTTATCCCTTACTTTTTCCTTGATGAGCATTTGTTGTCAATTCATTCTATATGTCCTTGGTATGATGATATATGTAACTATCTTGCAACAGGACAAACACCACCACAATGGAGCCCAGAAGATCAAAGACGATTTATGGCGGATGTGAAGTACTTTTACTTCAACAACCCGTATTTGTTCAAGTACTGCCCCGACCAAATCATGAGGAGATGCGTACCTAAAAATGAACAGCGGGACGTCCTTGCATTTTGCCATTCACAAGCTTGTAGTGGACATTTCTCAGTGAAAAAGACTTTGGCCAAAATTCTTCAATCAGGTTTTTACTGGCCCTCTCTTATCAAAGATTGTGTTTCATTTTGTAAGAGATACGACAAATGCCAACGGTTGGGTAGTGTGACCCAAAGAAACATGATGCCCCTTTCAGCAATACTTGTCATAGAAATATTCGACTATTGGGGCATCGACTTCATGGGTCCTTTTTCTATGTCATTTGGTTATTTGTACATCCTCCTAGCAGTGGACTATATGTCCAAATGGGTGGAGGCTATCCCGACCAAGACTAATGACCACCGGGTCGTAGTCAAGTTTCTCAAGGAGAACATCTTTTCGAGGTTTAGGATGCCTCGTTCAATAATAAGTGATGGTGGATCATATTTCTGTAATAGGCCATTTGCATCTCTAATGTTCAAATATGGCGTCACTTACAAAGTATCCACTATCTATCACCCACAAACAAATGGCCAAGCCGAGCTAGCCAATAGGGAGATCAAGAACATTCTAGAAAAAATGGATAACACAAATAGGAAGGATTGGTCCGATAGATTGACCGATGCCCTCTAGGCATACCGCACTGCCTTTAAAACTATTTTGGGCATGTCTCCCTACCAGCTTGTCTATGAAAAGGCTTGCCACCTGCCAGTCAAAATGGAACACAAGGCCTATTGGGCCATTAAGACTTTAAATTTTAATTTGAGAATAGTCGGTGATCGTAAGAAGTTAGAGCTGAATGAGTTGGAAGAGATTCGACGAGATGCGTATGAGAGCTCCAAAATCTCAAAAGAAAGGGCTAAAATCTTTCATGATAACTCCATCGTGAGGAAATCATTTGAGCCTGGGCAAAAAGTACTCTTATACAATTCTCGCCTCTCCATTTTCCAAGGCAAACTCCGATCCCATTGAGATGGCCCCTATCTTGTCAAGGTGGTCTACCCCAAAGGAGCTGTAGATGTCCAAAACCCCAAAAATGGCCAGACATTCAAGGTCAATGGCCAAAGACTTAAGCAATTTTTTGGGGGCTTTGAAAAACAAGTGGTGGAGGAATAATTAGTTTTTTTTTCTGCTTTTCAATGTATAAGTTTATATTTACTTACTTTATTTTTATTCCATGTTAATTATGTTCTTTTGTCGTATAGTTTTGTTCTTCTTAGTCGCAGATATTGGTATTTTTGTCAAAGCTCAAGTGCGAGGTGTTCTCTAACCCTACTAATCTTTTTACTGTCCGTCATTGAATATCATATTTTTTTTGTTTCATTGAGAACAATGCATGAATCAAGTTGGGGGGTGAGGTTGCACTATTTGCATCTTACACCAATGTTTGTGGGAATATTCTGCGCGAAAATTCGCGTCTGCTAACACTCGCGCTTGCCGACACTAAAAAAAAAATATAAATAAAAAAATGGGATGCCTTTATAAGGTTTTCAAAAAAAATTTCTCCCATCCATCGGTGATTGGTCTCCCCTTCTTCTTCCCTTTTTTTTTCTTCTTTCTTCCTCTCTTCTTCTTCTTCTTCTTCTTCATCGTCGTTCTCTCTGTTCTCTGTAAAAACAACCCACCCCTGCAAATCCATGACCATATACGCCGACGACCCAGTCCTTTGTTTAATAATTTGCCTTATATGTTTGTATTTGTTCATGGGTGCTCTTTCTCTGCTCACACTTAGGGTGAGGGGTTTCCAGCCTAACCCAAATCTCCCTCGAGTTGGTTAATTGTTGTGTTTTGTTTGTTGGTTTCGGCAGCTAAACAGATCTCTACACCCACCGCATTTCCCTCTTTATTCGTCTTCTTCTTATTCTTATTTCTGTTGTGCTATTCTCTATAACACGACCCAACTCCCAACAATCCCATGACCATATTCCCCGAAGACCCAGTTGTTTGTCTCATGATCGACATTTGTTTACTCTATTTGTACATGGCTCTTCTTCTTCTGTCTGCATTTATAATCAAGGGTTTTCATCCTAGTGAAAACCCAGATCTACGTAGAGAAGATTAATTTGTGTATTTTCTTTGTAGGTTTTGACAGTTGAACAGATATCTACCCTTCAACGTGATCTCCAAACTCCACACCCTGGTAAATTCAAAACATTGGGGACAATGTTCGGTTTAGGTTGAAGGGTGTGATCTACGATTCCAGTTTGTTATAGTTTTGTATTTTTAAAAAAAATAAGATTGTTCTAGATTGCGTATTTTTATAGCATTTTTGCTTATATTTTATGATCACATCAAATGTAACTTCAATCGTCTTTGTGACTGGCAGACGTTAAAGAACCAGATAGTGAGTCTTAAAGCATAGAAAGCATGGATGTTAAAATTTTTTGGTTTAGTTTGGGAGTCTTGCGCACATTTCCATCTGATGTGCATGATGTGATCATGAGAAAAGCAAGAGTAGTCAGAAAAATTGAAATTCGAGAAGCACAAGCAAAATCATTGTGTGACAGAAGTACTTTTGCTAAACATTGTCGTGTCAAAAGGCTGGGTGCTTGTAAACAATGTGACAATTGTTTTCACATGAAAAAATACAATCGATGTTCTGAACCAATTTCGGGTCGTGCAACCAATCGATTAAACTGGATAGTGTAAGGGCAGAGTAAGGATTTTCCTGAGACTCCATTTTATATCATTCCAGGACTTACACGTTATGTGCGACAAGAAGTGGGAAGGGTCACTAATAATGACATAGACACAAGCGATGACTCGGATTAAATTTTGACTAATAATGACAAAACTGTGAAAAAATGTATTTTGGGGAGGAAGGTTCATGGTCCGAATTTTTTTTGTGTAAATATTTGTTTATGTACAAAGTCTTTTTGTTAAAATAAAATGTAGGCCGAGTAAGGATTGTCCTAAAATGCCAACCTGTAGCGTAGGTAGGGACTTATCTTGAGACGCCATAGTTTTCCAAGTTCAATGTGTACATTTAGTTTTTTTAAAATTTTCATAGATAAATGTGTATGTAAATAACTTTGATTTTTATTCGAGTTAAAAAAAAAGTCGCATTTCCTTGAAAAATGGTATTTTCTCTATGCTTAAATGTCATATGTACATTGGTATTTGTTAATCTTAAGGTACAGAATGACCAGAGTCAAAAATAGAATTATAATATAACTGAAATTCTTTGGAAACCTGACATAACTAATGGAGAAAACGAAGAATACCATGGTAAGTTTTGAGTCTTGTGATGTTTTCTGAGTGACAATCAACATTTACTCAAGTAAGCTCTTTCACTTTCAATTGTTGAATAATCTCATTAAACTTGCTTTGATTAAATGCAACTAAAGTAATCTATTGACATATCCCATAGAGAACCTTTGCATGCGACACATACAAAGGCACATACTTGAGAAAGGATTTTAGGCCATCTTTGAGTTGATTTTGAGCGTTAGTCATTGCTTCTACAAAATTATATCCCTAGTTAGCCATGTTTAAGCCTTCAATGAATGATGATTTCTTTTCGAAAAATACCCATATGATAACCGAGCCACAAGAAAATACCCTTAACATACCTTGCTATCCATTTTTTGCACCTTCTTATAAATCGGTATGACATAGAGAGGCAAGAAAAATAGAAAAGAAGATGGTGGCTACTGTTCAATGAAGAATTGGTGAAAAAACAAAAACAAAAACAAAAACAGGGAATTGCCAAGAAAGTGAAAAATGAGAAAAAAAATAAAAGAAAGAAATACCATTTCTAGGCAAAAGATCGAAAAGCAAGAAAGAGGTGTGCTACACTACATTAAAAAGGGGATAGCTTTTGAATACCATTGACGTCATTTCGTTAGCCACTGACCTCTAGCCACATTACAACCTATACAAAGTCCTAATTGATCTCAAGTCTGATGCATGTGTGTTTTGTCGACCGAAAACTGGGGTATGTTAAATAGTATTTTTTTAATTGAATTGATATTCTTCCATAAGATTATGCCAAGAAAATGATTAGTCTACTTTCTTAAGACTTTTACTCCATTTCTAACTGTGCATGTGATTCTTTGATTGACCATCCTCTGATCACATGCCCTTTGAGAGACAAGTCACTATAATCGGAGTGAATTTTTTGCTGAGAGCATCCTAAGAGAGGTTTGAGACATCAAAGCTATCCATGGAAGGTGATAAAGTAGAATATTTGTTATATAACAAATATTGATACTAGAATGATCATTCATACTACATAGAGAATTCCAAATATCAATATAACAAGTGTTTATTTTTGTATAGAGTACGTACCAATGACAGAGAAGTGTTCGGGAAACAATTCAAAATTAAGGGATGTGTGTCTCAACGATTATGTTGCTAACTTATTATGATCTTACATATACACATCTTTTAATTGGAGTTTGTAGGTAGCTTCATTGGAAATCTTCACGAGACAAAACTCGTCCACTAGGGATCACCTAGGGGTTTAATGGCTTGTTGCATATGCAAAATGCACTCGTGTTATCTACGAAAGTGATTTTATTTTGTTATGTTGTTATTTATTACAAGGGACTAGTAATGTTTAGGTTGGGGGGGTGTGATTAACCCTAATTAAGGCATAATTTAATAGGTAAATTGCGTTAGTTGAATAAAGTAAACTAGTCAAAATAAATCAAATTAAAGTTAGTGTGTGAATAAAGAATAATACATTAATTGTTGTTCTTTTCAGGATTTTGTACGTCAAAGTTACAAACTACTGGGGCGCCAATTATCAAAGCTCAAAACAAAAGGGGATCAAAGAATTCAAGGCCACCTAACAACACTTTCATGCCACCTAACGAGATTCAAGGCCACCTAACAAGACTTTCATGCCACCAAACAAGACTTTTCAAGGCCACCTAACAAGATTCAAAACCACCTAACAAGATTTTCACCCTCCCTTGTTGCCTATAAATACCACCCCTTAAGACTTGTAAAACATTCATCTTTTGGTAGTGGAAAACCCTCCAAAAGTATTATTGCTTTCCTTATTGCTTATTGTTTTCTTTAAGTATTGCTTTCTTTAATTGTATTATTGCTTTCTTTTACTTTAAGTATTGCTTTCTTTTATTGTGTTATTGCTTTCTTTTATTTCCATTGCTTGAGCTTCCTTCTTCCCTTAGAGGAGTGAAATTCTTTCACTTTTCTAGAGCTTTACCAAAGCCGTGAAGGGTGGAACGTGATTCACTCATTCTTTGTCGAAGATCGGCTCCTTGGGTAAAGTGTTTTACCTTGTAACTCCTCTACTTGGAGGGATGAGTATTACTCACTTTTCTAGCTTTAACAAAGCCATGAAGAGTGAGTAGTTTCTCATCCAATCTTTAGTAAGAGGTGATTATCCGGAAGTTATATTTATGTATTTCATTTATGCTTAGCTCTAGTCTTTATTTCTTCTTAATGTCTTCTCATCATATTGTTGTCTTTATTTTAAGCATGAATAGCTAAATCTCTTAGTTGGCAAAATCAAGAGGAACCTCCACTTGGGTATACCATTTTAACTCATTCTCCTCCCCTCTTTCAGAGTTCAATGGTTCGATTTGACTGAATTGAGGGTGGATAACTTGGTGAGTCTTTGATATTCTGTAGACCTAGTCACGATTTATGTTTAGATACTCACCAATTTTTCCCCTATCTTCCTATGAATTAATCGTTCATTCATGCTCTATTGGAGGAGGGTTTCTAGTTGAGATGGTATTCCTATTGGAGTGACCTCTTGGATTTGCCAACATTTGTTTCTAATTTTACTAGCATCAAAACAACTACTCCCAGAAATCACCTTCTCCTCGGTTTACTTCCTTCCTCGTGGAAACGACCTTGGAATACCACCAAGTAAAACACGATCCACGAAAGTCTCCTTGCGTCTGGAGAGCACTTTTGTTCACACATACTCACATTTGAAATCTCATTCATCCACCATTTCGTTGCTCTTTCTTTTGACATAATCCCTAGGAGAGTGACACTCCCCTTCATTCATATACTATACATGCTAAAAGGTGATGTTTAGAGGTTAGGAAACAACAAGGAATTTTCTCAAGCATTTATGCAATGCCAAATGGAATTTAATGAATGCCGCCAAATGGAAGTCAATGCCCAAGTAGCCCAACAATTTTCTAAAATTAGAGATGACCTTATTGCATTGACTAATGTCATATTTACTAATTGTGAAGAACAACATCTTGAGCATAGTCAATGTATTGAGGATGACCATCTCAATGGAATGCATATTGATTTTGAATCTCCCACCACTCTAGATTGTCAAAAATTTAATGAAGATATTATCTCAATAAGGCTAATGAGCCCAAGGTCATTTTGCCCTCTATGAGTGGTGCTGAGATTCACATTTCTCAACTTGGGGAGGGCATTGCAATGGAGTTAAGTGTAAAAAATTTTAAAGAGAAATTGTATACTTCACTGTTGGAATTGCATAAATTTGCCTACACCTCGGTTTGGTTGAGAATTTTGAATCATTACCCTTGCTATGTTTGCCTAGATGGTTTAGGAAGGGCATTTATACAACAAAAAAATCAATGGGCTTAAGCTCATATCTGAATAGAAGTAGAATTGACATGAGCCCTTTTTTTTTTTTGTTTTCATGTACATATTAGTTAGACTTATTTTACTGTTATTTTTCCTTTTCTTGATGTTGTAGTGTAGAAGTTGTTCACCTCACCCTAATTTGGACTAATTTCATTTTGAGCATCATTGTAGAAAATCTCATTCAATATCATGTGCGAGTGTTAGTTGGAAGGTGTAAACAAATTTTTTTGTTTTCCCTTTAATGTGTATACTAAAAAAAAGAAAAAAAAGGAGGGTATCTTATTTCCCATGATACTTTCATTTTTTAATTGCATGATTCTTTGTGCATTGAGGACAATGCATGGATCAAGTTGGGGGGGGTGAGGTGCACCATTTACATTTTCCACCACTTGTTGTATAGAATAATGGGCATGTGGTGAGTAGAGATGGAGCGTAAAAAGCACTCACTCATAAACACATGTTGAGAACGAAATGGAGCGTAAAACGTACTCGTTTAAGAAAAGGCGAGATGGAGCGTAAAACGTACTCGCTCAGTAGGAGGTGAGATGGAGCATAAAATGCACTCATCGAAAGAGAAAAAAGAGTGAGAGAAAAAATCTTTAAACCTTCTATTTATATATTTGCCTTAATGAGTGGAGGTTGATGTGAAACATAAGTTTATAGAGTTGATATTGAGTATCTCCTATGAAGCATTTGATTACGTAAATGTATTTGGGTGATGACTAGCTTGATAGTTCAGATATGTCCATGTAATTAAAGGGTCATGACCGGAGGTAAAACTAAGGAGTATGTTAAATTGATAGACTTTGCATTGTTATGAAGTTTCCCGTGAATTAAACTTTTTTTATAATAACTTTTGGGGCCATTATTCAGATTCGTATTGATCCATTATTTGAGTAGTAGGTTGTTGGTAAATTTTTATTGTTTTTGTTCTTAGTGTTTTTCTTGAGGACAAGCAAAGATTCAAAATTGGAGCCTAAGTGTTGGA
Source organism: Ilex paraguariensis (assembly GCA_963454935.2). Taxonomy (NCBI): domain Eukaryota; kingdom Viridiplantae; phylum Streptophyta; class Magnoliopsida; order Aquifoliales; family Aquifoliaceae; genus Ilex; species Ilex paraguariensis. Next base: position 98,356 of record CAUOFW020001197.1, on the reverse strand, counting down.
TTTTTGAAGAGGAAGCTAAAGGGCATTTTAATGGAGTATTTATAGAGTACTATTTTGTAGCAGTACCTCGGTTTTCTGCCTTTTGGACCATGATTCACTTCAAATCTGAAAACGTGAAAAACATAAAAGTTGTAGATCAGGATGTCTTCTGTATTGTGTCAAAATTTCAGCTCAATCGGACGGTTGTATCAAATGTTATGACGATTCTACGAAGACTGGTCCGGACCAGGCAGAATACAAGGAGGCGCGCCCCAGCGCCAATTTGGGAGCCCCAGCGCCCAAACACTGTCCAAATCAGTGCCCCTGCGCATGTGTTAATCCGTGACGCAAATTTTGACTTGTTTTGGGCCCAAAATTTAACCCTAAGGCTATATATATACTAGGGTTTGTGTGGGGATGGGAGATTCTGACTTTTAGGGGCTGAAAACGGCTGGAACGACCAATAAATTGGAAGAAAATTGAAGACACGGATTGAAGAAATCGACACGAAGAAGATTGGACTTGAAGGGTAGAGAAGGATTGGAGACTACACCTAAGTTTTCATTCTTTTCTCTTACTTTTATTTCTTGATTTTCTAAGATATTGTTTAATTTTAGAATGATGTCTTTCAATTACATTATGAACTAAATCTTTATTAAGATTGCAACGGAACCTATGTCTAGTTATAATCTACTCTTGTTTCTAGTTCTTATTGATCTTATATGAGTTTTTTGTCATATTTTGTGTTTAATATATGATTGTGTGACCAACAATTAATGTGATAACCTTGATGAAATTGGGAGATGAATTCTAGGTTTAGATCTGAATATGATGACATGCGCCTAGTTTATTCTTCTTAGGATTGAATAGCTGGGTTTGTGTATAGGATAGGGATATACCTATACGCTGTGTGTAACTTTTATGAGAGTTTGAACTTAATGAATCTATTCAAACTTATTTTGCATAGGAATATAGTAATTTAATTGGGATAGATAATTTTATCTAACTATCGGAAGAGGTTTGATAAATAACTTTGAGTTCTCAGTTAACAACTTATTTTGATCAATTAACTAGAAAGAGAGTTAGAGGGATTTATACAAAGCATTAGGGGAAGTTGTAATCTTAACTTCTGTTCTCTAGTAAATTCAACCCTTGATTGTTAAGTTTAGATTTAGTTTTAATTAGTAATTCCATAGCTCAATTTCAATTGTTTAAATAAAATTGAATTGATATAAAGTTAGTACTTGGAATTTATTACTACTAATTCTCCGTGGGAACGATACTCTACTTATCACTTTATTACTTGTTGATCATGTATACTTGCATGTAAATTGTCAATACCAAATTCGGACAACAGCAGGAGTCATTCGTATCATAGAAGGAGCCCTTGGTTATACAAAGTACTTCAACCTTGCTAGATGCATTCAATCATCCAATGAGCATGGGGAATATAAAACATTAAAGCATAAAGGAGTTGCACAAACATAACTTCCGGATAATCTTTACATATTCATCACCTCTTACTAAAGATTGAATGAGGAACTACTCACTTTTCATGGCCTTGGCAAAGCTAAAAAAGTGAGTGATACTCATTCCTCTATGTAGAGGTGCTACTAAGTGAAGCAAACTAGACAAAGAGCTTATCTTAAATGAAGAAAAAGTTAATCATGTTCCACCCTTCATAGCTTTGGTAAAGCTCTAGAAAAGTGGAAGAGTTTCACTCTTCTAAGAAACTAGAATGCTCAAGTAATGGAAATGAAATACATGAACAATAAAAGTAGACGAAAGCTAGTTGCTTTTGGAGAGTTTCCACCATAACCAAAAGATGAGCTATCTCTCTTTATACTTGTAAATAAAAGCAAGTACAACTACAAGGGGAGTCTAAGCCTCCATCATGGTTGTCACAACTTAAATGTAAAGACTTAACATAAATAAATAAGAGACTTCAACTACAAGGGGAGTCTAAACCTCCACCATGGTTGATACAAATGCAAAATGAAAGCATAAACAAGAGATGTACAAAAACTAGCTTTCTACTCTACTTTACAAGAGAAAGATTTTGCACCCCTTTTCTCTACAAGCGGAAGAATGATCTCAAACTCCCAACATGGAGTATTTATAGGCAAGGAAGGGGAAATGGGGAGATAAGAAGATAAGAGAGGATGAGTGAATAGTGTTTGTCACCCATGAAAACCAACTACTCTGCAGGTAGTCTATGGAGGACGTTCGAATGTGAATCGATGTTCGAATGTTGTCTTTTTTTTTGCTTTAGGGGTGTTCAAACGTTGTTTGACGTTCGAACGTATCTTCTGGTCTTGCTTTATAAACCTTTGAATGTCAAATGGGGCCTGACCTTTTCCACTCAAGTGGTCTTCTGTGAAGTTCATTTTCACACTCTATGCAGAAGTCTATTCTTCATATGATTCCAAGGGACGTTTGAACTTTGAATAGCGTTCGAAAGTGGTACTCAAGTGCATTTTCTTCCTTGCTTGCTGCAACAAGCCATTTTTCATCAGTCTGACCTTCAATCAATTCAAGTGGACGTTCAAATGTTAGTTGGCGTTCGAACGTGGTACTCAAGTACCTCAGGGTCCTGGTGCTTGACTACAACACACTGTGTCTCAGTAGGCTTGTTTTGTCATAGTTCAAATGGATGTTCGAGCGTGAGTTGGCATTCGAACTTTATTGCTTTGTTCCAAGCCTTTCCAACTTCATTCCCTAATGTGCTGGTGCAACATTCAAGTGTGACTTTCGTTGCCCTCAAGCCCTTGTTCCCTTTAGAACTTGAAATATCCTTACTTAAACTCCATCAAAGTATAATTAGTCCTAAAAAGACATAATAATATGCTACATTTTATGTACTAATTAGTGGTGGCTTGACGGTAACTTTGAAGGTGAAGGAACCAAGAATTTAGCAAAACAAGTAAAAACGTACCGGTAGGACCTACCGACTGGTTTTGGCTACTGGAACTGCACCTACTGCAAACCTACCGATAGATTTTTCTCACTAGATTAAAACCTACTGGTAGGTTTCCATCAACCTAACGGTAGGTTTTACTGAAACAAGATAGATTCAACATCTCAACTCTATAACTTTAGGGATCCCACCATTGATCCTCCCACTTATGCCATGACACTAAAAATATCCAATATTGAACTATATTCCCCTACACTAATTGTTATGGGTTTTGTGATTACTTGATCTTCATTTTGAACTTTGAATACATGAGCACATTATAGAATTTTATCCTATTGCTAAGAGTATCACATACTTGTTTGCTTTTGAACTTAACCATAAATGCACCATGAACTATAATTTTGGCAATTTACGGATTGAGTTCACATTTAGTGCTTGACATGAATAATGGAGATGAGTAAGAACCCATGTGAGCTGTAATGCCAATCCTTGTTTGGAGGGAACTTACATTTACTCAAGGAACAATTTTCAAATTCCAAATTTGTTCAATAATCTCATTATGCTTGTTTTGGTTATGTGCATTTAGAAAGTTGATTGACTTTGTCTTCATATGTACAATACTCCCCCATGCTTATTTAGAAATGATCTTAGACTATTTTTTAAATGCTCTGAGCCTTAGCCTTTTTCTTGTGAAATTCTATCCCTAGTGCCATGTTGAGCCTTGTTAAAAATTCGTTTCCATGCCACACATTTGACCAAGCCAGTGCAAAATGATAAAAAAAATCTACCTCACCTTGGTTGTTCTTAAAGCTGAGTATGAGTGATCATAACAGAGGAGGAAGTATGGTGAAAACTCAACAAAAGGGATGAATGATGTTGATTTCAAAATGTTGTATGAAAAAGAATGAAAAATCCAAGAAAACGAAGAGAAAGGGGTGAAAGAAGAAAGAATGATCAACGAAAAAGGAAATGTTAAGGAAAAGAAGAAAAAGAAATAAAGAGTGAAGTGATGGTGTTGACTGAAAATCCCATAGAAAGGGAGATCTTTTTGAAATAAATGTCATGCACTCAGAACAACCCTTTTTGTTATTCTATACCTTTCATTTCAATTGCCTCAATATCACTCCAAGGCCCCATTATAACTTTTGAAGTCCTAAATGATCTAGATAAAGCATGGGGAAGACACACATTTAAAGAAAAAGAGAAGTTGATTTAGCTATCTAGTGCCCTAACATTTCTTTCATGAGATTATGCCAAGGTTGTTTCATTTCTATGCATACTTCATTTTTGTATTATATGTGAGCATACTTCATTTTGTACACATGATTCTGTCTCACATATACACATGGAGAGCATGCCCAGATAATCATAGCGTGATTCATTGTTAAGAGATACCCTTGGTGAGATTGCATCAAAGCTTAATTTGGATAGCCAAAGTGAATGTGAACTCCGTTGTGTAAATGTTTAAATTACATGTCCATTTCACACACACACGAGTTTGAAAATGAATGTGTATATGGATACTCTAGAATAACATTTAAGGCTATGATGTGTTTTATGTGCAGTTAGTTTGGGTGTGTTGAGTAAGCTATTGTTGACATCCCATTGCTAGTTGAGATAAGGGAATATGCTTTAAATATTGGATATTAGGAAAAGAAGTTTGTAGGTATCTTCATTGAAAACCTTCAAGAGACAAAACTCGTCCACTAGGGATCATCTAGGGCTTTAAAGGCTTGTTGCATATGCTAAATGCAATTGCAAAATTAGTATATGTTTATCTTTGTTTGCTTAATTTTTAACATTTAGTTTTCTAGGTACTAGCAAAGCTTAAGTTGGGGGGTGTGATGAGCACATAATATTGCATATTTGATGGCCTCATTACATGCATTTTAACTTGACTTTGCATTTAATTACTTAGAGTTAGCCGAATTTATGAATAATGTTAAAATTTCGATGTTGTAGTTAATTATAGCGTAAATCACGTATTTTGGTACCTTGCAACTAAGTGTGGATGAGTGGTGAAGACATGGACACATTACATGAGGATTTGGAGGCTTAAAAGTGAAAGAAATCAAGGAAGTATCGGTGCTTGGTAACATTGGCACCAGCACCCGCACCATTTAGTGGCAGTACCTTGGTTTTCCTCCTTTTTGACCATGATCAAATTTGAATCTGAAAAAGTCCAAAAAAAGAAAGTTATATATCTGGATGTACTCTCGATTGTATCAAAATCTCAGCTCAATTGGACTATAGGACCAAAAGTTATGATAATTCTATGAAAACTAGTCTGGAGTAGACAACCTACCAGAAAGAACTACCGGTAGTTTTTACTCCAGTAGCTAAAACCTACCGGTAGAACGCTAAAAACCTACCGGTAGAATGCTAAAAACCTAATGGTAGGTTTTACCCAGAATGCCCAAAATGCCTGCAACTCATGCTCCACTTGCTTGGGGGTCCCACCATTGATTATCCCACTTGTCCCCTAACATCCCTTATACATCTACATGCCTCCCATCACCCATGTTTGGACTTTGGAGGCAATAGCATTAATGGGGATGGGATGGGAGAGAAGGGGGCAGCCATAATGGGTGTAGGCTAAGCTCTTCGTAGCCTGTCCAATGCATCAACTCAGCTTCCCATTGATGGGAGGTCTGCTCTCATGGGCTAGGGGAGCCTTATGGATGAAAATGCATCACTCCTTTACCACATATTTAGCATTCCACAAGATTTTGAGGGGGAGGCTACCTAAGCTTAGGAATAGTTTTAGTGAGATAAGCTCCAAGGAAGACGATGAATAGTGCTAGGGAGATAAAATTTTTGTTTTTGCATTTTCTTCACCCATTTTATTGCAGTAAGTTGTAGTTCTCTTGTAAACTTTATTTCTTGCATTGTAATCTCTTTTAATTCTAGTGTAATCAAGTTTAATTCAAATGTTCTTGCACTTTTATTTTTCTGTTGGGTTTTCCTTTTAAGCTTTAGTTATGTTTGTGAAATGAATTCTTCTTTGTAGTCTACTTCTTTTTAGCATCAATACAAGTTTTAAATTCCATTTCAATACCATCTCTCTTTTCATAATGTATGTCTTTCCTTTTAGCATGAGTAGCTAAGCTTTTAAATTGGCTAATCCAAGGGAGACCTCCTCTTGGGTTTGCCATTTCAACTCATTCTCTTTGCCCCTCATAGTGTATGTTGATTTGGTTTGACTGGGTTGAATGTGGACGTGGTTGTGAGTCTTTGATACACCGTAGGCATTGTCGTAGGGTATGCTTGGATACTTACCTCCATTTTAGTCCCGCGCTTCCCACGAATCAATCGAACATCTAGACACTATTAGAGGAAGGTCTTGAGTTGATTTGGCATTCCCATTGGAATGACCTCTTTGGATTAGCCAATACTTGTTTCCCTTTCATTTTTAGCAAAAACTCAAACACCAAAATCAAAACTCAAAAGATTTTACACTTTTCCATTTTTACAAAATCACCTTCACCACACTTGACCTTTCCTTCCTTGAGGAGACAACCTTGGAATATCCATTCCAAGTAAAATACGACATTGCAAGATTTTCTCTATGCTTGGGGAGCAATTTTGCACACACACACATTTTGTTCATTCCACACACACGTTTGCCCCATTTCTCACATCATTCTAAGGGAGAGTGACACTCACCTACACACATAAGCCATATACACATTTGAGGGTGATGTGCGGAGATTAGGGAATACAACAAAAACCATTAAGCATTGCTACTTGACTTCCCGATGGATCCAGTCTCCGGGGGTAGCAAAGTGTCATGTGCATAAGATTTCACTTTTGCATGGTCGAATAGACGGGTGACAAGACTGCCGAAGGGGAGATTCGTCTTCGGCTTTGCAGCCTTGGTGAATTCCCTCATCTCTTGAAAAATCAATAATGCAACGTCTATTGCCACCCCCATCATGAATGCGTGGAGGAGGGCCAACTTCTCTATGTTTGGGTTCTTCTCTGAACCCCGGGACATAAGATTGTAATGCTACACCTTGTTCATTACTCCATATGAATGCTTGAGGTCCCCAACAAATGTTGTTCCCATGAAAATGGTTGGGTCCTCATAGGTTATACCCACATAATCTGTGAGAGTTCTACCCCCATCCACGTTGTGTGGGTAGACAGGGGTAGTTGGGGGAGGCCTCTCATACCCCATCACTATCACAATCGTGTCAGGGGTCACCTTGAAGGTCTTCCCCCGCATGTTGGTCCACAACCTACACCCAACCTCACCAAACACAGTCAATTTCTTGTAAAATTCTTGGCACAAACCCAATTTGTAGCCCTTGACCTCTTGAAACCACACATTCAAACCCCCCGTTCCTTGATCACCCACACCACCTCATCATTTGGTCCAAGGGAGACTTTATCAATGTATCTCTCACACGTGACATTTTTCTGCTCTATTATTTGTCTTCGTGCATCGTGCCTTGCCTTGGTCCTCCTTTCCTCCCTATCTTGGCTACTAGGCCCTCCCTACCCCTTTTGCAGGAGCTGGTGCCCATAGGAGGTGGGGACTCGAAACTCATCCTCTTGGTGCAGGCCATGAGGGACAACAATTCCCCCTACACCAAGGAGTGTCAAGACTACCCAAATTAGGCTCTTCATAGGCTCAAAAGCATCCATGGACATCCCATTCATATAAGCGATAGCAAGGGAGGTTAGAGATTTGAGAAAGATCAAGAATGACTTGAGAATTTGGGGTAAAAGTGAGGACCTAGGATTTGTGGAGAACACCCAATATTTTCATCTAAAACAACATAGAACTCAACCCTAATCAAGATAAAAATGAGAAATTGGAGTTTGAGTGAAGTGTTTTGAAGATTAGAAGAGAGTAGCAGGAGAGGGAAGAGCTTGGGAGGCTGAGATGTGGAGGAAATATGAACAGTTTCTAGAAAAAATCTAACTTAAAACCCTCGTTTTTAGGCTTTTGGGCAAGACCTTCTAGAAGGTCGATCAAAACCTTCCAGAAGGATTTGCTTACTACTTCAGGCAAAAATTCCAGTAGGCAAAACCATTCCTTTGCTAAAAAATTCACATCTACCCCAACCTTCCTCAACTCCAAAACATTTTAACACCCTTTCTAGGACATCTAACCTACCATAAACTTGAACGACACATATGAACCACAGTTGATTGATCATGCCCAACATCATTTCTAAAATTGCAACATGATTTAGAATTTTGATGTTTCCAAAGTATAAGACATGGATTTCTAATTTAAACTACCAAAAAGAATACCCAAAATGTAAAACATAGATTCAAATAGCAAGTGCATTCCTAAATCTTATCAAATATCGAAAGTTAAGTAATATTCCCCCAACCTTTGAGCATAGGGCTACGAAACACATCATTCAAACCCCCGAACCAAGCACACATGAGCAACACCATGGCCTTAAATGCTAGTATAGAGTATGCACCTACACATTCACTTTCAAACTCGTGTGTGTGTGCAATGGACTTGTAATTTAAGCATTTTCATTACAGAGTTCACAATCACTTTGGCTATCCAAATTAAGCTTTGATACAACCTCACCAAGGGCGTTTCTCAATAATGAATCACACTCTAGTTATTTTGGCATGCTCTCCATTGTATATGTGAGATAGAATCTTGTACACATAACGAAGTATGCTTACATATAATCAAAAAATGAAGTTTATTCATGAAAATGAAACAACCTTTGCATAACCTCATGAAAGGAATGCTAGGGTATTAGATAGCGAAACCAACTTCTCTTTTTCTTTAAGATTATGCATCCCTCATGCTTCTCTAGATCATTTAGGACTTTCACGGGTTGTAATGAGGCCTTGGGTGATATTTAGGCAAAAGAAATGAATGATATAGGATAGTAAAGAGGGTTGTTCCGAGTGAATGAAATTTATTTCAAAAACACCTCCCTTTTCCTGGGATTTTTAGTCTAATACCATCACAACACTCTTTCCTTCTTTTTTTTCTTGTCCTTAATATTTTCCTTTTCTTTTGTCACTCTTTTCTTCTTTTCACCCCCTTTTTCTTCTTTTCTTGGATTTCCATTCTTTTTATCAATTCAACTCTTTGAGTTTCAGCATCATTCATCCCTTTTGTTTGAGTTTCCACACCATACCTTTTCTTATACAATCAATCATAGTTAGCTCTCGGAGCAACCAAGGTGTGGTAAATTTTTATCTTTTTGCACTGTCACTTGTGTGGTATGGAAATGAATTTACAACTAAGGCTCAATCACAGCACTAGGGATAAAATTTTCAAAAGAGAAAAGGGGAAGGCTCAAAGCAAAGCAAATCAAAGATGGCCTAAGATCATTTTTAGATAAGCATGGAGAAGCATTATGCATTTCAAGACAAAGTCGATCAACTACCTAAATGCACCTTACCAAAACAAGTAGAATGAGATTATTGAACACATTTGGAATTTAAAAATTTATTCCTTGAGTAAATGTAAGTTCCCTCCAACGAGGATTGGCACTAAAGCGCTCATGGGTTCTTACTTATCTCCACTATTCCTGTCAAGCATGTGAACTTAATCCGTAAATTGACGAAATTACACATTTAAGGTGTACATATTGGTGAGTTCAAATACAAATGCATAAGTGATGCTCAAGCATAAGATGAACTTCTATAATGTGCTCATGTATTCAAGGTTCAACGTAGAGATCAACATATCAAAAAACCCATAAAACTCTTAATAAGGTAATAAAAATCAACATTTAGATATTTTTCACATAATTTGTAACTATTGTAAACAAAAGTCTGTATGATATGTGAAAGGTAAATTTTCACCACAAAAATTGGTATTATCAACAAAAATTTTCACAACCATTGGTGTAACATGCAAATGTTGCACCTCACCCCCCAACTTGATTAATGCATTGTCCTCAATGCAACAAAAAATATATGATATGTAATGAAGGACTATAAAAGGATGAGTACGGACACAGAACACCTCGCACTTGAGCTTTGCCAAAAACACCAATATCTAAAACTAAGAAAAACAACACTATACATAAAGATAAAGTAAGTAACATGAACAGTTAAAGTAAATAAAAATGACCGTACACTTAAAAGCAAGAGAATAGTTAATCCTCTAACAAGTCCAAGTAAACTGGATCCATCAAATCTTCATCCACCCCTTGACCTTTAATCCCTCAAAGAATGGTTTAAGTCTTTGGCCATTTACCTTGAATGTCTTGCCATCTTGGGGGTTTGTGACTTCCATAGCTCCATTGGAGTAGGCCACCTTGACAAGATAAGGGTCATCCCAATGGGATCAGAGTTTCCCTTAAAAGATCGAGAGACGAGAGTTGTATAAGAGCACTTTTTGCCTGGGCTCTAATGACTTCCTCACAATAGATTTGTCATGAAAGATCTTGGCCCGCTCTTTTGAAATTTTAGAGCTCTTATATGCATCTCTTCGAATCTCTTCTATTCATTCATTTCCAGCTTCCTATTCTCTCTAGCCATTCTCAAATTGAAGTTTAGAGTCTTTACGGCCCAATGTGTTCTATTTCAACTGGCAAATGGCAAGCCTTGCCATAGACGAGATGGTAGAGAGACATACCTAAGACAGTCTTGCAAGCAAAGCGGTAAGCCCATAGGGCATCAGTCAATCTAAACGACCAATCTTTCCTATTTGGGTTCACCATTTTTTCTAAATATTTTTGATCTCCCTATTGGCCAGCTCAGCTTGGCCATTGGTTTGTGGGTTGTATGTAGTGGATACCTTGTGTGTGACGCCATACTTATGCATTAAAGATACAAATGACCTATTGACTTGATTCAAAATATGTACACCCAAGTGCAGGTGGTCAAGTTTTAGCAATAATCCGATTAAGTCCGGAGTCAAATTCACATGGAACTATGATTGGTGTTTTGAAGTAAGCAATAAAAGAGACCAAGTGACTGGAAATTTTGAGAGTTTGGAATGGTGGGGTTTCTTGAATGGAATAGAAGATTCTTTTCAAGAGTTTTCGAGACAAAATATAAGATTCTCAAAATGTATCATCCACCCTTTAGTTCGAGGATCAGGACATGTAATTGACTATCCGATTTATTATGTTTGTGCTTTATAACTCAATTAACTCCCGTATCAATAGCTAGTTAATCGGAAGATAAAGATAGATTGTGAGAATTAAGCACATGATTTTGATGCCTTTCTAGAAGTTTACAAGAATTGTCTGTGCCGAAACTTAACCCGTCTACAAACAAGCAAGTGTTTCTACAAAGCATCAGACCATGGCATTAATGGTCCATCCTTTGAATAAAGTGCAATAATAGTAGAGATTCAAAGGTTGTCATGAAGAGTTCTATGCAGGAGTCATCCGTATCATAGAGGGAACCCTTGGTTATACAAAGTACCTCAACTTTGTTAGATGCATTCAATCATCCAATGAGCAAGTGGAATATAAAGCATTAAAACATAAAGGAGTTGCACAAATATAACTTTCGGATGATCTTTACATATTCATCACCTCTTACTAAAGAGTGAATGAGGAACTACTCACTCTTCATAGCCTTGGCAAAGCTAGAAAAGTGAGTGATACTCATCCCTCCAAGTAGAGGAGCTACTAATTGAAGCAAACTAAACAAAGAGCTTATCTTCAATAAAGAATAAGTGAATCACTTTTCACTCTTCACGGTTTTGGTAAAGCACTAGAAAAGTGGAAGAGTTTCACTCTTCTAAGAAAGAAGGATGCTCAAGCAATGGAAGTGAAATACATAAACAATAAAAGTAGAAGAAAGCTAGTTACTTTTGGAGGGTTTGCACCACAACCAAAAGATGAGCTATCTCTCCTGATACTTATAAATAAAAGCAAGTACAACTACAAGGGGAGTCTAAGCCTCCATCATGGTTGTCACAACATAAATGTAAAGACTTAACATACATAAATAAAAGACTTCAACTACAAGGGGAGTCTAAGCCTCCATCATGGTTGATACTAAAATGAAACAAGCAATGTATATAAACTAACTTTCTAATTTACAAGAGAAAAATTGCTAAGAAGAAAAGCTCTCTATTTTACAAGAAAAAAAAGATACCCTTTAAGCTCCCAACATGGAAGTATTTATAGGCAAGGAAGGGGAAGGGGGATAGGAGATAAGAGAGGATGAGTGAATAGTGTTTGCCACCCATGAAAACCAACTACTCTGCATGCAGTTTGTGGAGGACGTTCGAACATGAATCGACGTTCAAACGTCGTCTTCTGTTTTGCTTTAGGGACATTAGAATGTTGACTGTCGTCCGAATGTTTCTTCTGGTCCTGCTTTATAAGCATTCGAACACCAGATAGGGCCTAACCTTTTCCACTCAAGTGGTCTTCTGTCAAAGTTCATTTTCACACTCTTTGCAGAAGTCTATTCTTCAATTGATTCCAAAGGATGTTCGAACATTGAATGTCATTCAAATGTGGTAATCAAGTGCTTCAGAGTCCTCCTTTGTTCGTTCCAACACGCCATGTCTCATCAGTCTTGCCATCAATCAACTCAAGTGAACGTTCGAACGTTAATTGGTGTTCGAACATGGTACTCAAGTATCTCAGGGTCCTGGTGCTTGTCTGCAACACACTGTCTCAGCAGGCTGGTTCTGTCACAGTTCAGATGGACATTTGAACTTGATTTGACATTCGAACATTCTTGCTTTGTCCCCAACCTCTCCAATTTCATTCCCTAATGTGCTGGTGTTACATTAAAGCGTGACTTTTGTTGCCCTCGAGCCCTTGTTCACTTTAGAACCTGAAATATCCTTACTTGAACTCTATCAAAGTATAATTAGTCTTAAAATAACATAATAATATGCCACATTTAAGTACTAATCACACCCCCTCAGCCTAAATATTGCTAGTCTCTAGTAATATAACATAAATAAAATGCAAACCCATTTTTACTGCCTTTTTTGTAGGTCATTCGGTTGCATTTAGCTTATGCAACAAACCATTGAACCGCTAGGTTTACCCTAGTGGACGAGTGTTGTCTCATAAGGGTTTTTAGTGAAGCTACCCATAAACTTCAGTCGAATAAATGTGTATGTAAGATTGCTGACTAAAAAAAATAAATTAGCATCATGGTTGTTGGGACACTCAACCCTCAATCGTGATTTATTGGTACTTACTCTATGCAAAAATTAGCACCTGTTACATTAGTATTTGGAATTCCCTGAGTAGGAGGATGGTCATTATAGAAACAAGAATTGGTATATAACAATCATTCCCCTTTTTCCACCTTCCATGGATAGCTTTGATATCACAAACCTTTCTCGGAATGCTCTTTGCAAAAAAAATTGCTCTAATTATAGTGACTTATCTCTCAAAAGGGGCATGTGATCAGAAGATGACCAGTTGAAAAATCTCACGCATAATTAGTATAAGAGTGAAGTTTTAAGGAAAATAAACTTTATTTTGGCATAATCTCATGGAAGAATATTGATGTAAATAAAGAAATTCTAGTTAACACGCCCCACTTGTAGTAGACAATACACATATGCATCACACTTGAGATCACCTAGGGCTTTTTATAGGTTGTAATGGGGCCAGAGGTCAGTGGCTAATGAAATAACGTCACTGGTGATCAAAGGCTATCTTTTTACGCAGTGTTGCAGACCTCCTTCTAGTTTCCCGATATTTTGCCTGGGAATGGGATTTCTTTCTCTTATTTTTCCCATTTTTCACTTTCTTGGCAATTTCCTATCTCACAGTATCTTTTCTCTTTTGTCTAGTTCCACCGATTTTCTTTTTATTGAACAGTAACAACCATTTTCTTTTATATTTTTCTTGTCTTTCTGTATCATATTGATTTGCAAGAAGGTCCAAGAAATTAGATAGCAAGGTATGGTTAATATATGCTTTTGTGGCTTCGTCATCACTGGGGTTTTTTTCGAAAAAGAATTTATTCATTTAAGGCTCAAGCATGGCTAACTAGGGATATACTTGTGTAAAAGAATTATCTAAGGCTCAAAGTCGATCCAAAGATGGCCTAAGATCATTTCTCAAGTATGTGCATATGTATATGTATGCAAAAGTTACCTGTGGGTTAATCACTTTAGGTGTATCAATCAAAGCAAGTTTAACGAGATTATTGAAAGAGATCAGAAGTGAAAGAGCTTACTTTGAGTAATTGTTGATATCCTCTCAAAAAGCACCATAAAGCTCAAGACTTACCATGATTTTCTTTGTCATCTCCACTGATTATGTCGAGTGTTCTGAGAAATGTTGGTTATATAGCGATTCCATTTTCGAGTCTGATCACCGTATACCTCAAGAATAGCAAATACTAATGTACATTTGACAATTAAATCATAGAAATAGTATCAAGGTTCCAAAAAAAAGAGGTTTTACATCTTGGTTGTTAAGTTGAGGTGTCAAACCGATCATGTGCTTAGTCATTTTCAGAAGCAATTTTAACATCCACATCTGTTTCATTATTAACACGAATCAGAGTGCTAACCCTATACAGGCATTTTTAAACAAATGAGAGAGATAAACTGAATCATTCATTTCATAAAAGATGATGTGTTTACAATGGTACCAATGATTCAATCAACCATAAAAACATAAACTTCATTTATCCACAAGAAACAATAAAGATAAACATCCACCAAAACAAATATCCACTATTATCTACAAAATATCTCCAAAAACCTCAAAGAAGAATCATAAGAAGCAACAAAAATCCACAAGGATTACTAAGAAGAAACTTTTATCAAAGAAGAAACAAATAACACCCCAAACAAGAACAGAAATCAACTTCCTCCATCTCCCCCATCACCACTGACACCACCAGGCCCACCCCTCAAATAGCCAAGAATCTCTTTCTGTTGTCGGAGAATCTTGGCTTGGTTGGCCTCGATGTCAAGCATAATATCTCGTAGTGATCTGTGGGTGCTGGTGCCTACCTCCTCCTGTGTCTGGATATGCTCTCTCCCTAACTCCCTCTCCTCCTCTGCATCAAGCTCATTTTGTACCTCGTCAACTCTCTGAGTTGGTGGCACCTCTTGTCTTGTTGATGGGGTGCCCTTATGCCCTTGACTTCTCTTGAAAGAGCCTTTGTTAAATGGCCCCATTGGCTTTTGAACTTCCATTTTAGGCCTTACCCTGACCCCATTATTAGTGTAGATCTCAGTCACCAGAGTGCTAAAAGGGAGTACACTCCTCTTCGCATCACACCCCTTTTTCATTTCACTTAGAATAAATGAAGGGAGGTCGATGCTATGCCATTTTCCTAGTGCATAGAGCAAGTGAGCCATCTCAAGCAAAATCTCATTTTTCCTTCCTATGGGGGCTAGGTTAGACACCACAATAAAATTTAGCATTTTGTACTTGTCAGTGAGCTCCCCTTCTTTCAAATATTTCCTTCCTCCCCATGAAAAGTCAACCATCCCTGTCAATTCCTTCCCAACCCTATCCAACACAACAAGCATGTGAGAAGCAAATCAAAGATGGCTTCAAAACATTTCTAGATAAGCGTGGTGAAGCATTATGCATTTCAAGACAAAGTCGATCAACTACCTAAATGCGCCTTACCAAAACAAGCATAATGAGATTACTGAACACATTTGGAATTTAAAAATTTGTTCCTTGAGTAAATGTAAGTTCCCTCAAACGAGGATTGACACTAAAGACCTCATGGGTTCTTACTCATCTCCACTATTCATGTCAAGCATATGAACTTAATCCATAAATTGATGAAATTACACATTCAAGGTGTACATATTGGTGAGTTCAAATACAAACGCATAAGTGATGCTCAAGCATAGGATGAACTTCTATAATGTGCTCTGTATTCACGGTTCAGCGCAGAGATCAACATATCAACAAACCCATAAAACTCTTAATAAGGGAATAAAAATCAACATTTAGATATTTTCACAAAAAAATTCAAAATTTTCACATAATTTGTAACTATTGTAAACAAAAATCTGTATGATATGTGAAAGGTGAATTTTCACCACAAAAATTGGTATTATCACAAAAATTTTCACAACCAGTGGTGTAACATACAAATGTTGCACCTCACCCCCCCAACTTGATTAATGCATTATCCTCAATGCAATCAAAAATATATGATATGCAATGAAGGACTATAAAAGGATGAGTGCGGATAGAGAACAACCACCCTTTAGTTCAAGGATCAGGACATGTAATTAATTATCCGATTTATTATGTTTGTGCTTTATAACTCAAGTAACTCCCATGTCAACATCAAGTTAATCGGAAGATAAAGATGGACTGTGAGAATTAAGAACATGATTCTGATGCCTTTTTAGTAGTTTACAAGAACTATCTGTGCCGAGACTTAACCCGTCTACAAACAAGCAAGTGTTTCTACAAAGCATCCGACCATGGCATTAATGGTCCATCCTTTGAATAAAGCGCAATAATAGTAAAAATTGAGAGGTTTTCATGAAGAGCTAGTCGGGGTACTTGCCTTGAACCAACGGATCTTTCTATGCAGGAGTCATCCATATCATAGAGGGAACCCTTGGTTATACAAAGTACGTCAACTTTGCTAAATGCATTCAATCATCTAATGAGTAAGTGGAATATAAAGCATTAAAGCATAAAGGAGTAGCACAAACATAACTTCCAGATGATCTTTACATATTCATCACCTCTTATTAAAGAGTGAATGAGGAACTACTCACTCTTCATGGCCTTGGAAAAAATAGAAAAATGAGTGATAAAGACTTAACATACATAAATAAAAGACTTCAACTATAAGGGGAGTCTAAGCCTCGATACTAAAATGAAACAAGCAATGTATATAAACTAGCTTTATAATTTACAGAGAAAAATTGCTAAGAAGAAAAGCTCTCTATTTTACAAGAAAAAAAAAGATGCCCTTTAAGCTCCCAACATGGGAGTATTTATAGGCAAGGAAAGGGAGGGGGGGATAGGAGATAAGAGAGAATGAGTGAATAGTATTTGCCACCCATGAAAACCAACTACTCTATAGGCAGTCTATAGAGGACGTTCGAACATGAATCGACGATCGAACGTTGTCTTCTGCTTTGCTTTAGGGACGTTCGAACGTTGACTGTCGTTCGAATGTTTCTTCTGGTCTTGCTTTATGGGACTTGACCTTTTCCACTCAAGTGGTCTTCTGTCAAAGTTCATTTTCACACTTTATGCAGAAGTTTGTTCTTCAATTGATTCCAAAAGACGTTTGAATGTTGAATGACATTCGAACGTGGTACTCAAGTGCTTCAGAGTCCTCCTTTGTTTGTTGCAACACGCCATGTCTAATCAATCTGGCCTTCAATCAACTCAAGTGGACTTTCGAACATTAGTTGGCATTCAAACATGGTACTCAAGTACCTCAGGGTGCTAGTGCTTATCTTCAACACGCTGTCTCAGCAGGCTAGTTCTGTCATAGTTTAGATGGACGTTCAAACGTGATTTAGCATTCGAACGTTCTTACTTTGTCCCCAGCCTCTCCAATTTCATTTCCAAATGTGTTGGTGTGACATTCAAGCGTGACTTTTGTTGCCCTTGAGCCCTTGTTCACTTTAGAACTTGAAATATCCTTACTTAGACTCCATCAAAGTATAATTAGTCTTAAAACAACATAATAATATGCTACATTTAAGTACTAATCACCTATCATAGAAATGCGATCCACCATCGCTTATCATAACACGAGGCATCCTAAACCTCAAAAAAATATTCTTTTTCAAGAATTTGACCATGACCCAGTTGTCATTGTCTTGGTTGGGATAGCCTCCACCCATTTGGACACGTAGTCCACTACCAATAGAATGTATAGGTAGCCAAATGACACAGGGAAGGGACCCATAATGTTAATGCCCCATCAATCAAATACCTCTATAACAAGTATAGGGGAGAAGGGCATCATGTTCCTTTGGGTCACACTACCTACTCTTTGTTTAACAAGGGCTAGTAAAAACCAGATTGTAGAATTTTTGCCGAAGTCTTCTTGGAAGAGAAGTGGTTGGTTAACCCTAATTAAAGCATAATTTAATACGTAAATTAGTTGAACAAAGTAAACTAGTCAAAATAAATCAAATTAGAGTTAGTGTGTGAATAAAGGATAATGCATTAATTGTTATTTTTTTCAGGGATTTATATGTCAAAACTACAAACTACTGGGGTGCCAATTATCAAAGCTCAAAACAAAGGGGGATCAAAGAATTCAAGGCCACCTAACAAGACTTTCATGCCACCAAACAAGACTTTTCAAAGCCACCTAACAAGATTCAAAGCCACCTAGCATGACTTTCACCCTCCCTTGTTGCCTATAAATACCACCCCTTAGGACTTGTAAAGCATTCATCTTTTGGTAGTGGAAAACCCTCCAAAAGTATTATTGCTTTCTTTATTGCTTATTGCGTTCTTCAAGTATTATTTTCTTTTATTGTATTATTGCTTTCTTTTAATTTAAGTATTGCTTTCTTTTATTGTGTTATTGCTTTCTTTTATTTCCATTGTTTGAGCTTCCTTCTTCCCTTAGAGGAGTGAAACTTTTCCACTTTTCTAGAGCTTTACCAAAGCCGTGAAGGGTGGAACGTGATTCACTTTTTTTTTATCGAAGATCGGCTCCTTGGGTAAAGTGTTTTACCTTGTAACTCCTCTACTTGGAGGGATGAGCATCACTCACTTTTCTAGATTTAACAAAGCCATGAAGAGTGAGTAGTTTCTCATCCAATCTTTAGTAAGAGGTGATTATCCAGAAGTTATATTTATGCATTTTGTTTATGCTTAGCTCTAGTCTTTATTTCTTCATAATGTCTTCTCATCATGTTGTTGTCTTTATTTTAAGCATGAATAGCTAAATCTCTTAGTTGGAAAAACCAAGAGGAATCTCCACTTGGGTATACCATTTCAACTCATTCTCCTCCCCTCTTTCAGAGTTCAATGTTTGGTTTGACTGGGTTTAGGGTGGATAACTTGGTGAGTCTTTGATATTTCGTAGGCCTAGTCACGGTTTATGCTTAGATACTCACCAATCTTACCCCTAGCTTCCCACGAATCAATCGTTTATTCATGCTCTATTGGAGGAGGATTTTGAGTTGAGACGGTATTCCTATTGGAGTGACCTCTTGGATCTGCCAACATTTGTTTCTCATTTTACTAGCATCAAAACAACTTCACCAAACAACTTCCAACAATCAAGGATTTTACAATTTCTTTCTCCCAAAATCACCTCCCCTCGATTTACTTCCTTCCCCGTGGAAACGACCTTGAAATACCACCAAGTAAAACACGATCCGCGAAAGTCTCCTTGCGCTTGGGGAGCACTTTTGTTCACACATACTCACATTTGAAATCTCATTCATCCACCATTTTGTTGCCCTTTCTTTTGACATCATCCCT
Organism: Ilex paraguariensis; assembly: GCA_963454935.2. Classification (NCBI taxonomy): domain Eukaryota; kingdom Viridiplantae; phylum Streptophyta; class Magnoliopsida; order Aquifoliales; family Aquifoliaceae; genus Ilex; species Ilex paraguariensis. Next base: position 79,117 of record CAUOFW020001197.1, on the reverse strand, counting down.
AGGAGAGTGACATTCCCCTTCATTCATATACTATACATGCTAAAAGGTGATTTTTATAGGTTAGGAAACAACAAGGAATTTTGTCAAGAATTTTTGGCGCCGTTGCCGGGGAAAGCAAGTGTCAAACCAAGAAGGTGATTTCCGGACGACGAAGGTAAGTCCCATAATCTTCATCATAGGTGGAGGTACGTTGTTCCATGTACATAATCTTGTTTGTGTATAATTTTGTTTGTATATATTTTCTTTTATGTGGAGGCAGAACGACCGAAATTAACTTGTTAGACAAAACTTGGACCCTACCATGAATATTGACCAAGAACAGCCCGAGGATGTGGGTGACAATTTTGACAATATAGGTGCAAATCCAAATGTCCAAAGGGGAACAAATCCAATGTCCAAAGGGGTGGGGACCACAAGAACCCCAAATACCCAATCCGAGAATGAATTTTCCCCCTCCCGTGAATGAGGGGAATAATTTTCAAATGGATCCCCCGGTGAGGTTAATGAGGGATTTCCTACAACCAACACGAAGCACCACACCATCATGCATCCTCCTTCCGGTCCAAGCTCATCTTTTCATAGTTAAGCTAGGGATGTTGCAACTAATTCTCACGTTCAACGGACTTGAAACTCAGAGCCCCTATTCACACATAAGGGATTTTGAGGAAATAGTTGCAACCTTCCTTCCCAATCATGGGATGGAAGAGATAGCTAGAATGAAATTGTTTCCCTTTTCCCTAAAAGACAAGGCAAAAACGTGGCTTATTTCCTTAAGGCCTCGAACCATCGCATCATAGAGCCAAATAATTTCTGAGTTTTTGAACAAATTCTTTCCGGTGCATAAAACCACCGCCCTAAAAAAGCAAATTCAAAACTTTTCAAAAAAGCCCAATGAGCAATTCTATCAATGTTGGGAGAGGTACAAGGAATTGCTACAATCCCTTCCGCATCATGGCTTTGAACCATGGCAATTGGTGAGTTTCTTTTATGAAGGAATCACACCAGGCCATCGACAGTTCATTGACATGATGTGTAATGGAGAGTTTTTGAACAAAGACCTTTATGAGGCCTTAGATTACTTTGATAAATTGGCACAAAATGCACAATCATAGGACATTACAGATCCCACCGATGTACCAAGGTCTTCTCCTCAAAAGAGTGGTCAAACTCAATGAGGGGGGATTTATGATTTGAGAGACCGGGAAGACTTATTTTCAAAAATTGCTAAATTGTCAAGGAAAGTTAAGAGTCTTAAAGTCAATAAGAGACACGAGGTGTCTAATGTGTCATGAACGAGGAGGGTTGTTCAATTTACGAATGTATGGAGCATTCCCTATCGGATTGCCCAAACATTTCGACCCTTAAAGAAGAATACCATGAACAAGTCCATGCCTTCAACCAAACGAGGCAATCATTTTCTCCCAATTCGAATACTTACAATCCGGGTTGGAGTAATCACCCAAATTTTAGTTGGAGAAATAAAAACCCCATTCCTTATGGTTCAAGTGCATATGTATCTTCCATACCTCCCAAGCAAAACTAATATCATGGCCAAGGGCAAGCATCTAGCTCTCAATACCCCCGGACCAATCAACAAGGGTATTCGTCAAACCCATCACCACATAATTTTTACCAAATCCACCTCCACAAATTTTTTCTCAAGGACCGTCCAATCCATCCACATACCAACCTCTTCACAAAAGAAATTTGGAGGATATGGTTCATTCCTTCATTCAAAGTCAAACCGCCATCAATAACCAAAATGCCACAGCCATCAATGATGTAAGAGCCCAACTCACAAAGTTGACAAACTCCATAGGGGCATCTTAACAAGAAAAAGGGAAGTTCCCCGCTCAACCACAAGAGAACCCTAGGGGTCAACACCTTGTTGAGTCATCGGAACCTTCGAGAGAGAGTTGCGAGCAACTCAAAGCTCTCACCACCCTCCACAGTGGCAAAGAAATTGACAAAACCATTTTGCCAACGGTCTCACCCAAAACCACATTGCCAAAAGAAAAAGATCTCTTGGGTGACGCCGACAAGAGTGAGGTGCGTGAAGAGAAAGAAAGAGAGGTTGTTGAGAAAGAAAAATTAATTGATCATTGTGTGTTTATTCCTCCCATGTCTGCCCTTTTCCCAAGTCGTTTGAAGCCACCTGTCAAGGTGGCTAATTGTGCTGATATTTTGGAAATGTTTAAGCAAGTGAAGATTAACATTCCACTCCTCAACGCCATCAAGCAAATTCCATCATGTGCTAAGATTTTGAAGGACTTATGCACGGTGAAGAGAAAACTGAATGTCCACAAGAAAGCATTCCTCACCGAGCAAGTGAGCTCAATATTGAGGACCAACACTCCTCCCAAATTCAAAGACCCGGTTGTCCAACCATAGCCATCACCATTGGAAATTATCAAGTGGAACAAGCACTCCTCAATTTGGGGGCAAGTGTGAATCTTCTCCCCTACTCAGTGTACCAACAGCTGTAGCTTGAGGAGTTGAAGCCCACCTCAATAACACTTTAATTGGCGGATCATAGTATCCGTACACCAAGGGGAGTAGTTAAGGATGTCTTAGTTTAAATTGATAAATTTTACTTTCCTGTCGATTTCATTGTGCTTGATACACACCCTGCTGCAAACCTTAGCTCCCAAATTCCTGTAATACTTGGAAGACCCTTCCTTGCTACATCTAATGTCGTGATAAATTACAGGAATGGTCTAATGAAGTTGGCATTTGGGAATATGACAATGGAGCATAATGTATTCAGCTTAGCAAAGCAACCGGGTGATGATGAGGAAGTAAGTGAGGTCAATAGAATCGACACTTTGGTTGAGGAGCACTTGGAGCTGGAGGGGATATTGAAATTCAAGGAAGAAGGAATTGTGGATCTTGAGAATTATGATGAGCAAGAGGAGGTAGAAGATTTGAAAGGGATGGAAAGGTGGATCCCTACATTCAAAGAGTTACCCCATCGAGAAAAGAAAATTTTTTCGTCAAATGAACAAAAGCCCAACTTGGAGTTAAAGCCTTTGCCCACCCATTTGAAGTACGCCTATCTTGGGGAAGGTGAAACATTTCTGGTGGTCATTAGCTCTACATTGAACATGGAACAAGAAAAAAACTCTTGGAGGTGTTGAGAAACATAAAGGAGCAATTGGGTGGACCATTGCGGATATCAAGGGGATAAGCCCTCTCATTTGCACCCACCGCATATATCTTGAGGAAGATTCCAAACCTTCCTGACAACCACAAAGGCGGTTGAATCCCATCATGAAGGAGGTGGTAAGGGATGAGGTTCTGAAACTACTTGATGTGGGGATCATTTTTTCCAATTGCCGATAGTAAGTGGGTTAGCCCCACGCAAGTAGTACCTAAGAAATCTGGAGTTACGGTGGTTGAGAATGATGAGTAATCACCGGATGGAGGGTGTGCATTGATTACCGCAAGCTGAACGCTTGCACAAGAAAAGACCACTTCCCATTGCCATTCCTCGATCAAGTTCTAGAACGAGTAGCGGGGCATCTATTCTACTATTTTTTAGATGGATACTCCGGCTACAATCAGATTGAGATTGCTTTGGAGGATCAAGAGAAGACCACTTTCACGTGCCCCTATGGTACCTTTGCCTACCGCCGCATGCCATTTGGACTGTGCAATGCTCCAGGGACTTTTCAACGCTGTATGATGGGAATTTTCAGTGACATGGTGGAAAAGATAGTGGAGGTCTTTATGGACGACTTTTTGGTGTTTGGGGATTCATTCGAGGATGTTTGGCAAACTTGGAGAAAGTTCTAACAAGATGTGAGGAGAAGAATCTAGTCTTGAATTGGAAAAAGTGTCATTTATGGTGACGGAAGGAATTGTGCTTGGCCATATAGTTTCGGCAATGGGTATTGAAGTCGATAAATCCAAGGTGGAGGCCATCTCCAACCTCCCCACGCCAAGAGCCATCAAAGGCATCCGGTCATTTTTGGGTCCATGCAGGTTTTTATCGTCGATTCATAAAGAATTTCAGTGCATTGGCCGACCCTTGACCAACCTGCTGTCTAAGGAGGTCCCATTTGAGTGGTTGGATGATTGTGAGGCATCCTTTAAAAAACTTAAAAGTATGCTAGTCACACCTCCGATCATGCGACCACCCAATTGGGATCTACCTTTTGAGCTCATGTGCGACGCGAGTGATTACGCGGTCGGCGCAGTGCTCGATCAGAGAGAAAAATAGACCATATGTGATACACTATGCTAGCAAAATACTTAATGAGGCTCAGATGAATTACACTACCACCGAGAAAGAATTGCTAGCAGTAGTGTTTGCCTTAGATAAATTCGTGCTCACATCATTGGTTTGCCAGTTATTGTCTTTACTGATCACTCTGCTTTAAAGTATCTGTTGTCTAAGCAGGATGCAAAACCGAGACTCATTAGGTGGATACTCCTCCTACAAGAATTCGACTTGACGATCAAGGATAAGAAAGGAGTTGAGAACGTGGTGGCGGATCATTTATCCCGGCTTGTGGTACAAGAGGCCGATAAGCACATTCCTATCCCTGACTTTTTCCCTGATAAGTATTTGCTGTCAATTCATTCTGTTTGTCCTTGGTATGCTGATATATGTAAATATCTTGCAACAAGACAGATACCACCGCAATGGAGCCTAGAAGATCGAAGACGATTTATGGCAGATGTGAAGTACTGCCCCGACCAAATCATGAGGAGATGCGTACCTGAAAATGAACAGCAGGATGTCTTTGTATTTTGCCATTCACAAGCTTGCGGTGGACATTTCTCAGCAAAAAAGACTTTGGTCAAAATTCTTCAATCAAGTTTTTACTGGCCCTCTCTTATCAAAAATTGTGTTTCGTTTTGTATAGGATGCAACAAATGCCAACGGTTGGGTAATGTGACCCAAAGAAACATGATGTCCCTTTCACCAATACTTGTTATAGAAATATTCGACTGTTGGGGCATCGACTTCATGGGTCCTTTCCCTATGTCATTTGGTTATTTGTACATCCTCCTGGCAGTGGACTATGTGTCCAAATGGGTAGATGCTATCCCGACCAAGACTAATGACCACCGGGTCATAGTCAAGTTTCTCGAGAACATCTTTTCGAGATTTGGGATGCCTTGTTCAATAATAAGTGATAGTGGATCACATTTCCGTAATAGGCCATTTGCATCTCTAATGTTCAAATATGGCGTCACTCACAAAGTATCCACTGCCTATCACCCACAAACAAATGGCCAAGCCGAGCTAGCCAATAGGGAGATTGAGAACATTCTAGAAAAAATGGTTAACCCAAACAGGAAGGATTGGTCCGATAGATTGATCAATGCCCTATAGGCATACCGCACTGCTTTTAAAACTATTTTGGGCATGTCTCCCTACCGGTTTGTCTATGGAAAGGCTTGCCACCTGCCAGTCGAAATGGAACACAAGGCCTATTGGGCCATTAAGACTTTAAATTTTAATTTGAGAATGGCCAGTGATCGTAGGAAGTTAGAGCTGAATGAGTTGGAAGAGATTCGACGAGATGTGTCTGAGAGCTCCAAAATTTCAAAAGAAAAGGGCCAAAATCTTTCATGATAACTCCATCGTGAGGAAATCATTTGAGCCCGGGCAAAGAGTACTCTTGTACAATTCTCGCCTCTTCATTTTCCAAGGCAAACTCCGATCCCGTTGGGATGGCCCCTATTTTGTCAAGGTGGCCTACCCCAACGGAGCTGTGGATGTCCAAAACCCCGAAAATGGCCAGACATTCAAGGTCAATGGCCAAAGACTTAACCCATTTTTTGGGGGCTTTGAAGAACAAGTGGTGGAGGAAAATTTGATGGATCCGGTATACCCGGAAGTTGTGGAGGAATAATTAGTTTTTTTTTTATGCTTTTCAATGTACAGGCTTTTATTTACTTACTTTATTTTTATTCCATGTTAATTATGTTCTTTTGTCGTATAATTTTGTTCTTCTTAGTCGCAGATATTGGTGTTTTTGTCAAAGTTCAAGTGCGAGGTGCTCTCTAACCCTACTAATATTTTTACTATCCGTCATTGAATATCATATTTTTTTTGTTTCATTGAGGACAATGCATGAAACAAGTTTGGGGGTGAGGTTGCACTATTTGCATCTTACACCAATGTTTGTGGGAATATTTCGCGCCGATATTCGCGTCTGCCGACACTAAAAAAATAAAAAAAGGAAATATGCCGCGCGGATATGCGGCTGTTGACACTAAAAAATAAAAATGGGATGCCTTTATAAGGTTTTCAAAAATTTATTTTTCTCCCATCCACCTGTGATTGGTCTCCCCTTCTTCTCCCCTTCTTTTTTTTTCTTCTTTCTTCCTCTTTTCTTCTTCTTCATCGTTCTCTCTATTCTCTGTAAAAACAAACCACCCCTACAAATCCATGACCATATATGCCGATGACCCAGTCCTTTGTTTAATAATTTGCCTTATATGTTTGTATTTGTTCATGGGTGCTTTTTTTCTGCTCACACTTAGGGTGAGGGGTTTTCAGCCTAACCCAAATCTCCCTCGAGTGGGTTAATTGTTATGTTTTATTTGTTGGTTTCAGCAGCTAAACATATCTTTACACCTATCGCTTTTCCCTCTTTCTTCATCTTCTTCTTTTTCTTATTTCTATTGTGCTATTCTCTATAACACGACTCAACTCCCAATAATCCCATGACCATATTCCCCGAAGACCCAGTCGTTTGTCTCATGCTCGGCATTTATTTACTCTATTTGTACATGGCTCTTCGTCTTCTGTCTGCATTTAAAATCAAGGGTTTTCGTCCTAGCGAAAACCCAGATCTGCGTAGAGAAGATTAATTTGTGTATTTTCTTTGTAGGTTTCGACAGTTGAACAGATCTCTACCCTACAACTTGATCTCCAAACTCTACACACTAGTAAATTTGAAACATTGGGGACAATGTTCGGTTTAGGTTGGGGGTGTGATCTACGATTCCAGTTTGTTATAGTTTCGTTTGTTATAGTTTTGTATTTTAAAAAAAAAAAAGGTTGTTCTGGATTGCATATTTTACAACATTTTTGCTTATATTTCATGATCACATCAAATGTAGCTTCAATCGTTTTGTGACTGGCAGACGTTAAAAAACCAGATAGTGAGTCTTAAAGCATAGAAAGCATGGATGTTAAAATTTTTTGGTTTAGTTTAGGAGTCTTGCGCACATTTCAATCTGATGTGCATACTGTGATCATGAGAAAAGCAAGAGTAGTCAGAAAAATTGAAATCCGAGATGCACAAGTAAAACCATTGTGTGGCAGAAGTACTTTTGCTAAACATCGCCGTGCCAAACGGTTTAGTGCTTGTAAACAATGTGGCAGGTGTTTTCACATGAAAAAATACAATCAGTGTTCTGAACCAATTGCAAGTCGTGCAACTGATTGATTAAACTGGATAGTCTATGGGCAGAGTAAGGATTTTCCTGACACGCCATCTTATACCAGTCCAGGACTTACACGTTATGTGCGACAAGAAGTGGGAAGGGTCACTAATAATGACATAGACACAAGCGATGACTCGGATTAAATTTTGACTAATAATGACAAAGCTGTGAAAAAATATGTTTTGGGGATGAAGGTTAATGGTCCGATTTTTTTTTTTGTGTAAATATTTGTTTATGTACAAAGTCTTTTTGTTGAAATCAAGATGTGGGCCGAGTAAGGATTGTCCTAAAATGCCAACCTGTAGCGTAGGTAGGGACTTATCCTGAGACGCCATAGTTTTCCAAGTTCAATGTGTGCATTTAGTTTTTTTTTCAATTTTCATAGATAAATGTGTATGTAAATAACTTTGATTTTTATTCGAGTGAAAAAAAAAAGCCGCATTTCCTTGAAAAATGGTATTTTCTCTATGCTTAAATGTCAAATGTACATTGGTATTTGTTAATCTTAAGGTACAGAATGACCAGACTCGAAAATAGAATTATAATATAACTGACATTCTTTGGAAACCTGACATAACCAGTGGAGATAACGAAGAATATCATGGTAAGTTTTGAGCCTTGATGCTTTCTGAGAGACAATCAACATTTACTCAAGTAAGCTCTTTCACTTTCAATTGTTGAATAATCTCATTAAACTTGCTTTGATTAAATGCAACTAAAGTAATCTATTGACATATCCCATAGAGAACCTTTGCATGCGACACATACATAGGCACATACTTGAGAAAGGATTTTAGGCCATCTTTGAGTTGATTTTGAGCCTTAGCCATTGCTTCTACGAAATTATATCCCTAGTTAGCCATGTTTAAGCCTTCAATGAATGAGATTTCTTTTTGAAAAAAACCCATATGATAACGAGCCACAAAAAAAAATACACTTAACATACCTTGCTATCCATTTTTTGCACCCTCTTATAAATTGGTATGACATAGAAAGGCAAAAAAACAAAAAAGAAGATGGTGGCTACTGTTCAATGAAGAATTGGGAAAAAAAAACAGGGAATTGCCAGAAAGTGAAAAATGAGAAAAAATGAAAGAAAGAAATACCATTTCTAGGCAAAAGATCGAAAAGTAAGAAAGAGGTGTGCTACACTACATTAAAAAGGGGATAGCTTTGAATACCATTGACGTCATTTCGTTAGCCACTGACCTCTGCCACATTACAACCTATACAAAGTCCTAATTGATCTCAAGTCTGATGCATGTGTGTGTTGTCGACCGAAAACTGGGGTATGTTAAATAGTATTTCTTTAATTGCATTGATATTCTTCCATGAGATTATGCCAAGAACATGATTAGTCTACTTTCTTAAGACTTTCACTCCCTTTCTAACTGTGCATGTGATTCTTCGATTGACCATCCTCTGATCACATGCCCTTTGAGAGACAAGTCACTATAATCGGAGTGAATTTTTTGCTGAGAGCATTCTAAGAGAGGTTTGAGACATCAAAGCTATCCATGGAAGGTGATAAAGTGGAATATTTGTTATATAACAATTCTTGCTACTAGAATGATCATTTCTACTACACAGGGAATTCCAAATACCAATGTAACAAGTGTTTATTTTTGTATAGAGTACGTACCAATGACAGAGAAGTGTTCGGAAAATAATTCAAAATTAAGGGATGTGTGTCTCAATGATTCTGTTGCTAACTCATTCTGATCTTACATATACACATCTTTTAATTGGAGTTTGTAGGTAGCTTCACTGAAAACCTTCACGAGACAAAACTCGTGCACTAGGGATCACCTAGGGATTTAACGGCTTGCTGCATATGCTAAATGCAATCGTGCTATCTACGAAAGTAATTTATTTTGTTATGTTGTTATTTATTACTAGGGACTAGTAATGTTTAGGTTGGGGGTGTGATTAACCCTAATTAAAGCATAATTTAATAGGTAAATTGTATTAGTTGAATAAAGTAAACTAGTTAAAATAAATCAAATTAGAGTTAGTGTGTGAATAAAGGATAATGCATTAATTGTTGTTTTTTTCAGGGTTTTGTACGTCAAAGCTACAAACTACTGGGGAGCCAATTGCATTAAAGCTACAAACTACTCGGGTGCCAATTATCAAAGCTCAAAACAAAGGGGGATCAAAGAATTCAAGGCCACCTAACAAGACTTTTATGCCACCTAACAAGATTCAACGCCACCTAACAAGACTTTCATGCCACCAAACAAGACTTTCCAAGGCCACCTAAGAAGACTTGCACCCTCCCTTGTTGCCTATAAATACTATCCCTTAGGACTTGTAAAGCATTCATCTTTTGGTAGTGAAAAACCCTCCAAAAGTATTATTGCTTTCCTTATTGCTTATTGCATTCTTTAAGTATTATTTTCTTTTATTGTATTATTGCTTTCTTTTAATTTATTGCTTTCTTTTACTTTAAGTATTGTTTTCTTTTATTGTGTTATTGCTTTCTTTTATTTTCATTGCTTGAGCTTCCTTCTTCCCTTAGAGGAGTGAAACTTTCCACTTTTTTATAGCTTTACCAAAGCCGTGACGGGTGGAACGTGATTCACTCATTCTTTATCGAAGATCAGCTCCTTGTGTAAAGTGTTTTACGTTGTAACTCCTCTACTTGGAAGGATGAACATCACTCACTTTTCTAGCTTTAACAAAGTCATGAAGAGTGAGTAGTTTATCATCCAATCTTTAGTAAGAGGTGATTATCCGGAAGTTGTATTTATGCATTTCGTTTATGCTTAGCTCTAGTCTTTATTTCTTCATAATGACTTCTCATCATATTGTTGTCTTTATTTAAGCATGAATAGCTAAATCTCTTAGTTGGCAAAACCAAGAGGAACCTCCACTTGGGTATACCATTTCAACTCAGTCTCCTCCCCTCTTTCAGAGTTCAATGGTTCGGTTTGACTGGGTTGAGGGTGGATAACTTGGTGAGTCTTTGATATTCTGTAGGCCTAGTCACAGTTTATGTTAGATACTCACCAATCTTACCCCTAGCTTCCTATGAATCAATCGTTCATTCATGCTCTATTGGAGGAGGATTTCGAGTTGAGACGGTATTCCTATTGAGTGACCTCTTGGATTTGCCAACATTTGTTTCTCATTTTACTAGCATCAAAACAACTTCACCAAACAACTTCCAACAATCAAAGATTTTACACTTTTTTTTCTCCCAAAATCACCTTCCCCTCGGTTTACTTCCTTCCCCGTGGAAACGACCTTGGAATACCACCAAGTAAAACACGATCCGCGAAAGTCTCGTTGCGCTTAGGGAGCACTTTTGTTCACACATACTCACATTTGAAATCTCATTCATCCACCATTCTGTTGTCCTTTCTTTTGACATCATCCCTAGGAGAGTGACACTCCCCTTCATTCATATACTATACATGCTAAAAGGTGATGTTTATAGGTTAGGAAACAACAAGGAATTTTGTCAAGCAGTGGTCACCACGTGCTTCCTAGTGGCGAACTGCAAGGACATCCAGCTACTCATTTCTGGTATGCATCTTTGGATGACTTGGTCAGGGTAGTATTTGAACAGGTACAAATTGTCAAAATAAAATTACTTCACATCCGCCATAAACCTCCTTCTACCCTCTGGGCTCCAATGCGGTGATATTTGTCATGTAGCAAGATAGTTACATATGTCAGCGTACCAGGACAAACAGAATGAATCAAAAGTAAATTATAATCCGGAAAATAATTAGGGATAGGAATATTCTCATCGGCATCTTGCAGCACAAGTCATCACAAATGGTCCGCCACCACTTTCTTAACTCCCTTTTTATCTTTGATCGTCAAGTTGAATTCTTGTAGGAGGAGTATCCATCTAATGAGTCTCAGTTTGGCATCCTGCTTAGACAACGGATACTTTGAAGTAGAGTGATTAATATAGACTACTATTAGTGAACCAATGATGTAGGACCAGAATTTATCCAATGCAAATACTACCGCTAGCAACTCTTTTTCTGTGGTGGTATAGTTCATTTGAGCTTCATTGAGTATTTTGCTAGCGCAGTATATTACATAAGGTCTTTTATCCTCCCTTTGACCAAGCACTACACTGACCACATAATCACTCGCATCGTAAATAAGCTCAAATGGTGAGCCCTACTTGGGTGGTCGCATGATCAAAGGTGAAATAAGCATGTTTTTTAATTTTTTAAAGGATGCCTTACAATCATTTGACCAAACAAATAGGATATCTTTCAAAAGTAAATTGGTCAAAGATCGGGCCAATGCACTAAATTCCTTAATAAAACAAAGATAAAAGCCAACATAGCCAAGAAATGGCCTGATATCCTTAATGAACTTTGGCATAGGGAGATTGGAAATGGCCTCAACCTTTGATTTGTCAACCTCGATCCCCTTCGCTGAGGTGCTATGCCCAAGAACAATTTCGTGTGTCACCATGAAGTGACACTTTTTCCAGTTAAGAACTAAGTTCTTCTCCTCACATCTCTCTAGAACTCTCTCTAAGTACTCCAAACATCCACGGAAAGAATCCACAAACATTGAGAAGTCATCCATAAACACTTCTATGATCTTCTCCACCATATCACTAAAAATCCCCAACATACAACATTGAAAAGTTCTTGGGGCGTCGCACAACCCAAAAGGCATGCGTCGGTAGGCAAAAGTACCGTAGGGGCAAGTGAAAGTGGTCTTCTCTTGATCCTCAAGAGCGATCTCAATCTGGTTATACCCAGAGTAGCCATCCAAGAAGCAGTAAAATAGATGCTCAACTACTCTTTCCAACACTTGGTCAAGGAATGGCAAAGGGAAGTGATCCTTTCTTGTGTATAGGTTGAGCTTTTAGTAATCAATACACACTCTCCAGCTTGTGATCACCCTTGTTGGAATAAGCTTGTTCTCCTCATTTGCAACAACCGCGACTCCTAACTTCTTGGATACTACTTGCATGGGGCTAACCATTTACTATCGGCAATCAAAAAAAATGATGCTCATGTCAAGTAGCTTTAGCACTTCATCCCTCACTATGTCTTTCATAATTGGGTTCAACCTCCATTGTGGTTGTTGGGATGGCTTTGAGTCCTCTTTAAGGTAGATGAGGCGTGTGCAAATGAGGGGGGCTTATCCCCTTGATGTCAGCAATTGTCCAACCAATCACTCCCTTGTGCCTCCTCAACAACTTCAAGAGATCCTCTTCTTGCTTCTCCTCCAAAGTTGAGTTTATCACCACCGAAAAGGTCATCTCATCCCCAAAGTATGCATACCTAAGATTTGATGGTAATGACTTTAACTCCAAGGTAATATTTTCCATATCCAATGGGAAGATCTTCTTGTCTTGGTGTGGAAGTTTCTCAAATGTAGGGGTCCATTTTTTCACCCTTTCAAGCTCTACAACTCCTCTTTCTCATCAACCTCCTCTATATCAACATTCTCCTCCTCTCCTAATTTTAAGGTGCTCATTAGTTCCAATTGTTCCTTCAGCAATGTATCAATCTGGTTGATCTCATATGCCTCTTCATCATCTCCCGGTTGTTTAAACAAGTTGAAAATATTGAGGTCCATAGTCATGTTCCTAAATGCCAGCTTCATAAGAACGTTCTTACAATTAATCACAGCATTAGATATGGCAAAAAAAATTTTACCAAGTATGACAGGAATTTGGGAGCTAAGATTTGTAATCGGGTGAGTGTCAAGCATAATAAAATCAACAGGGAAGTAAAATTTATCAGCTTTGACTAAAACATCCTCAACTACTCCCCTCGGTCTTCTGACGCTATGATTCATCAACTGAAGAGTGATTGGAGTTGTTGACACACCGAATACGATAGGAGGTTGACACTGGCCCCCAAGTCAAGGAGAGCTTGCTCCACCTGAAAATTCCCTATTGTGATGGCAATGGTAGGGCATTCGGGATACTTGAACTTTGGTGGGGTGTTAGTCCTCAAGATTGAGCTCGCTTGCTTAGTGAGGAATGCCTTCTTGTATACATTTAGTCTCCTCTTCACCGTACATAAATCCTTCAAATCTTGGCACATGGAAGAATTTTCTTTATGGCATCAAGGAGTGGAATGTTGATTTTAACCTGCTTAAACATCTCAATTATATTAGAATAGTTAGCCACCTTGATGGGTGGCTTCAAATAATTGGAAAAAGGGGCAGGAATGAGGTATGCATGGACACTTTCATCAACATTTTTTCCTTTTTCACTCACCTCACCTCCTCGGTGTCACCCTTAGTCTTTTTCTCTATTGGCAATGTGGCCTTGGGTGAGACTTTTGACACAATGGTCTTATCAATTTGTTTGCCACTTCAAAGGGTGGTGACCACCTTGAGTTGCTCATAACTCTCCCATATGGGCTCTGATGACTTAAAGACATGTTGACCTCTAGGGTTTTCTTGGGGTTGAGCGGGGAATTTCCCTTTTCTTGTTGTGATGTCCCCATAGAGTTTGTCAACTTCATGAGTTGAGTTCTAATGTCATTAAAAGCTATGGCATTTTGATTGTTGATGGCAGTTTGGCTTTGGATGAAGTTATACAACACTTCCTCCAAATTCTTCTTATGGGGAGGTTGGTTGGTGGGAGGATTGGATGATCCTTGTTGACCATAATTTTGTGGAGGTGGACTTTGGAGAAATTTTATGGAGGTGGATTTGATGAATATCCTTGCAGATTAGACCGGGGGTATTGGGAGCTAGGCGCTTGACCTTAGCCTTGGTGTTGACTTTGCTTAGGAGGTGAATATGTATTAGAACCATGAGGAGTGGGATTTTCATTTCTCTAACTAAAGTTCGGGTGATTACTCCAACCCAAATTGTAAGTTTTTGAGCATAGGGAGAATGATTACCTCGATTGGTTGAAGGCATTAACTTGCTCGTGGTACGCTTCCTTAAGCGCTAGAATATTAGGGCACTTTGATATGGAATGCTCAACACTCTCACATATTGAGCAAGACTCCTTGGTCTTTGAAATATTGGACACCTCGTGTCTCCTATTGACCTCAAGACTCTTAACTTTCCTAGACAACTTGGTAATTTTGGAAAGCAAGTCTTTCTGGTCTATCGAATCATACATCCCTCCCCTATGTGCTTGATTACTACCTGGAGACGACCTCGGTACATTGATGGGATCTATAATGTCCCAAGATTTTGCATTTTGTTCTAGGGCCTCATCAGGGTCCTTGTTTAAGAACTCACCACTGCACATATTTCAATGAATTGGCGATGGCCTGGCGTAATTCCTTCATAGAAGAAACTCACCAATTGACACGATTCAAACCATGATGTGGAATTGATTGTAGAAATTCCTTGTAGCGATCCCAACAGTTGTAAAATTTCTCATTGGGCTTTTTTGAAAAATTTATGATTTTTTTTAGAGCGGTAGTTTTAGGCACCAGAAAAAATTTGTTCAAAAACTCAAAAAGTTCTTGAGCCTAGGAAGTTATGGTTCGAGGCTATAAGGAATTCAACCACATTTTGGCTTTTTTCTTAAAAGAAAAGGGAAATAATTTCAAATGAGCTATGTCTTCCATAGCATGATTAGTGTTGAAGGTTGCAACTATATCCTCGAATTCCTTAATGTGCAAATAAGGATGCTCCCTTTCAATTCCGTGGAATGTAGGGAGTAGTTGCAACATTCCTGGCTTAACTATGAAGGTATGAGCTTGGACCGGTAAGAGAATGCATAAGGGAGTGGTGTTATTAGGGTGTTGAAGGTATCCCTCATTAACCTCGCCAGAGGCTTAATTTGGATGTTGTTCCCTTTATTACTAGGAGGAAAGTGCATTATCGGGTTTGGAACTCTAGGTTCTTGCACTCCACCTCCCCTTGGGACATTCACATTGGCGCACAGCTCCTCAAAGTGGTCACCAACATCCTCGGGTAGGTCTTGGTCAATGTTCATATTAGGGCCTAAAGGTTTTTTAACCTATCGGTTTTGTTTGTCCCATATCCACATACAACACAGTATCTACAAATGAAAATATAAATAAACAAAAGTATACACAAGGAGCAACGTACCTCAACCCGCGATGAAGATCATGGGACTTACCTCCATTGTCCGAAAATCACCTTCTCAATTCAACGTTTTACCCTTCTAGGCAAGGGTGCCAAAAATGCTTGGTTATTCTGTCGTATGCCCTAATCTCCGCACATCACCCTCAAATGTGTATATGGATTTTGAGTGTAGGTGAGTGTCACTCTCCCTCGAAATGATGTGGGAAATAGGACAAACATTCGTGTGGAATGAAATGTATGTGCGTGTGTGAACAAAAGTACTCCCTAAGCATAGAGAGACTTTCGAGTGTCGTGTTTTACTTGAAAATCGTATTTCAAGGTCATCTCCTTAGGGAAGGAGGTGAATCATTTTGAAGGTGCCTTTGGTGAACACTGAAAAGTGTAAACATCTTTGATGTTTGAGTTTGGTGATTTGTGTTCTTGATGAAAATAAAATGAAAATAAGTGTTGGCTAATCAACTCAGGACCTTCCTCCAATGGTGTCTAGATGTTTGATTGATTCATAGGAAGTGCGGGACTGAAATGGAGGTGAGGATTCAAGCATACACCATGATAATTCTATGGTATATCAAGAACTCACAACTATGTCCACACTCAACCTAGTCAAACCAAATTAACGTACCCTACGATGAGGAAAGAAAATGAGTGGAAATAACATACTCAAGAAGAGTTCTCCCTTGGATTAGATAACTTAAAGCTTAGCTACTCATAAGAAAAGGAAAAACCTGCATAATGTAAAGAGCCATAATGAAGAAATGAAGATTGGAACTTAAATTAATGAAAGAAAAGTTAATTAAGAAGAAATGCATTGAATATCCATCTTAAAAGCTTGAAATGTAGAAAACTTAAATACAACAATGGTAGAAACTAAAATACTCATAAACTTGCAATGTACTGGAAATAAATGACATTTAAAACAATAAATGAAGCTTACAAGATTCTTACAAAAGATTACAAGCGAAATGGATGGTAGAAATGTAAAAATCTAAGCTTTCTCTCTCTAAACTATGTCTTCTACATTGGAGCTTCTATCTCTACAATGTAATACAATCTGAATAATACTCTAAGATACATGTATTTTCATCAATGAAGCTTGCTATAGGAGTATGACAGACTTCCCATCCATAGGAGATAATTGGATGGCATTGGGCAGGCTAGGACAAGCCTAGCATGCATCTCCCTGCATTGCCTCTTCTCTCTCCTCTTCATTAATGTCATTTCCTTCAAAGTCCAAGCATGGGTGTTGGGAGGCATGTAGATGTGTAAGCGACGTTAGGGGACAAGTGGAAGAAGTGTAGGTGGGGGCCCCAAATAACAGAGCTTGAGTTGTAGGCTGTCTGGGCATTCTAGGCAAAACCTTCTGGAAGGTCGGTTCAATCCTTCCAGAAGGTTTGCGCAGGAACAGTTGAATCACCATTCCAGTAAACAAAACCTTCTAGAAGGTCGATGCAAACCTTTTGGAAGGTTCATTCCAATAGAAAAAACCTTCTAAAAGGTTTTGCCAGTGAACAGACAGACCAAGTATAAACCTTCCAGAAGGTTTTTTAGCCAAACCTTCCGAAAGGTTTTCTTCCAAATTGTATTTTTCTTGATTTTTTCACATTCTAATCCTTCCTTTAAGCTATCCCCTTATCTTCATTGACTTCAAAAACTTCAAAGGGGGCTTAACTCAAACCATTCGCACCTTTTCACCAACATTTACATAAAACTCCATTAAAACGAAGATTAAACACATTTCTCCCCAAATTCACAACAAAAGCAAGTATAACAAGGGCATAGTAACATATAATATATGCAATGTTTTGTGCCAATCACTGGTCTATGTGGATATTGTTGAGGCATACCTGTTCAAGTAGATATTAGGGTATAGTTATTTTTCCATTCTACTTTATTTTGCAAGCTAATTGTAAAATTATTTTCAATTGTACATAGTGTTCTATCTTTGTGTGTGCATCTAGTGGAATTTTTTTTAAAGCTCATTGCGAGTTGTTCTCTTACCCTTCTTGTCTTTTAATATCTATCATCTGATTACATGTTTTTTTGTTGCATTAAGGACAATGCATAGTTCAAGTTGGGGTGAGGAGCACCATTTGCATGATACACCAATTTTTTTGTTGATAATATCATGTTGTGATGAGATGCACCATTTTCATGTTCCCATTTACTGGTTCTACCATTTTTTGTATAGAATATTTGGAAATGTGAAAATTTTGAAATTTTTTTGTGGAAAATATCTAAATATTGAACCATTTCCCCTGTTCTAATTGTTGTGGGATATGTGATTCCTTGACTTTCATTTTGAACTTTGAACATATGAATACACCATAGAAGCTTATCCTATTCCTGAGTATCACATATGTGTTTTCTTTCGAATTCAACCATAGTGCACCTTGAATGTGTAATTTAGGTAATTTATTGATTGGATCTACATTTTAGATCTTGACATACATAGTGGAGATGAAGTAAGTACACATGTTAGCGTTAGTGCCAAACATTATTGGAGGGAACTTACATTTACTCAAAGAAATAATTTTTCAAATTCAAAAATATGGTCAATAATATTATTATGCTTGTTTTGGTTAGAGTGCATATGGATAGTTGATTGAATTTTTCTAAAAATGCCAATATGCCTTTCCATGCTTATTTGGAGATGATCTTAGGCCATCTTTGACAAGTGTTGAGCCTTAGCCCTTTCTTGTGAAAATTTTTTGGTTTCCCTGGTGCTCTGATTGATCCTAAATTAAAATTTCATTTCCATACCACATGTTTACTGAGCCATAGCAAAATGATTACCACACCTTGGTTGTTTCGAGACTGATTGTGATTAATCATGAAGAAAGGGAAATGTGATGAGGAAATCCCAAAAAGGGGATGAATGGCACTGAAACCAAATTTTGAATGAAAAAGAAGAGAGAAAACCAAGAAAATGAAGAAAGGGGGTTGAAAAGAAAAGAAATGAAAAAAAAGAGAAAAATATTGAAGAAAGAAGGAAAAAGAGGCATAAAAGTTGAAGTGAATGTGTAAAAGCTAAAAATTCCACAGAAAATGAGATTTTTGATAATAAAGGTCATGTCCTCGGAATAACCCTATTTGTTGTTCTCTACCCTTCATTTCACTCAACCCAAATATCACCCCAAGGCCTCATTACAATCCATCAAAATGATCTGGAGAAAGCATGGTGAGAGCTCACTTCAAATGAAAAGAAAAGTTGGTTTTACTATCTATTGCCCCTATATTCCATTCATGAGATTAGGCCAAGGTCATTTCAATTGTTATGCATGCAGATTATTTTTGAATTATATGTTAGTGTAATTTTGGTTTGTGTATAAGATTTCATCTCACATATACACGTGATAATTTGCTAGGATAAATACTGAGTTTTTTTTTTTTTTTTAGGGAAACCCTTGGTGAGAATTGCATCAAAGCTAAACTTGAATAGCTAAATGAATGTGGATTCTATTTAGTAAAGGTTGAAATTGAATACTCATTTCATACACACCCGAGTTTTGAAAGAAAATGTGTAGGTGTATACTCTAGAGTAGCATTTAAAACTATGATGAAATTCATGTGTGATTAGTTAGGGTGTTGGAGAAAGTTGTTTTTGATAACCTAGAGCTAGTGGGATAAGGGAATATGTCTCAAATGTTAGATATGGGGAAGAAATTGAAATTCCTTTAACTTTATTTTGTGCCTTACTTGATGAGTGTACATTTTTTTTAAGTTAGAATTCAATGACATGTGTTTTGAAAGCATTAAAACTTAAATCGCATCGCAATTTCATAAATAAATTTTGGGCACATACAGCGTGATTCAGTAGCATGGATAATGTTTTTTTTGGGGGTATCTAAGTTAGGAAATAGGTTGTTAGAAATTTTTGGAGTTGAATAAACTTGGAAAAAGGGAGTAGGAGTGAGACTGAGAATAAGAAACAAATAATTTTTTTTGCAAAAATTGAATCAGGTACCGGTACTTGCTTTCGGCTAATGGTACCTCATTGGCAGATCAGTTATAAGAACATAACAAATAGGTACCGATACCTTATTGAAGAGATACCAGTACCAACAAAACAGAATTGGTAGCCACTGGTATCTATTAAACTACATATTGGTACCTTTTGGACATAATAGGTAGCTACAGGTACCTGAAGTCGTGCTACCGGTACCTCTAAAACAGAACAGTCAAGTACTAGTACCAACTTGAGAAAGAGGGATTTAAAGGGTTTTTTCAAAAATTTCTCTCATTTCTCTCCCACTCAAAAACGCTCTCCTTTCCATCGAAGTCCTTCAAGCTCTCAAAAAACCCTTGGGCATCCATCATCAACTTCCATTTCTTCACTCAAGGTTTGGATTTATCTTCATTAATCTCACTACTCTCCTCTACATAAAAAACCCCCAAGCCATCAGAAACCAAGGTCATCCATCAAAATTCAGAGATTCTTCACTCAAAGCTGGAATTTTTTGACAATGGCGAGAATTTGAAAGTCTCCTCCATCTTGTGGTTTGGTTAAGTTATTTTTGGTATGGGTTTTCCCATTCTTTTGCCTGGGGGCATTTGTGATATTGATGACCCGAACAAAACTAGAGGGTCATCCATTCACAATAAAGGAAGCGGGCACCAGGTCCCACAAAAGGGTGGAAGAGACTTCCCCTAAGTTGGGGAACAAAGAAAAAAGAAAAAGAATGACCCTCACATGGAGAGCATTGGGATTAAGAATGTGATGTGTGCATGAATCCTTTTTCACCCTAATCTCCAAACATCATCCTGGTAGTGTGAATGCCCTATATGAGTAGGTGAGTGTTACTCTCCCTTGGGTTCGATGCTAGAAATGGGGCAAATCGTGTATGCAAATGAAAATGTGTGTGTGTGCACAAAGTGCTCCCCAAGTGAAGAGAGACTTGCAATGTTGTATTTTACTTGGAATGGGTATTCCAAGGTTGTCTCCTTAGAGAAGGAAGGTCAAATTGTTGTGAATGGTGATTTGTAACGAAATGAAAAGTGTAAAATCTTGTGAGTTTTGTGTTTTGGTGAGTAGAGTTTAGATAAAATGCAAGAAAACAAGGTTGGCTAATCCAAAGAGGTCATTCCAATGGGAATGGCAAATCAACTCAGTTCATTCAACAAATCGTGCCTAGTGTGTTTGATTAATTTGTAGGAAAGTGAGGGACTAATGTCAAGGTGTAGGCTCAAGCATACCTCGTGACAAGTCTACGGTGTATCAAGAGCTCACAACCAAGTCTGCACTCAACCTAGTCAAACCAAACACTATACAATACAAGGAAGAATGAAGGAGATTTGATTTAGCATACCCAAGAAGAAATTCCCCTTGGATTACCCAACTAAATGCTTAGCTACTCATAATGAAAACAAACACATACATAATTTATAGAGACAAGGTGATGAAATAAAGATTCAAACTTGTATTAATGCAAAAAGAAGTTAAACTACAAAGACAAGTTCATTTCATTCCCAAATAGAAAGCTTGGAAAGTTAAGAACCCAAATGTAAACATGGGACATACAATAACATGTGGCTAGACTTGAATGCACTTGAAGTAAAGGAGATTAAAGTGCAAGGAGTAAAGATTACAAGTGATTTGAAGCTTACTACAACTGAAATGGAGGTGGAAATGCAAAAACCTAACTTTCTCTCTCTAAAACTTCATCTTCTTCCTTGAGCTTCTCTCTCTAAACTGTGTAGCTGAATAATTGTGTAGTGCTTGGTCAAAATTCATCTATAATCCTCTCTTGGAGTGTCAGTCCTGAATTGCTATGATTGGAATGGTTATAGGTACTGCTACAAGCAAACACAGGCCCTACATTGTCTCTTTCATGCTTCCCCCAACCACTCTCCTTCTCTCTTTTCTCTTCCATGCTTTTTCTTCCAAAGTTAGGCTTTTGGTGTAAGAGAGTCTCATTGTATGTAAAAATGTGTCAGGGCATGTGTGGGAGAAGTAGAGGTGGACCCAAAAAGTAGTTGGAGTTGAGATTGCAGGCTTTTGGAGTTTTTGGGCAACATCTAATGGTAGAACGTCATAAAACCTACCGGTTGGTTTCTTCCAATAGGCAAAATCTACTGATAGGTTTTGTAGGAACGGTAGAAGGAATCTAGTGCCTCAAACCTACAGGTAGGTTTTTGATGAACATCTACCGATAGATTTTTACCTGTTTTGGTTTTTTCTTGATTTCTTGAAATCCGAGCCATTCGTTAAGCCTCCCCTTTTTTCTCCATTGCCTTTAAGCACTTGATGGCAGACTTAAAACACATCCTTACTTGCTCTTTAACTACAATTGGACAAAACTTCATTAATTGTTAGATTAAATGCAATTTCCACCATTTTCTCCACAAAAGAAAGTATAAAATGGGTGCAAAGAGATAAATGATGTGCAATATTCTATGCTCATCTCAACCCCCAACTTGAGTTTTGCTAGTCCCTAGCAAACATTATTTCCAAACCATAAAGCATAAAACTTAAAACAATCCATTCATGGAAAGCAATTCACCAAACAATCAAAATGTAAAAATCACACTGCAATTAAATAAATAAACCTGGGCAATATGGAACAAAAGAACTGCGGTTCTTTCATTACTTTTTCCAAAAGGTTAAGTACAATGAGTAGAAGGCAAAACAAAAATAGCCTAAAATCCTAGAGACTCTTCTGCTAGGCCGACAATCCTAAACCTATCTATGCAACTACTAAAACAATAAAGACAAAAGATCTCCCTACTCCTCGTCATCGTCTCCAGTCCCCTCCTTGTCATTCTCATAGTCACTGCCCTCCTTACCACCAGATTCCTCATCGTCAGAACCCGCCGCCTCAACCACAGTAGAAGCCATGGGGGCAGAGGTGGAAGGCCCGATAGAGGAAGGCAAAGGTCCACTAGGGATCGGCTCTCCAGGAAAAGTGTGCTCATACATCCTTGTCATCATCAAGGAGAGCCGATGCCTAGTGCCACCGAGGTCATCCACCCTCCCCTCTATAGCATCTAAGCACTAAAAATATGCTGGGCGGGGCAGTAGTGGATGGCACAACAATAGATGGTCCAGCCATGGATAGCTCAGGTCTCGATGCCCTTACTCTCTCCCCTCTGATCATTGTCGTCCTCTTGCTGCTAATAGACTTCCCAATGGCTCCAAACTCTAGGGGTAGCAACACATCCAAGACGTAGGCCTTGACCTTGGAGTGGTATCACATCCTTGTAACCAAATTGGCAAATAGGAGATTCACCTTGGCTTTCTAGCCTAGGAAAATTCCTTCATAAATTCCCATATCATCAAGGCCCCATCCATCCTATTTCCCATCATGAATGCATGGAGGAGGGTGAACTTCTCTTTCCCTGGGGTCTTCGTCGCACCCCTAGGAATCAATTTGTAGTGCAAGACCTTGTTCATCACCCTATATGAAAGCTTGAGGGCTCTGACTTAGATTTTTCCATTGAATTGTGTCGGGTCCTCATACATCAACTATGATTTCCTCCCTTGGATGTTGTAGGGATAGACTGGGACATTGGGGGGAGACCTTTGGTACCTCATCAAATCCACAATCAAACCCAGAGTAATATCAAAGACCTTTTCTCTCACATTTGTCTTGAGTATGTAAAGGTCCTCGTCCTCTATCTTCAACCTTTTGTAAAATTTCCTACACATTGGAAGGCTATACCCCACAACTGGCTCAAACCATATATCAATCCCATGCCCCTCTATCACCCGCACAAAATTGTCATTTGGCCCGAGGGTGGGTTTGTCCATGTGACGCTCGCACGTCACATTCTTTTTGCCAATGATCTTCATGAGGGCATTATTCTTTTGCTTCTTCCTACTTTCCCCATTCTCTCCACTGGGTCCCGCCCCCGTCCTCTTGTGGGAACTTGTGCCTACGAGTTATGGAGAACTCGGCCCTATTTGTTTCATACGGGCTATGAATATCAAAAATGCCCAAAGGGCCACAAACGGCAAAATCCACATCCAAAGTTGCTCAAAAAGAACATAAGAAAGCTTACCTACATGAGCCATTAACAATGAAATCTGAGCTTCGGGTGAAAACCTAGGTGTAATGGATTTTGGCGGAAAATTTTGAGAAAACTAGGGATTTGTGGAGGAATCCAAACAAATTTAAGTGAAATCCAAGTAAAAATCAACCCTAGTGATGAATATTGGGAGATTTGATGGATGCGTGAGGGATCTTTGAAGGTAAGAGACATTTTAAGGGAGAGGGGAAGGCTTCTAAGATGGAGAGCAATGAAGAAAGTGAAGAGTTTTCTCGAAAAAAATGGACTTAAACCCTCGTTTCCATGTTTTTTGGGCGAAACCTACTGGTAGAAAGATCAAAATCTACCAGCAGGTTTTGTGCACTAGAAAATTCCTACCGGTAGGTTTTAGCTTTTTTCAAAAAATTTCCTGTGCTCCTTTTTTCATCTCCACTCCAAATTTATTCAACCTCCACACATTCTAACAATCTATTTACAACCTCTACTCCACCAAAACCTAAACTACGTTTGTGAACCACAATTGAATGGCCAAGCACAAATTTTATTTACGAAATTTCAATGTGATTTAAAATTTTAATGCCTTCTAAACAGAAGACATGGATTTCTAAATTAAATACCAAAATGAATACCCAGTATGTAAAGCACAGATTTAAATGGTAACGACATTCCTATTTCTTCCCAAGATCGAAAGTTTAAGGGATATTCCCTCATCCTACAAGCATAGAGTTGCCTGACACATAATTCAAACACCTGAACTAAATACACATGAGCAACACCATGGCTTTAAATGCTATTCTAGAGTATGCACCTACACATTTGCTTTCAACCACATGTGTGTGTGAAATGGACATGTAATTTAAGCATTTACACAATAGAATTTTCATTCATTTGGCTATCTAAATTAAGATTCAATGCAAAACTCACCAAAGGTTTCTCTCAAAATTGAATAACTCAATGATTATCCGAGCATGCTCTCCAAGTGTATGTGTGAGATGAAATCTTGTGCACAAATCAAAATGCTCACATAAAATCTAGAAATGACGCACATGCATAACAACTAAAACAAACTTGGCATAATCTCATGAATGGAATGTTAGGGCACTAGATAGTGAAACCAACTTTTCTTTTCATTTAAAGTGTGCTCTCACCATGCTTTCTCTAGATCATTTAGGGCTTTCACTGGTTGTAATGAGACATTAGGGGTGATATTTTGGGCTGATTGAAATAATGGGTGAAAGAAGAAAAAAAAGGTTATTCTGAGGGCATTGACCTCAATTAACAAAATCTCCTTTTTGCGAAATTTTTCAGATTTACAACTTCACTTCACTTTTTGTTTCTTTATTTTCTTCTTCATTCTTTTTGTTTTCCTTTTCCTTTTCAACTCCTTTTTCTTGTGTGACACCCCTAAAACCAGGGGGTCATTTATTAATTGTTGACCATCCGTCAACCCACGAAAATACCCGTGATAGTCACACAACTCGACTCCATGTTAATAACATCTCCTTTACTGAGATTTTTACACACACGTGAAACCCGTGTTCATTTTGTCATTTGGTCCAACCATGGTGCAATGTACCACAATCCATACTCCATTAAAGTTCATTTGTATCCTTGGAACCCAAAAACTCATAGCCCAAAAGCTTGGAAAAGTAATTTAAAAATTTTCTGTGACACCCCTAAAACCAGGGGTCATTTATTAACCGTTGACCATCTGTCAACCCGCGAAAATACTCATGATAGTCACACAACTTGATTCCACATTAATAACATCTACTTTACCGGGATTTTAACTCACGTGAAACCCATGTTCATTTTGTCATTTGGTCCAACCGTGGGGCAATGTACCATAATCTATACTCCATTAAAGTCCATTTGTATGCTTGGAACCCAAAAAATCATATCCCAAAAGCTTGGCAAAGTAATTTAAAAATTTTCAAAATTTAGGAAAAAGTACCGATACTGTGAGCCTTCTGGAAAATCAATACCGGTACGCTTTGCCTTCTG
Source organism: Ilex paraguariensis (assembly GCA_963454935.2). Classification (NCBI taxonomy): domain Eukaryota; kingdom Viridiplantae; phylum Streptophyta; class Magnoliopsida; order Aquifoliales; family Aquifoliaceae; genus Ilex; species Ilex paraguariensis. The sequence goes on along the minus strand of CAUOFW020001197.1, from coordinate 53,698 downwards.
GACTAAACTGTACTAGTACTGTCACATCTGTACTAGTACTATTTTGTCACTAGACCCCATTGTACTGATACTCAGTACCAGTACTTTCTGCCCACTTTTTCCCATTTCACCTACTTTTCATTTTCAATCCATTCAAAACCATTTCAACATATCCAAAACATGTATAATGATGTTTTTCACATAAAACTTGATATATACAAGTTCTATTACAATCCATTTATATGATTACATGCTCAGAATCATAATTTTTACAAAAATTACACAAAATGTACTACAAAAGCCACAAGTCGGCTTTCCTTCATCTTTGAAGCCCCGAATGTGAGCCATATGCCAGAATATATCCTGCACCTAAAATGTTTTCCCATATAGGGTGAGCCACGCCCAGTAGAATATTTTCTACAGAGGCTATTCCCCCCTAGATGCATATGAAATGTGCACATGCAACAATCAATAATCATAATCCATTTCATACAAGAACATGACATTCAAGATGGAATTTTCTACCATGCCATGTCATGATATGAGGTGATATTCACTCATGCACCTTAACCCCGAGCCCTCTCCGACTCCCACATCACAATGCAATGCACGTGTGAAGTAAATCTATCGTTGATGAATTTCATCCAATGATCATTTTGAAATAAAGGTCGTGTGTATAAAACCAAATTTTGTCGGCTGATACACATCGGATGACCATTTGTAAAAAAAAAATCATGTGTCCTTGTTAGGTATCAAATTTTGGAATCACACCGCTAGCTCTATACGCCATTACACTTTTCCAGAATTTCACCATAAGGGAGTGTATGAACCAAGTAGTCAGGTCTTTCACCCGAGGGAGGATCTATCCCTTCTTGCTATACCTGGCACAAGTTTTTCTTTTATGCAACCATGCGACTTAGTCAGATCTTCGGTCCAACTTTCTCGAGCCCATCATCAATCACCAAGTGTGATGATTAATCTAACCATGCACACACACATTCATACTCATAGCCTTGGATATACTTACCCTGTGCAAATGCAATGTAGTGCACCATTGCAATGTCAATGTCATGCCCCATATGTAATGAATGTCATATGAGCTATTTTAACCACATATTTCAACATATGTCATGAAAATTTATATCACTTGCATATAATTACCATAAATTATCATGATTTTAATGTATTAAAAACATATATCTACTCATTCATCCTCAACAAAATTTAGAGCATGTTACACAAAACTCATGCCATAACAACTTAATTCTGCATTGGCATTTAGCAAACACCATCAAGGCAAACAATTCATGTTATCACATAAATTGGTCCACATCATTCACAAGGCACAATGGCAGCACATATCAAGTTCCAAAGAATTTCACAAGTGAATTCCCTATACCAAACTTAACTAGGAAATTGTCTAGGCCAATTCCATACCCATTTCCTTATCTCCATAATCATAGTCAAGCAACCTAGGTTGTTATATAACCTTTACCCATTCCATAGGACATTCTAGGTAAGAATGAACCAAAGTAGGAGGAACCCTACCTCTTGTAGCGTAAACGAATGGGAGAAAGCTTCAAGACACCTCCCTAGCTCCAAAACCCTTGATTTCACAAAATCTCTCCCTTGGATCTTCGGTGAAATCCTTCATTCTTGGTACATAGACGTAGCCCTCATTGCGGTGATCAACTTTAACTCTTGGTCCAAGCAATTCCGACCGACAAAACTCTGTGGATCGTGGAGAGAAGGTAGAAATTTATGTTTTCTTCTCTCCCTTTTCTCTTCTCCTCTTCCAACGTGAACCAGCCAACTTGGTGAGAGAAATATCTGAAAAATCATATATTTTAACCCCTATTTATACTTTTTAATTGCGTGGTCCACATCACACTGCACGTTTCCTACTTCCGGGTTTATTTTTGTCCCGAAACGACTTAATTTTGTCCCGATTTAAGTTTAAATTAATTTTATTTGAACTTTTCGTCAATTATAAGAAAATTTTATAATTTTTATTTTTGGGGACGTTTGTGAGTTCATCTGACCCCCAGTTGTCTCAAAAAATGTGAAAAATCCGATTATCATAGAATTCGATGAAAATTAACTTGACAACTCAATTTCAATACGAATCCAACAGTGAGGTCTATTGCATCATCCGAGTTTAGGAAAATATAGACTTTAATCTTGCATTATAGTAGCAAATTATTATTTTGCCCTTTTTCAGAAAAAGTTCAAATTTATCTGGATTTTACATCTTGGGCTTTCTTTCTCTTTTTTCATTCAAATTTTGAATTCGGCACCATTTATACTTTTTTGCGTTTCCTCACCACATTTCCTTTCCTTTATGGTCAATCATAGTTAATCTCGGAACAACCAAGGTGTTGTAACTTTTAATCATTTTGCACTGGTTTGGTCAATTATGTGGCATGGAAACGAATTTTCAAATAAGGCTCAATCATAGCACTAGGGATAAATTTTTCCAAAAAAAAGGCTAAGGCTCAACACAATTTAAAGATGACCTAAAATCCTCTTTAGATAAGCATGGGGAGGCATATTGGCATTTTAAGACAAAGTTAATCAACTATCCACATATACTCTAACAAAAAAAAGCATAATGTGATTATTAATCATATTTGAATTTGAAAAATTGTTCCTTTGAGTAAATGTAAGTTCCCTCCAACAAGGATTGACACTAAAGCTCACACGAGTACTTATTTCATCTCCACTATGCATGTCAAGCACTAGAATGAGGATCCATCAGTAAATTGTCAGAGGTGCACTATAGTTGAGTTTGAAAGAAAACACATAGGTGATACTCAAGCATAGGATAGACTTCACGGCTCTGTTAGGGTAGGCCACCTTGACAAGATAGGGTCATCCCAATGTGATCGGAGTTTTCCTTGAAAAATGGAGAGTCGAGAATTATTCAAGAGCACTTTTTGCCTGGGCTTAAATATTTTTCTCACAATGGATTTGTCATGAAAGATCTTTGCCCATTCTTTGAAAAATTTTAAGCTCTCATATGCATCTCTACGGATTTTCTCTAATTCATTCAACTCCAACTTCCTATTCTTTCTGGCTATTCTCAAATTGAAGTTCATGGTCTTGATGGCCCACTAAGCTTTGTGCTCCATCTCGACTGACAAATGAAAAGCCTTGCCATAGACTTATAGGGAGGCATACCTATGATGGTCATGTACGTGATGCAATAAGCCCACAAGACATCGGTCAACCTAAGTGACCAATCCTTTTGATTTGGATTCACCATTTTCTCTAGTATATTTTTGATCTCCCTATTTGTTTACTCGACTTAGCCATTAGTTTGTAGGTGATAAGCAGTAGAGACCTTGTGTGTTACCCCATATTTATGCATTAAAGATGCAAATGGCCTATTGTAAAAATGAGATCCACCGTCATTTATCATTGCACGAGGTACCCAAAACCTTGAAAAAATATTTTCCTTTAAAAACTTGACCGCAGCTCAATGGTCGTTGGTCTTGGTTAGGATGGCACCTCTACTCACTTGGACACGTAGTCCACTACCAGTAGGATATAGAGGTAGCCAAAGGACATAAGGAATAAACCAATAGACCCGTGAAGTCAATGCTCCAACAATCAAATATCTTAATGGGCATCACATTCCTATGTGTCACATTACCCAACCTTTGGCACCTATCACACTCTTTAAAAAATGAACCAACACCTTTAATTAAAGAAGGCCAATAAAAACCGGATTGTAAAACCTTAGCTGAAGTTTTCTTTGAAGAGAAGTGGTCACCGCATGCCTTAGATGACAGAATGAAAGGACATCTCATTGTTAATTTTTAGGTATGCATCTCCTCATCACTTGATATGGGCAATACTTGAACAAATAAGCGTTGTCAAAGTAGAAGTACGTCACATCCGCTATGACTCTCCTCTTGTCCTCCAGGCTCCAATGTGGTGGTATTTGTCTTGTAGCAAGATAATTACAAATGGAAGCTGCTTGAAAAATATCCTTGTAGTTTCCTAACCTCTAAACATCACCTTTTAACATGTATAGTATATGGATGAAGGGGAGTGTCACTCTCCTATAGGTGATGTCAAAAGAAAGGGCAAGGAGATGGGTGTAAATGAGATGATGGTAATGTGATGTGTAAATGCACAAAAAATGTGTTTGTGTGTACAAAAGTGCTCCCCAAGCACAAGGAGACTTTTGCGGTTCATGTTTTACTTGGTGGTATTCCAAGGTCGTTTCCACGGGAAAGGAAGTAAACCGAGGGGAATGTGATTTTGGTAAAAAGAAAGTGTAAAATTTTTGGTTATTGGAAATTGTTTGGTGAAGTTTGTCTTGATGCAAATAAAATGAAAAAAAAATGTTGGCAAATCCAAGAGGTCACTCCAATAGGAATACCATCTCAACTCGAAACCCTACTCCAATAGAACATGAATGAACGATTGATTCGTGGGAAGCTAGGGATAAGATTGGTGAGTATCTAAGTATAAACCATGACTAGGCCTACGGAATATCAAAGAATCACCACTTATCCACCCCCAACCTAGTCAAACCGAACCATTGAACTCTAAAAGAAGGGAGGAGAATGAGTTGAAATGGTATACCCAAGTGGAGGTTCCCCTTGGTTTTGCCAACTAAAAGATTTAGCTACTCATGCTAAAAACAAAATTGACAATGTTATGATAATGCATTGTAAAGATATGAAGTTCTAGAGTAACTAGATACAAGAGAACATAAGCTATAAGAGAGTATATTGAATGCCCACTTGGAAACTAAGAAAATGATGAACTTTGATGCATTAATGGTGAAAGCTTTAAAAGAGCACTAAACTTGTATTCAACTTGAAGGAAAACAACATTAATGGCATTAAATGAAGTTCTAAGGATTCGTACTAGAGAATACAAGACAATGTATTGAAAGAAATGCAAAAATCTCAATTTTCTCTCACTAGACACTATTCATCATCTTCCCCAGACCTTCTCTCTCTATATCTCTTCTCTATCATGCAATGCTGAACAATCCAGTCCTCTTCTACTAAAAACGTGCAAGGAGATGATGCCCTAGACTCCAGAAGTGACCTCCATCCACAGGGGTGCAAAAGGAATGGGATGGATAAGGCGGTTGCAGGTCCTGTCTGCACACACGCCTCCATTCTTCTTCTTTCACCTCATTTATCATCCAAGCTTCCAAAGTTCAAAGAGAGGTGTGAAAGAGCTGAATAGTGTTGTGGGCATGTCAGAGAAGTGTGTGAGACTTGATGGTGGGCCCCTCAAAGTAGCAAAGACAGGTCTGCAGAATCTGGGTTGTTTCAGTAATGACTACCGATAAATCGTGGAATAACTACCAGTAGTCATGATCCCAGTAGCCAATGAATACCGGTAGTTGTGAGGTAGCTTCAGGTCCAGTAGCCAACACCTACCGGTAATGCCTACTGTTAGGTGTTTCCTTGTGCTGCAAAATCCCTGATTCCTTCACCCTTTGAGAAATCCTTAATACTACCGGTAGTGACCACCGGTAGTTTTTTTCTGGTTTTGCTCAATTCTTGCTTCCTCTGTCCTTTAATCCATCATCAAGGCTCGTTCTCACCTCCATTTATCAAAAACACCATGGGGGGGTTTACCTAGCACTAAATGACCCCTTTTATCTGTAGTCAAATCAAAACTCCATTAAAAACTCAAACCATGCAATTCCGCTCATTTCAACCACAAAGGCAAACATAATAGGGATGTAAAAGCACATAATATATGCAATGTTTTGTACTAATCAAACCCCCCAACTTGAGCTTTGTTAGTCCCTAGCAAAGTTTATATTCAGAGAAATACAATAATCCACTCACTCAAGCAATTCATTCATCAAACAAAATACAAGAAATCATATTGCAATTTACAAAATGAATATGGGCAAAATGAATTAAAACTGTGGTTTTTCATTAATCACATTCACACTTGGAGTACATGGAGTTAGGCTTCAAAAAGAGACAAAACGACCTAACATTCCTAAGGGTTTCTTCTACCAGCCCAATGACTCCATCGAGATTGCGTGCAATCCAAAACAAAATGAAAACAAAAGAGGGCAACTAATGGACCCTAAGCCTCATCTCCATCACCATCATAGTCACTTCCCTCATCATCATCATTCTCCTCAGATTCTCCCCCTCAAATTCCCCCTCCTCATCAGATTCCCCCTCCTTAACTACAGTGGAAGTTGAGGGGCAAAAGGTCCAGCAGCTTGAGATGGTGGTCTAGTAGGAATCGGTTTGCCAGGGAATGCTTGATGGAAAAGCCTGGTCATCATCGCCGAGATTCCGTAGACTGTCTCCTCTAATGCGTCGAGGTGATGAGCAATGATGCTCTCTGGCATAGCAGTGAATGGCCTTCACTCAGATGGATCCTCGAAAGACAGTCCTACACTAGATAACCCAGGACCTGAAGCTTTAGTATGCTCAGCTTGAGTCATAGTGGACCTCTTGCTGCTACTTGCCTTGCCAATGGCTCTGGTTTTCGGTAGGGTGATTTTGTCTAAAGTATATCCTTTTACATTGAAATGCGCACACATGTGGGTTACCAAATTCCCAAAAGGGAGGTTTGCTCTTGGATGTTCAGCCTGAGCGAAATCCTTCATTACCTCCCAGATGAAAGTGAGATATCAAGGGCCTTTCTCACCATTACCGCATCTAAGAGGTATAGCTTCTCAACATTTGGTGTCTTCTCCGCTCTTCTCGGAAATAGGTTGTAATGGAGAATCTTGTTCATTAGCCCACATGCGTGCTTGAGGCCCCCAGCGTGGACTGTTCCCCTAAACTGTGTTGGGTCCTCATACATTGAAGCCACATATTCTTGAATAGGTTTGACCCTCGTGATGTTGTGTGCACAAATCGAAGTGGAGAGAGATGGCCTCTCATACTCCAACAGAGTAGCAATCACTAAGGGTGTCACCTCAAAACTCTTTCCTCTCATGTTTGCTTTCAAAATTTCCCCAGCCTTATCCACCACTTTAAGTTTTTGGTAAAACTCCTAGCATTGAGACAAATTGAATCCACTTACCGGCTTGAACCAAAATCCAATCCCACGAGCCTCGATGATCCACACCACCATATGGGTCACACCCAAACTTTTCTTATCAACAAACCTCTCACATGTCACATTTTCACCATCAATGAATTGAATTCTAGCCATGTTCCTCGCTTTTTTCCTTTGCTCACTCCTTTGGGCACTTGACTCTTCCCCACTCCTCTTTCAACCACTCGCATCCGAGGGTTGTGGGGAGCCTGGCCCTGGTCATTTGGTATGGGCCATGCACAGCAAAAGTGCCCCAAAAAGAAACAAAGAGAGGAAAGCCATCAAGGACCCCCCAACTGGGTCCAAAACATCGGCCACCATTTTCCCTTGACGAGCCATTAATATGATTTGATGGATTTTTACAAATGGAAACGGAGATTGGGCTTGAGAAATTTTTTGGCTAGTCTAGGGCTTCTAAGGGGGAATGCTTCGAATCTTCAACAAGAATTGCCAAAATTACAGTTTTAGGGTTAGGGATTTATAGATTAATGGGGTAGGGGAATGCTATGGAAGCCTAGGAGGGTTTTGAGTGAAAAAGAATTGGACTAGGTTTTGTGAATTGTGAGGATGAAGAAAGGTTTCTCCGAAGAAAATTGATTAAATGCCCTTACTTTTTGACATTCTGGGCAACAACTACCAGTAGATCACGAAAAAACTACCAGTATTCATTACACTAGAAGCCAAAACCTACCGGTAGATTTTGCCTTAATTACAAAATACCCCTACTATCCAACCCAATTCCATTCCACTTCATTTCAGGACCTATCCTTCACACTCTACCACCCTCATACGACTTCTACTCCACCCTAGTCATGTACTACACTTATAAATCACCATTTGAACCATCGTGCCCAATTTATTTCTGAAATTGCCATGCGATTTAAAATTTTTGATGTACTAAATATACAAAACATAGCCTCCTACTTTTAGATATCAAAATGCACAGCAAAATGTAAAACATGAATTTAGTTTAAACCAGCATTCCTAACTCTTTTCAAATATCCAAAACTTGAGACATATTCCCTCATTCTTACAAGCATGGAGCTTTTTAGTAAAGTTATCAAATGATTGAACTAAGTGTACATGAGCAACACCATAGTCTTAGACACTAGTCTAAAGTATGCACCTACAAATTTATTTTCAACTCGTGTGTGTGTGAATTAAACAAGTAATTTGAGCATTTACGCAACAGAATTCAAATTCGAATAGCTAGACAAATTCAGTTTCAGTGCAAAACTCACCAAGGGTCACTCCAAAGCAATGAAATACACTCAAGTTATCCTAGTATACACCCCATGTGTATATGTGAGATAGAATCTTGTGTCCAAAACAAAGTGTGCTCACATGTAATCCAAAAATGAAGTCATAAATGAAAATGAAGCGATCTTGGCATAGTCTCATGAACAGAATGTTAGGGCATTAGGCAGTAAGACTTAACTCATCATTTCCTCTGAAATCATGCACCTCCTATGCTTCTCTAGATCACTTTGGACTTTAAGGGTTATAATGGAGCCTTGGGGTGATATTTAGGTAAATGAAATGAAGGATATAGGATAGCAAAGAGGGTTGTTCCAAGTGAGAGACTATTATTTTAGAAAAAAACACTTTCCTTTTCATGGGATTTTGATTCTCACACCATCACTACACCCTTTGTTTCTTTCCTTTCTTTTCCTTAACATTTTCTTTTTCTTTCAATCATTCTTTCATCTTCTCACCCCTTTTCTTCCTTTTCTTGAATTTTCCTTTTTTTTTCAACTCTTTGAGTTTCAAATTCATCCATCCCTTGCTTGGATTTCCACACCACACTTTCTTCTTTTCCAATCACTCATTTTTGCTTTAGGAACAACCAAGGTAAGGTAGATATTTTTCATTTTTTTCACTGGCTTGGTTTAATGTGTGGTATAGAAACAAATTTACAATAAGGCTCAACCATGGCACTAGGGATAAATAATTTCTCAAGAAAAAGGGCAAATGCTCAAAATATTCAAGGATGGCCTAAGATCACTTCTAGGTCCGCATGGAATGGCATTATACAATCAAGACAAGTCAGCCTACTATCCCAAATGCACCTAACCAAAACAAGCATAATGAGACTATTGAACAAATTTGACATTGAAAAATTATTCTTTGAGTAATTGTAAGTTCCCTCCAAAAAGGATTTGGCACTAAAACTTTCATGGGTCCTTACTCTTCTCCACTACTTATATCAAGCTTAAAACATGAATCCAATCCATAAATTGCCAAAATTATACATTCAATAGTCACATATAGTTGAGTTCAAAAATCAATACATATGTGATACTCATGCATAGGATCAACTTCCATAGAATGCTCATGTGCACAAAGTTCACAACAAAGATCAACATGTCATCCAACTCACACATTCTTCATGAAGGAATACAGATCAACAATCAGATATTTTTCATCAAAAATTTCACATATTTTTCACTAATGCAAGCAAAAATCATTATCCCAAAAATTTCACACAAATTTCCTAACAACCCTGGTGTATCATGCAAATAGTGCACCTCACCCCCCAACTTGAATCATGCATTGTTCTCAATACAACAAAAAGATATAATATGAAATGAAGGACAGTAAAAAGATGAAAAGGGTTAGAGAACATCTTGCTATTGAGCTTCAACAAAAGCATCAAGATCTAAAATTAAGAAACAATGTTATACAACCAACGAAAGTAAGTGACATGAAATAGAAATAACATAAGTAAAGAAAAGTAACTGTACACTAGGAATCATAAACACTAGCTAGTCCTCCATCAATTCCGGATATACGGAATCCGTCAAATCTTCCACCACTTCTTTCCCATCAAAACCCTCAAAGAATGGCTTAAGTCTTTGGTCATTGACCTTGAAATTTTGGCCATCTTCGGGGTTTGTGATCTCAACAGCTCCGTTGGGGTAGGCCACCTTGACAAGGTAGGGGCCATCCCAATGGGATCAGAGTTTTCCCTAGAAAATTGAGAGACGAGAATTGTATAAGAGCACTTTTTGACCGGGCCAAAATGATTTTCATACAATGGAATTATCGTGAAAGATCTTAGCCCGTTCCTTTGAGATTTTGGAGCTCTCATACGCATTCATTTCCAACTTCCTATGTTCACCGGCCATTCTCAAGTTGAAATTTAAAGTTTTAATGGCCCAATAGGCCTTGTGTTCCATTTCGACTGGCAGGTGAAAAGCCTTTCCATAGACAAGCCAGTAGGGAGACATGCCCAAAACAGTTTTATAGGCAGTACGGTACGCCCATAGGGCATCAGTCAATCTACTGGACCAATCCTTCCTATTGGGGTTAACCATTTTTTCTAGAATACCCTTTATCTCCCTGTTGGCTAGCTTGGCTTGGCCATTTGTTTATGGGTGATAGGCGGTGGATACTTTGTGAGTGATGTCATATTTGCACATTAATGAAGCGAATGACCTATTACAAAAGTGTGATCCACCATAACTTATGATTGCACGAGGCATCCCAAACCTCGAAAATATGTTTTCCTTAAGGAATTTGACTATGACTCGGTGATCATTAGTATTGGTCGGGATGGCCTCCACCCATTTGGACACATAGTCCACTGCTAGGAGGATGTACATATAACCACATGACATAGGGAACGGACCCATGAAATCGATGCCCCAACAGTCAAATATTTCTATGATAAGCACAGGGGAGAGGAGCATCATGTGTCTCCGGGTCACACTACCCAATCGTTGGCATCTATTGCATGCCTTACCAAACGAAACACAATCTTTGATAAGAGAGGGCCAGTGGAAACCTGATTGGAGAATTTTAGCTGAAGTCTTTTTCGCTGAAAAATGTCCACCGCAAGCTTGTGAATGACAAAATTTAATGACGTCCCGTTGTTCATTTTCAGGTATGCATCTCCTCATGATTTGATCGGGGCAATACTTGAACAAATACGGTTTGTTGAAATAGAAGTACTTCACATCCGCCATAAATCGCCTTCAATCTTCTGGGCTCCATTGCGGTGGAATCTGTCCTGTTGCAAGGTAATTACATATATCAACATACCAAGGAAACACAGAATGAATTGAAAGCAAGTGTTCGTCAGGGAAAAAGTTAGGGATAGGGATGTGCTCATCGACCTCTTGCACTACCAGTCGGGATAAATGATCCGCCACCACGTTCTCAACTCCTTTCTTATCCTTGATTGTCAAGTCAAATTTCTGTAGGAGGAGTATCCACCTAATGAGTCTTGGTTTCGCATCCTGCTTAGACAACAAGTACTTCAAGGCAAAATGGTCAGTAAAGACAACAATAGCCAAACCAATGATATATAAACGAAATTTATCTAAAGCAAACACTACAACTAGCAATTCTTTCTCGGTGGCAGTGTAATTCATTTGAGCCTCATTCAGTGTTTTGCTAGCATAGTATATCACATACGGTCTATTTCCCTCCCTTTGACCAAGCACTGCACCAACTGCGTAATCACTCACGTTGCACACGAGCTCAAAAGGTAGGTCCCAATTGGGTGATCGCATGATCGGAGGTGTGACTAGCATGCTTTTAAGTTTTTTAAAGGATGTCTCATAATCATCTAACCACTCGAATTGGACCTCCTTGGACAGCAAGTTGGTCAAGGGTCGGGCCAATGCACTGAAATTCTTAATGAATCAGCGATAAAAACCTGTATGGCCCAAAAATGACCAGATGCCTTTGATAGATCTTGGTGTGGGGAGGTTTGAGATTGCCTCCACCTTGGATTTGTCAACTTCAATACCCCTCACCGAAACTATGTGGCCAAGCACAATTCCTTCCGTCACCATAAAGTGACATTTTTCCCAATTCAAGACTAGATTCGTTTCCTTACATCTTGTTCGTACTTTCTCCAAGTTTGCCAAACATCCCTTAAATGAATCCCCAAATACCGAAAAGTCATCCATGAAGACCTCCACTATCTTTTCTACCATATCACTGAAAATCCCCATCATGCAGCGTTGAAAAGTTCCTAGAGCATTGCATAGTCAAAATGGCATGCGGCGGTAGGCAAAGGTACCATAGGGGCAAGTGAAAGTAGTCTTCTCTTGGTCCTCCAATGTGATCTCAAGATTATAGCCGGAGTACCCATCTCAATAGAATAGGTGCCCCGCTACTCTTTCCAAACTTGATTAAGGAACGTCATTGGGAAATTATCTTTTCGTGTGCAAGCGTTCAGCTTTCGGTAATCAATGCACACCCTCATCCGGTGATCACTCTTGTAGGTATCAACTCATTTTTGTCATTCTCAACCACCGTAACTCTGGATTTTTTAGGTACTACTTGTGTGGAACTAACCCACTTACTATCAGCGATTGAAAAAATGATCCCCACATCAAGTAGTTTCAAATCCTCATCCCTCACCACCTCCTTCATGATGGGATTCAACCGTCTTTGTGGTTGTCGGGAAGGTTTGGAATCCTCCTCAAGATATATGCAGTTGGTGCAAATGAGAGGGCTTATCCCCTTGATATCCACAATAGTCCATCCGATTGGTCCTTTATGCTTTCTCAACACCTCCAAGAGTTCTTTTTCTAGTTCCCTGTTCAATTTAGAGCTAATGACCACCGAAAATATTTTTCCTTCTCCAAGATAGGCGTACTTCAAATGGGAGGGCAAGGGCTTCAACTCCAAGTTGGGCATTTGTTCATACGACGAAAAAATTTTCTTTTCTCGATGGGGTAACTCCTTGACCATAGGGATCCATCTTTCCACCCCTTTCAACTTTTCTACCCCTTCTTGCTCATCAAATTCTTCAAGATCCACAATTGCTTCTTCTTTCAATTTTAACATCTCCTCTAGGTCCAAGTGCTCTTCAACCAATGTGTCGACTCTATGGACCTCACTTACTTCCTCATCATCACCCGGTTGCTTTGCCAAGTTAAATACATTGAGCTCCATTGTTATATTTCCAAATGCCAATTTCATTAGATCATTCCTACAATTTATTACAGCATTAGATGTAGCAAGGAAGGGTCTTCCAAGTATAACGGGGATTTGGGAGCTAAGGTTTGCAATAGGGTGTGTATCAAGCACAATAAAATCGACAAGGAAGTAAAATTTATCAATTTGAACTAAGATATCCTCAACTACTCCCCTTGGTGTACGGATACTACGATCTGCCAATTAAAGCGTGATTGAGGTGGGCTTCAACTCCTTAAGCTGAAGTTGTTGATACACCAAGTATGGAAGAAGATTGACACTTTCTCCCAAATCAAGGAGTGCTTGCTCCACTTGACAATGTCCAATGGTGATGGCAATGGTTGGACAGCCGGGGTCTTTGAATTTGGGAGTGTTGGTCCTTAATATTGAGCTCACTTGTTCTGTGAGGAATGCCTTATTGTGGATATTCAATCTTCTTTTCACCGTGCATAGATCCTTCAAAATTTTAGCACAAGATGGGATTTGCCTGATAGCATCGAGGAGTGGAATGTTAATCTTCACCTGCTTAAACATTTCTAAAATATTAGCATAATTAGCCACCTTGATAGGTGGTTTCAAACGACTAGAAAATGAGGTAGGCATGGGAGGAACAAACAAACATTCATCAATCAATTTATCTCTCTCAACTACATCTCTCTCTTTTGCTCCACTCACTTCACCCTTGTTGGTGTCACCCAAGGTTTCTTTTCCTTTTGGCAATGTGGTCTTGGGTGAAGCCTTCGGCAAAATGGTTTTGTCAATTTCTTTGCCACTACGAAGGGTGGCGACAACTTTTAGTTGCTCGCAACTCTCTCTCGAAGGCTTTGATGACTCAACAACGTGTTGGCCCCTAGGGTTCTCTTGTGGTTGAGCAGAGAATTTCCCCTTTTCTTGTTGAGATGCCCCTATGGAGTTTGTCAACTTTGTGAGTTGGGCTCTTATATCATTGATGGCTGTGGCATTTTGGTTATTGATGGTGGTTTGACTTTGAATGAAGGAATGAGCCATATCCTCCAAATTCCTTTTGTGAGGAGGTTGGTATGTGGATGGATTGAACGGTCCTTAAGAAAAACTTTGTGACGGAGGACTTGGAGAAAAATTTTGTGGTGGCAGTTTCAATTGATACCTTTGTGGATTGGTCCTTGGGTATTGAGAGTTAGATGCTTGCCCTTGGCCATGGTATTGGTTTTGCTTGGAAGGCATGGGAGATGAATATGCACTTAAGCCATGAGGAATGGAGTTCTCATTTCTGCAACTAAAATTTAGGTGATTACTCCACCCCGGATTATAGGTGTTCGAATTGGAAAAAAAATGATTGTCTTGGCTGGTTGAATGCAAGAACTTGCTCATGATATGCTTCCTTAAAGGTTGGGATGTTAGGACCTTCCTATGTGGAATGCTCAACATTCTCGCAAATTGCACATCCCTCCGCAATGTTAGACACCTCATGTCTCCGATTGACTTCAAGAGTTTCCACCTTCCTAGACAGTTTGGAAATTTTTGAAAGTAAGTCCTCCCTATCCCTCAAATCGTAAATCCCTCCCCCTTGAGGTTGGCCACTCCCTTTAGGTAAAGACCTTGGTACATCGGTCAGATCAATGATGTGCCATAACTGTGCATTTTGGGCCAGTGTATCAAAATAGTCTAAAGCCTCGTTGGGGTCTTTATTCAGGAACTCACCATTACACATCATATCTATGAATTGTCGATGGCCCAATGTAATTCCTTTGTAGAAGAAACTCACCAATTGCCATGCTTTAAAGCCATGATGTGGAAGTGATTGGAGTAACTCCTTATATCGATCCCAACATTGATAAAATTGTTCATTGGGCTTTTTTGAAAAATTCTGAATTTACTTTTTTAGGTTGGTGGTTTTATGCACTGGAAATAATTTGTTCCAAAACTCAGAAATCATTTGGCTCCAAGATGTGATGGTTCGACGCCTCAAGGAAATAAGCCACGTTTTTGCCTTATCCCTCAGGGAAAAGGGAAACAATTTCATTCTGGCTATCTCTTCCATCGCATGATTTGTGAGGAAGGTTACAACCATTTCCTCGAAATCCCTTATGTGTGAATAGGGGCTCTAACTTTCAAGTCCATTAAATGTGGGAAGTAGTTGCAACATCCCTGACTTAACTATGAAAAGATGGGTTTGGACTAGAAGGAGGATGCATGATGGTGTGGTGTTTCGTGTTGGTTGTAATAAGTCCCTCGTTGACCTCACTGGGGGATCTATTTGGAAATTATTCCCCTCATTCGTAGGAGGGGAAAAATTCATTCTAAGATTGGGTATTTGGGGTTCTTGTGCCCCCAACCCCTTTGGACATTTGGATTTGCACCCCTTCGGATATTTGAATTTGCACCTATGTTGTCAAAATTGTCACCCGCACCCTCGGGTTGTTCTTTGTCAATATTCAAGGTAGGGGCCAAGTTTTGTCTAACAAGTCAGTTTTGGTCATTCCACCCCCACATAAAATTAAACTAATACGCACAAAAAAAATTATAGACAAACAAGAATATGTACACGGAGTAACGTACCTCAGCCCATGATGAAGATCATGGGTCTTACCTTTGTTGTTCGGAAACCACCTTCTTGGTTTGACACTTGCCTTTCCCGACAACAGTGCCAAAAATGCTTGACAAAATTTCTTGTAGTTTTCTAACCTCTAAATATCACTTTTTAACATGTATAGTATATGGATGAAGGGGAATGTCACTCTCCTATGGATGATGTCAAAAGAAAGGGCAAGGATATGGGATGATGGTAATGTGATGTGTAAATGCACAAAAAATGTGTGTGTGTGTACAAAAGTGCTCCCCAAGCGCAAGGAGACTTTTGCGGGTCGTGTTTTACTTGGTGGTATTCCAAGGTCGTTTCCATGGGGAAGGAAGTAAACTGAGGGGAATGTGATTTTGGTAAAAAGAAAGTGTAAACTCTTTGGTTGTTGGAAATTTTTTAGTGAAGTTTGTTTTGATGAAAATAAAATGAGAAATAAATGTTGGCAAATTCAAGAGGTCACTCCAATAGGAATACTGTCTCAACTCGAAACCCTCCTCCAATAGAGCATGAATGAACGATTGATTCGTGGGAAGCTAGGGATAAGATTGGTGAGTATCTAAGTATAAACCATGACTAGGCCTATGGAATATCAAAGAATCACCACTTATCCACCCTCAACCTAGTCAAACCGAACCATTGAACTCTAAAAGAAGGGAGGAGAATGAGTTGAAAGTGGTATACCAAAGTGGAGGTTCCCCTTGGTTTTGTCAACTAAAAGATTTATCTACTCATGCTAAAAACAAAATTGACAATTTAATGAGAATGCATTGTAAAGATATGAAGTTCTAGAGTAACTAGATACAAGAGAACATAAGCTATAAGAGAGTATATTGAATATCCACTTGGAAACTAAGAAAATGAAGAACTTTGTTGCATTAATGGAGAAAGCTTTAAAAGAGCATTAAACTTGTATTCAACTTGAAGGAAAATAACATTAATGGCATTAAATGAAGTTCTAAGGATTCATACCAGAGATTACAAGTCAATGTATTGAAAGAAATGCAAAACTCTCAATTTTCTCTCACTAGACACTATTCATCATCTTCCCTAGACCATCTCTCTCTATATCTCTTCTCTATCATGCAATGCTAACAATCCAGTCCTCTTCTACTCAAAACGTGCAAGGAGATAATTTCCTAGACTCTAGAAGTGACCTCCATCCATAGGGGTGTAGGAGGAATGGGCTAGATAGGGTGGTTGCAGGTCCTGTCTGCACACACACCTCCATTCTTCTTCTTTCACCTCATTTATTATCCAAGCTTCCAAAGTTCAAAGAGAGGTGTGAAAGAGCTAAATAGTGTTGTGGGTGTGTCAGAGAAGTGTGGGAGACTTGATGGTGGGACCCTCAAAGCAGCAGAGACAAGTCTGCAGAATCTGGGTTGTTTCAGTAATGACTACAGGTAGATCGTGGAATAACTTCCGATAGTCATGACCCCAGTAGCCAACGAATACCGATAGTTGTGAGGTAGCTTCAAGTCCAGTAGCCAACACCTACCAATAGTGCGTATCGATAGGTGTTTCCTTGTGCTTCAAAATCCCTGATTCCTTCACCCTTCGAGAATCCTTAATACTATCGGTAATGACTATTGGTAGTTTTTTTTCTGGTTTTGCTCAATTCTTGCTTCCTCCTTCCTTTAATCCATCATCAAGGCTTGTTCTCACCTCCATTCATCAAAAACACCATGGGAGGGTTTACCCAGCACTAAATGACCCCTTTTATCTACAGTCAAATCAAAACCCCATTAAAAACTCAAACCATGCAATTCTGCTCATTTCAACCACAACAGTAGACATAATAGGGATGTAAAAGCACATAATATATGCAATGTTTTGTGCTAATCAGCAGCATACCAATGACAAACATAATGAATAGAAAATAAATGATCATCGAAAAAAGAGTCAAGGATAGGGATATGATCTTCGGTATCTTAAACAACAAGTCGGGACAAATGGTCTGCCACCATATTCTCCACTCCTTTCTTGTCTTTAGTGATCAGATTGAATTCTTGTAGGAGGAGGATCCACCTAATGAGTCTTAGTTTCATGTCCTACTTAGACAAAAGATACTTCAAAGCATAGTGATCAATGTAGACTACAATAGGTGAACCAATGATGTAAGACCTAAATTTGTCCAATGAAAATACTATGACTAGCAACTCTTGGTAGTGTAATTCATTTATGCTTCATTTAGAGTCTTGCTAGCGTAGTATATTTCATAAGGCCTTTTTTCTTCCCTTTGACCGAGCACTACGCCAACCACGTAATCACTCGCCTCGCACATTTGCTCAAATGGGAGTTCCCAATTGGGTGGTTGTATGATTGGAGGTGAAGTGAGCATGCATTTGAGTTTTTTAAAAGAAGCCTCGCAATCATCCAACCACACAAAGGGAACATCTAGCAAATTAGTCAAGGGACTTGCCAATGCACTAAAATCTTTTATAAATCTACGATAAATGCTAGCATGGCCAAGAAATGACCCGATATCCTTGATGACCTTTGGAGTGAGAAGATTAGAAATTTCTTCCACCTTGGATTTGTCTACTTCGATCCCCTTTGCCGATACAATGCACTTGAGCACAATCCCTTGGGTCAACATGAAGTGGCACTCCTCCTAACTAAGCACCAAGTTCTTTTCCATCACATCTTTCTAGCACTCTCTCTAAATTTTCCACACACCCCTCGAATGAGTCCCCAAACACGGAAAAATAATCCATAAAAACCTCCACCATTTTTTCCACCATATCGTTGAATATTCCCATCATGCATATCTGAAAAGTTTTCAAGGCATTACACAACCCGAATGGCATTTGGCAATAGGAAAAATTATCAAAAAGGCATGTGAAAGTTGTATTTTCTTTGTCCTCCAAAGCAATCTCGATGTGGTTATCGCCAGAGTAGCCATCCAAGAAGCAATAAAAGAGGTTTCTGGCTACTCTCTCCAACACTTGGTCAAGGAAGGGCAAGGGAAAATTATATTTTCTTGTGCATGAGTTGAGTATTCGATAGTTAATACAAACTCGCCAACTGGTGACCACCCTTGTTGGAATCAACTCATTGTCTTCATTTGCTACCATAGTGACCCCCAATTTCTTTGGCATACATGAGTGGGACTAACACATTTACTTTGGAAATTTCAAAGATAATGCCCACATTAAATAGTTTGAGCACCTCATCCCTCACTACATAATTCATGATAGAATTTATCCTCCTTTGTGTTTGTCGGGATAGTTTGGTGTCATCCTCTGAATAGATTCAGTGTGCACAAATTAGGGGGCAAATTACCTTGATATAAACAATTGTTCAACCGATTGCTCCCTTATTCCTCCTCAACACTTCCAATAATTCTTCTTCTTGCCTCGGCTCCGATGACAAACTTATCACCACCGGGAATGTTTTGTGCTCCCCGAGATATGCATACTTGAGTGTGGAAGGTAGTGGCTTCAACCCCAAGATCGGTGCTTGTACGGTTGATGGGAAAATGTTCTTCTCTTGTTGTGGAAATTTCTCAAATTTCAGGACCCAATTTCCTACTCCTTGTCATCAAAAAAATTTTCCTCCCCCAACTTTGAATCACAAAGTAGTTTCATATGATCCCCCACAAAGGTGTCAATCCTATTAATTTCATGCACTTCTTCATTATCACCTGGCTGCTTGCATAGGTTGAATACATTGAGATCCATCGTCATGTTCCCAAAGGCAAGCTTCATTAATCCATTCCTGTATGTGATTATAACATTAGATGTAGCAAGAAAATGTCTACCTAATATGACAGGAATTTGAAAACTAGGATTAGCAACCGGATAAGTATCAAGTACAATAAAATCAACAGGAAAATAGAAATTGTCTACTTGAACTAAAACATCCTCAACTACTCCCCTTGGTATTCTAACGCTTTGATCCACCAATTGAAGAGTGATTGGAGTTGCCTTCAACTCTTCAAGTTATAATTGTTGGTACACTGAAAGGGTAGGAGGTTGACACTTGCTCCAAAGTCTAAAAGTGGTTTCTCCACATGGCAATTCCTTATGGTTATGACAATGGTAGGGTGTCGGGGTCTTTGAACTTGGGTGGTGTGTTGGTTCTCAAATTAAAACTCAGTTGCTCTGTGAGAAATGTCTTCTTATACACATTCATCTTTCTCTTCACGGTGTACAAGTCTTTCAAGATCTTTGAACATTAAGGTATTTGCTTGATGGCATCAAGGAGCAGAATGTTTATCTTCACCTACTTAGAAAAATTCAATGATATCCGAATAGTTAGCACATTTAGCCAGTGGCTTCAAATGTTTGAGAAAAAGGGATCGGAATAGGACAATCATGCACATTCAAATCAACAAATTTTGCCCTTTCATGTGTTTCACCCCCCTCAAAATTACCTGTAGTCTCTCTTTCTTTTGCCAATATGGCTTTAGGTGAGACTTTTGGCAAAATAGTTTTGTTAATTTGCTTGCCACTCCTCAAGGTGGTGACCGCCTTGAGTTGCTCACAACTCTCCTTGGTTGGTTCAGACAACTTAATCACGTGTTGACCCCTCGAATTTTCTTGTGGTTGAGTGGGAAATTTTCCTTTCTCTTGTTGTGATGACCCTATGGCATTGGTCCATTTAGTGATTTGAGTCTGAATATCATTAAAAGCAGTGGCAATTTTGTTGTTTACTATTGGTAGGCTTTGAATGAATTGGTCCACAACATCCTCCAAATTCCTTTTGTGAGGAGGTTGGTAGGTGGGTGAGTTGGATTGCCCTTGTTGACTAAACCCTTGTTACGATAGTGGATTTTGGGAAAAACCTTATTGATTGAAACGTGGGTATTGGGAGCTAGATGAGGGACCATGACCATATTAGGATTAATTTTCCTTAGGTGGAATGGGAGGCGACAATGAGCCAGACTAATGAGGAGTAGGGTTGTCATTCCTTCAACTAAAGTTTGGGTGATTGATCCAACCCAGATTATATGTATTGGAATGTGGACCTACTTTGGTTGAAAGCATTCCCTTGCTCATGATAAATCTCTTTAAGTGCCGGAATGTTTGGGCACTCCGAGATAGAATGCTCAACACTTTCACATATTGAGCAACACTCCTCGGCCTTAGCAATGTTAGACACCTCATGCCTCCTATTCACCTCTAGACTATCCACCTTTCGGGACAACTTTGTGATTTTGGCAAGAAAATATTCTTGGTCTCGTAAATTATACATTCTTCCCCCAGTTGGTTAACTCCCTGGAGAGGACCTTGGCACATCATTGGGATCCATGATGATCCCATGATTGAGCATTTTGGGCCAATCTATTGAAGTACTTAAGGGCCTCATCAGGATCTTTGTTTAGAAATTCTTCATTACACATCATATCTATGAATTGTCAATGGGCCGGTGTAATTCCTTCATAGAAGAAACTAACCAATTGCCATGGTTCGAATCCATGATGTGGAATGGATTGTAACAACTCCTTGTATCAATCCCAACATTTATAAAACTACTCATTGGATTTTTTTGAAAAATTTTGAATTTTTGTCTAAAGAGCAGTTGTCTTGGGCACTGGAAAAAATTTGTTTAAAAATTTGGAAAGCATTTGTGCCCAAGAACTTATCAATCGAGGTTTCAATGAGTTCAACCAAGTTTTGGCTTTGTCTTTAAGGGAGAAAGGAAATAATTTCATGCGAGCCATGTCTTCCATGGCATAATTTGTGAAAAATGTTACAAAACTTTCCTCAAATTCCTTAATGTGCAAATAAGGATTTTCTCTTTCAATTCCAAGGAATTGAGGAAGTAGATGTAATGCTCCCAATTTAACAAGTAAGGCATGAGTTTGGACTGGCAAAAGTATGCACGAGGGGGTGGTGCTTAGGGTTGGTTGGAGATAATCCCTCATTGACCTCGCCGGAGGATCAACTGGGATATTGTTTCCCTCACTCCTTGTCGGGGGTTTGGCATTCTAGGGTTTTGCATTCCCCCACCCCTTGGAACATTAGCACCATCATCCCCGAAGTTGTCTCCAGCATCCTCTGGTTGGTCTTGGTCAAGATTCATGTTTGGTCCTATGGCACATCTCACAAATCTATTTTGGTCATCCTGCCCCCACATAAAAAAACACTATCTACAATTGAAATGAAAAGTTTGTACAAATATATACAAAGGAGCAATGTACCTCCGCCCGTGATGAGAATCACAGGACTTACCTCCGTTGTCTGAAATCACCTTCTAATTCAATGCTTAGCCTTTCTCGACAACGATGTCAAAAATTTTTGACTCCTTATTCACCCTAATCTCCAAACATCACCCCCAATAATGTGTATGGCTTATATGAGTAGGTAAGTATCACTCTCCCCCGGGTTTGATGCTAGAAATGGAGCAAATCGTGTATGCGAATGATAAGTGTGTGTGTGTGTGTGTGTGTGTCTGTGTGTAAATGTGCTCCTCAAGAGAAGAGAGACTTGCAATGTTGTGTTTTACTTAGAATGGGTATTACAAAGTCGTCCCCTCAGAGAAAGAAGGTCAAATTGTTGTGAAGGATGATTTTGTGAGGAAATGAAAAGTGTAAAATCTTGTAAGTTTTTTGTTTTGGTGGGTGGAGTTTAGATAAAATGCAAGCAAATAAGGTTGGCTAATCCAAAGAGATCATTCCAATGGGAATGCCAAATCAACTCAATTGGTGTTTGATTGTAGGCTCAAGCATACCCCATGACAAGTCTACAGTGTATCAAGAGCTCACAACCACGTCCGCACTAAACCTAGTCAAACACTTTACACTACGAGGAAGAATGAAAGAAAGTTGATTTAGCATACCCAAGAAGAAATTCCCCTTGGATTAGCCAACTAAATGCTTTTTTACTCATAATAAAAACAAGCTCATACATGGTGATGAAATAAAGATTAGAACTTTTATTAATGCAAAAGAAGCTAAACTACAAAGACAAGTTCATTTCATACCCAAATAGAAAGCTTGGAAAGTAAGAACCCAAATGTAAATATGGAAAATACAAGAACATGTAGCTAGACTTGAATACACTTGAAGTAAAGGAGATTAAAGTGCAAGAAGTAAAGATTACAAGTGATTTAAAACATACTACAACTTAAATGGAGGGGGAAATGAAAAAACCTAACTTTCTCTCTCTAAAATTTCATCTTCTTCCTTGAGCTTCTGTCTCTAAGATTGTGTGTAGCTAAATAATTGTGTAGTGCTTGGTCAAAATTCATCTATAACCTCTCCTAGAGTGTGATACTTGAATTACTATGATTGGAAGGGTTATGGGTATTGCTACAAGCAACCACAGGCCCTATATTGTCTCTTCCATGTTTCCTCCATCCAATCTCCTTCTCTCTCTCTTCCTTTTCATTGCTTTTTCTTCCAAAGTCAGGCTTTTGGTGTAAGAGAGCCTCATTTTATGTAAAATGTGTCAGGGTATGTGTGGGAGAAGTAGAGGTGGGCCCACAAAGTAGTTGGGGTTGAGATTGCAGGCTTCTCGCATTTCTGGGAAAATCTACCGATAGAACATCATAAAACCTACCGGTAGGTTTTGGCAAGGGTAACAGTAAAAGGAATCCAGTGCCTTAAACCTCCCAGTAGTTTTTGATGAACATCTACCGATAGGTTTTCTCCATTTTTGGGTTTTTCTTAATTTCTTGAAATCCTAAGCCATCTATTAAGCCTCCCCTTCTTCTCCATTGCCTTTAAGCACTCGATGGGAGACTTAAAACACATCCTTACCTGCTCTTTACCTACAATCACACAAAACTCCATTAATTGTTAGATTAAATGAAATTTCCACCATTTTCTCCAAAAAAGTAAGTATAAAATGGGTGCAAAAAGATACATGATGTGCAATATTCTATGCTAATCAATGTGTGAGCGGCAAGTGAATAGGGTCACCCTCAGGTCAAATGATGACGTTGTCAGAGTCATTGAGGGTCATGAGCTACACTCGTGGTTTCAAGCAGTGAATAGGTACGTACTCCCCTATTTTTGGGAATTTTATTAAAAGTTGGGGAGGGTGGATGAGGATCTAAAATTGTTAAAGACCAATGTACGAGGAAAGGTGATTGAGGTAACTCTGGTAATCATTTCTGAGGCGTTACATTATCAGAGGCCTTCGACCAACACTGTTGTTTTTCCTCACAACACCCAAGAGAGAAAATCACTCCAAGATTATATGAGCCTAATGTATGAGGACCCTTTAAAGTTCAATGGAAAAATCCAAGTTGGGGGACTTAAGCATGCTTACGGAGTGATGAATAAGGTCCTCCACTACAATATCTTGCCTCGAGGAGTGGAAAAAAAATGGGGGAGGAGAAAATGACCTTTCTCTATGAGTTCATGGCTGACACCAAGATGGACATCGCTCTAATGATTTGGGAGGTGATGAAGGACTACGCCCAAGCCACGAAGCTGAGGGCAAACCAGCCTTATGCCCACCTTGTCACCAAGATATGCTTGTAGAGCAAGATCAAAACCTACCCTAGTGATGTTACTCTCCCACCTGAGTTTGGCCTGATAGGCAAGCCAAGTATCAAGAAGAGGACAGCTATGACTGGAGGGCCCAGGTAGGGAGAGGAGATGGCTAGGCCATCTGCAGGTGAGCCACCTATAACTAGAATATCCATAGTAGGGCCATGTACTATCGCCCCACCTCTGACAGGTTTTTAGCGTTTAGCTGGGATAAAGGGGAGATTGGATGATTTCAGGGGCACTCTGTAGCTGCTGAAGTTGATGGCAATCAGAATTTTTGAGAGGACATTCCCTGGAAAGCCTCTCCCTAAGATGACACCACCATCGGCTACCGCATCAGATATCCCACCATCAGCTCTATGGACTAGTTTTGACATTTGAACGTCCGTCCCGGCCAGCTCGACTGTTGTAGAGGTCGTAGAGTTCAACGACAAGGAGGATGATGATTACAATGTTGTCTAGGGGGATGATGATGATGATGAGGAGGAGGAGGAGGAGGAGTAAGAGGATTAGAGAGAGACAAGTTATATTTTTTTTGTTTTTGGTTGGTTGTATATAAATGAGATATTAGTCTAGGAGGTATCGGCCTGGTAGAAGAGTCCCTAGGGAGATAGGCCATTTTCTTTTGTGTTCTTTGTACTCCTTGTGAAAGATTATGAAGAAAGAACATCACCTTTTGTTTAATTATGCCCCAAGTTCATTTACATAATTGCAATTTGATTTGAGTATTTTGATTTAGTCCATGAACTGATTAACATGAATGGAATTGTTGTATATGCATTGTATTTATTTTTGGAATAAGATTTGCTAGGGACTAGCAAAACTCAAGTTAGGGGGTGTAATAGGTGTGGAACATTGCACATTTAACAACTTCATTACATCCATTTTAACTTGTTTTTGTAGCAAATTTTGGTAAATTGGGTTTGAATCAATGATTAATGGAGAATGGCTTGATTGCACATGATAGGATGAAAAGGGCAGGTGTAAAACACCTTATAAAGTGATTATGGTCAATGGACTAGAACGGATTTCAAGACAAATTGCTTGGGAGCTCAAGGAACTGAAAATCTCAACATAGGCAGACTACGTACTAGTACCACGTCACCAGGTACTGGTACCCGAGCTCTCTGAAAAGAAGGTACTGGTACCTATTCGACCAGTTATCGGTACCTAATACGTGGAACTCAACCTGCTAAAATGGAGGAAATAAAGAAGGTACCTAATGAGTGGGTTTTATACCTACGAATTCAGTACTTTTGACTTAATGAAATTGCAAGTTTTCAATTATTTTATGTTCATTTTTATTTCTTTTGTGTGTTTTGATGTTATTTTGTAGGGATGATCATTTTGGAAGGAATCATGATCATTTGGGAGGAAACAAGGTCAAAATTGGAGCCTAAGTGTTGGATTTTTGAAAAGGAAGCTAAAGGGCATTGTAATTGAGTAATTATAGCGTGAATAATAGATTTTAGGGCCTTTCCACTAAGTTTGGATAAGTGGTGAAGAGACGGACACATTCCATGAGGATTTGGAGGCTTAAAAGTGGAAGAACTCAACGAGGTATTGGTGTTTGGTAACATAGGCATCAACACCCACACTATTTTGTAGCAGTACCTCGGTTTTCTGCATTTTGGAACATGACCCATTTCGAATCTGACAGAGTGTAAAACATGAAAGTTGTTGATCTGGATTTCTTCTATCGTGTTGCAAATTTTCATCTCAATCACACAGTTGTATCAAAGGTTATGATGATTCTAGAAAAACTGGTCCAGAGTAGGCCTGTAGAGGGGGGCGCACCTAGGCGCCAACATTCTGTCTATGCAGCGCTTTGCCAGTGCCTTTCAAGCAGCTAGGCACGTGTGTTAGTCCGTGACACAAGTTTTGACTTGTTTTTGACCCAAAATTGGACTCTAAAGCTACATATATGCTAGGGTTTGTGTGGAGATGAAAGATTCTGACTTTTGGGGGCTAAAAGCATTGGAGAAAAACCAAGGAATTGGAAGAAAATTGAAGAGAAGAATCGAAGGAATCAACACAAAGAAGATTGGTCGTGAAGGCTAGAGAAGGATTGAAGATTGCACCTAAGTTTTCATTCTTTTCTCTTACCTTTACTTCTTGTTTTTCTAAGATGTTGTTTAATTTTAGAATGATGTCTTTCAATTACGTTATGAACTAAATTATTATTAAGATTGCAATGGAACCTATGTCTAGTTAAATTAATATACTCTCGTTTCTAGTTCTTATTGATCTTATAAGAGTTGTTTGTCATATTTTGTGATTGATGTATGATTGTATGGCCAACAATTAGTTTGATAACCTAGATGACATTGGGAGATGAATTCTAGGTTTAGATCTGAATATGATGACATGCGTTTGGTTAATTCTTCTTAGGATTGAATTGTTGGGTTTGTGTATAGGATAGGAATATACCTATATACCGAGTGTAACTTTTATGAGAGTTTGAACTTAATGAATCTATTCCAACTTATTTTGCATAGGGATATAGTAATTTAATTGGGATAGATAATTTTATCTAGCTATGGGAAGAGGTTTGATAAATAACTTTGAGTTCTCAGTTAACAACTTATTTTGATCAATTAACTGGAAAGAGAGTTAGAAAGATTTATACGAAGCATTAGGGAAAGTTGTAATCTTAACTTCTTTTCTCTAGTAAATTCAACCCTTGATTGTTAAGTTTAGATTTAGTTTTAATTTAGTCATTCCATAGTTCAATTCCAATTGTTTAAATAAAATTAAATTGATACAAAGTTAGTACTTGGATATTATTAGCAATATTTCTCTGTGGGAACGATACTCTACTTTTCACTTTATTACTTGTTGATCATGTATACTTGCACATAAATTGTCAATATCAAATTCAGACAACAGTACTAGTACCTCTTCACTAGTTACCAGTACCAGAATCTTCTGGAATTTAGCTATTGATACCTCCTTTCCTTAGCTAATGGTACCTACCACTTGTTCCCTTCTTGATTCAACCTTAAGAAATGTCAAGGTATTGGTACCACGTTTTCAGTACAACAACCGAGAAAATTCAGATCCTCTTCCAAATGAATCCACCAACTGCAAGTGTCCACCTTTTGATATCTAATCCATGTTCTGACCTTTTTAATAGTCCATAATGACCTCCTTACCCATAAACTTTGACAAAAAGCATGGGGGAGTGGGTGAGCCAATTAGGAGAGAAGGAGTGGTTGGGAAGAGGAAGGGTGACCATGTTTTGACTGATTTCAAAAGTTTTTTGTGGATTACTGATGAATAGTTAAAATTAGCAACTTACTATGCTTGTATAAGACTAATTATACTTTGATAGAGTTTCAATGATGACATTTCAGGAAAACATTTTGCATAAAAGCCTAAAGTCAATAAACATCAAACTTTCATGCAACACCCACATGTTCTAAAAGAAAATTGGAGAAGTTTGAAGCAAGGCATCCAAGTTTGAACGTCAATCCACGTTCGAATGCCATCTTGAAATAATTGAGGGCCACTAGGACAGTGCCAGGATGATGGCATATGGCGTGTTGCAGATATTCCCTGAGAAAAAGAACAAAGAGCTACTTGAGTACAATATTCGAACGCCAGTTCATGTTTGAACGCTATCTTTAATTATTTGAGGACCCCATAAGAGTGCTAGGGTGATGGCACATGGCATGTTGCAGCTCTCTACTGCAGAAGACTAAGGCCATTTGAGTATTGCGTTCAAACTCCAATCAATGTTCGAATGCCCATCACAGCAGAAAGAAGTCAACTTTCAAACACCATACCATGTTCGAACATATTCCCCAGATAGTATGCAGAGTAGTTGATTTTCCATCCAAATCTTGGGGCATTCACTTGGATTTTGAGCACCTAGAACTATTCTTTTACTCTCCTTTACCCCCTCCTCCTTGCCTATAAAT
Organism: Ilex paraguariensis; assembly: GCA_963454935.2. Taxonomy (NCBI): domain Eukaryota; kingdom Viridiplantae; phylum Streptophyta; class Magnoliopsida; order Aquifoliales; family Aquifoliaceae; genus Ilex; species Ilex paraguariensis. The sequence continues at coordinate 25,809 of CAUOFW020001197.1, read as the reverse complement.
ACCTCCTCTTTGGACTTGTATAGAGAGGATAGATATAGAGAGCTAGAGATCTCTTGGAAGAGGAAGAACCCTCCAAAAGTAACTAGATTTCTTCTACTTTCATTATTAGTTTCATTAGATTCCATTGTAAAAACTTCTTTCTTCACTTAGAGGAGTGAAACTCTTCCACCTTTCTAGCTCTCTTGTAGCCTTGAAGGGTGGAAAGTGATTCACTTATTCTTCGTCAAAGATAGGCTCATTTTGTAGTTTATTTTATCTTGTAACTCCTCTACTTGGAGGGATGAGAATCACTCACTTTTCTATCTTTCTCAAAGCCATGAACAGTAAGTAGTTTCTCATTCGCTCTTTAGTAAGAGGTGATGGAAATATATAAATCATTTGGAAGTTATATTTGTGCATTTCATTTATGCTTAATACTTTATCTTTTGATTGCTTATTGAATGATTGAATGCATCTGACTAAGGTACTTTGCACAACCATGAGTCCTTTCGAAGACAAGATGACACTTGGCATAGGAGGATTCATTGGTTCTCTGCAAGTACTCCCACTTGATCTTCATGACTACATTTCAATCTTCACCATTATAGTGCTTCAACTAAAAATGGAATACTAACATAGTGGTTGGATGACTTGTAGAATTACTTGCTTGTTTGTAGTCGGGTTGAGTCCCAGAACAAACAATTCTTGTAAATGTCTACAAATGCATTGGAACCATGCTCTTAATTCTCACAGTCCATCTTTATCCTCCAATTAACTTGTTGTTGACACAAGGAGTTAATTGAGTTATCAAACAAAAATATAACAATCGAATGATTGACTACATGTTCAGATCCTCGAACTAAAAGGTGACTTATATATTTGAGAGAATATTATATTTTGTCTAGAAAAACCCTTTGGAGAGAATCTTATATTCTATCCAAAAAATTTCATAAACATCATAACTTCAAATCTCAAGGGTTTCAGTCACTTTGGTACCTGTCACTATTTACTCTGAAACACCAACATTAGTTCCATGTAGATTCGACTCCTGACTTAACAGGATGATAACTACAACTTGATCATCTGCACTTAAGTGTACACATTTCAGATCAAGTCAAATTTTTAGCATCATTGCAAAGGAACCAAAAAGGTGTTTTAAAGCAAAAGGTGAAAAGACCTTCATTTGTTGTATAATTATCATTATATGTCTGAGGACCATCCTCTCTTTCAAAATTTACCAAAAGAATCTGTTGGGTCTGTAACTTAGTCTGGACCATCTTCACCTCGATCAGTAGCAGACTCTTGATAATAACATGGCCAATAGTAAGAGACAAGGAGTAGTTCGTAAGAGAGAAGGGGAAGTTCCTAACATTTGAACTCTGTGGGATTATTTGTATCTCACACGAAACAGTGTCCCCTCTTGTTTTGTGTTTCATGCAAAAGCGCCCTCTTTAATTTAAAGGCGGGGACAGTTCAACTATTACATCAATTTCATGGACTTGAATTAGAAAACCTATAACTTAATATTAAAGATTTTGAGGAGGTATGTGGAACATTCTAAGATAATTCTGAGCTTGCCAAGTTGAAACTTTTTCCTTTCGCTTTAAAGGACAAAGCTAAACATTAGTAAAATTCTTTTAATGCCCATTCAATAGCAAACTGGCAGGCATTACAAAAATGATTTTTTCAGAAATTTTTTTCCTTTACACCGTACTAATGCACCCAAAAGACAAATCATGAATTTTTTGGTTAAAGAGGGAGAAACATTTTACCAATGTTGGGAGAGATTCAAGGATTTTCTCCAATCCTATCCATACTATGCTTTTAAGAATTGGACTTTGATAGGATTTTTCTATGATTTTTTGCCCACTAGACTACGTCAGTTTGTCGAAATGATGGCTTAAGGAGAGTTCATGGGAAAGAGTCAAGAGGAGGCATTCAATTTTTTTTACACCATATTTGATAGTTCTCAAATGTGGGACTCAGCCTCTCCTACCACTGTTGAAGCCAAACCATCTACTTCCCAAGGGGGTAAGTATGTCTTGAAAGAAGATGATGACCTGAGAGCGAAAATGACTACCTTGTATCGAAAGCTTGAAGCTTTAGAGATGAAAAAGGTAAGTCAAGTTGATGTTGACCCTCCCACAGAACAAGTGTGTGAGATTTGTATGTTGATTGGACACTCTACTAGGAAGTGTTCTACCATTTCGGCATTCAAAAAAGTCTTGTTAGAACAAACAAATGCAATTCCCAATTGTAACAAGCTTTATTCCAACCTGTATTCTGAAATATATAATCCAAGGTGGCAGAATCACCCGATCTTTAGTTGGAGGAACACATAACCAACTCCCATGAATTCCCAACCACCACCTCAAGGACCTCCTACATATCAACCATACCAACCACCGCACAAGAAAAGTCTTAAGGACACATTGAATTAGTTCATGCAAAGCCAAAAGAACTAGAATAATCATTCCACTCTAGCTTTCAATGACTTCAAAACCCAGACCACTCATTCCTTCGAGGATCTCAAAAGCCATATCCAAAAGTTGATCCAATCAATGACCACATATGAGAAGGAAAAGTTTTCTGCCCAACCAAAACAACCACAAGGTCAATATCATGTAGGAAATCCTTCGATCATGGAAACCCCACAAAAACATGCTCAAGTTATCACTATATTGAGAAGTGGCAAGGTGGTTGATAAAACTATTCGAGACATGTTAATTCTAAAGCCAAAACATGAGTCAATCCCAATCAATAAACCAATTGAGCCTGAACCTGTGATTGAAAAGAAAACAGAACCATCAAAGGAAAAGATCCCTAATGTCCTATTCTTGCTCTTTTTCCTCAAAGACTTAAGAAAGCACAGAAGTTGAATAACCATGCAGAAATTTATGAACTTTTTAAGCAAATAAAAATCAATATTCCACTTCTTGATGCAATCTAGCAGGTTCTTTCTTATGCCAAATTTCTAAAAGACTTGTGCACGATCAAAAGAAATCAAAATGTTCAGAAAAGAGCTTTCTTGATAAAACAAGCCAATGCCATACTATGACACAAAATCTCTCCAAAATACAAGGATCCAGGGTGTCCAACTATGTCATGTATCATTGAAAACTTTAGGATAGAACAAGCACTACTGGATCTTGGAGCCAGTGTCAATTTGCTACCTTTCTCTGTCTACCAACAATAAGGTATGGGTGAACTCAAATCCATTTGTATCATACTCCAATTGGCTGTTAGGTCTGTCAAAGTTTTGAGGGGCATTGTTGAGGATGTCCTTATTCAAGTGGACAACTTTGTCTTTCCTGCTGACTTCATTGTCTTGGATACTCAACCAGCAATGCATTTAGATAATCAAATTCCCGTCATTCTTGGTCAAACCTTCCTAGCAACTTCAAATGCATTAGTTAATTACAAAAATGTAGTCATGAAGTTAAATTTTTGGAATATGACTCTTGAGTTTAACATTTTCAATATTGCCAAGCACCTAGGAGAGGACAAGAAAGTGAGAGAAGCAAATTTCATCGAGTCTTTGGTACATGAACATTTGAATGATACATTTTGTGAAAACTCTACTGAATCTTGTTTGTTGGAACCTATCACATCTGAGTTAACAAATGATGATCAAAGTTTGCAGAGTTGCTTTGCTCATGCTGTTGGGAGAGGGGCACCCAAATTTGAAGAACTCTTATCAAGTGTCAAGCCGCCAAAGCCTAAATCAAAACCTTTCCCAGCTGACCTAAAATATGCATTCTTAGGGAAAGAAGAGTCATACTCAATGGTCATTTCATCTAAGATTACAGATTTGCAAGAATCTAAGCTGATTAAAGTCCCTAGACGCCATAAAAGCACCATTGGATGGACCATTGCTGATTTGAAAGGTATAAGCCCATTAATTTGCAATCATGTTATATACCTTGAGGAGGATTCAAAACCCTCTTATCAAATGTAGCGACGACTGAATCCCCACTTGAAGGAGGTTATAAGAACTGATGTGTTGAAACTATTGGATGTAGGAATAATCTTTCTCATCTCTGATAGCAAATGGGTTAGCTCAACCCAAGTTGTGCCCAAGAAGTCTGGGGTCACAGTGATTAAAAATGATGCCAATAAATTGGTACCAACTCGAGTTGTCACAGGATGGTGAATGTGCATAGACTATCAAAAATTTAATTTGGTAACTAGGAAAGACCATTTTTCGCTTCCCTTTCTTGATCAAGTCTTAGAAATAATTGCAGGTCATGCATTTTACTATTTTCTAGATGGGTATTCTGGGTATCAAATTGAGATAGCACTAGATGACCAAGAGAAAACAACAGTCACATTCCCTTTTGGCACCTTTTCATTCAAAAGCATGTCATTTGGACTTTGTAACGATACTGCAACATTTCAAAGGTACATGCTTATTTGTTTAGTGACATGGTTAAGAGATTTTTGGAAGTGTTCATGGATGATTTCGTCTGACAAACCTGGAGAAAGTGCTGATAAGATGTAAGGAAACCAATGTAGTACTCAATTGGGAGAAATGCCATTTCATGGTAACACAAGGCATTGTTTTGGGTCAAATTGTGTCATCTAAAGGCATAAAAGTTGACAAGGCAAAGATAGATCTGATTGGAAACTTGCCTGCACCTAGGACTGTTAAAGATGTCCGATCATTTCTAGGACATGTAGGGTTCTATAGGAGATTCATTAATGACTTTAGTACCATATCAATACCCATGTGTCATCTCCTACGTCAAGATGTAACGTTTGTATGGAGTGAAACATGCCAGAAAACTTTTGATAAGCTTAAGGGTATGTTAATTTCTATCCCGATAATGCAACCACCTGACTGGACTCTACCCTTTGAATTAATGTATGATACAAGTGATTATGTTAGGAGGGCTGTGTTGGGACAAAGAAAGGATAAGAAACCTTATGTGATTTACTTTGGAAGCAAAACTTTGAATGATGCTCAAATGAATTATTCCACAACTAAAAAAGAATTGCTTGCTGTGATTTTTGCTCAGGAGCAATTTCATTCTTACCTTGTTGGTTCATCTGTTATTATGTTCACTAACAATGCATCATTAAAATTCTTGCTCATAGAGAAATATGCCAAGCCACAGCTCTTGAGATGGATAATCTTATTGCAAGAGTTTGACCTGATCATTAAGTATAAAAAAAGGAGTTAAAAATGTGGTGGCAGATCATCTATCCAGGTTAACATATGAATTCATGAGGATGGGCTAATCAATGAAAATTTCCCTGATGAACAACTAACTGTTCATAGGCGTGAAAAAATCATGGAACGCGGATATTACTAACTTCCTTGCTACTAGTATGTTTCCTCCTTCTTTTACAATGATAGATAAGAAGAAATTTCTGAGGGAGGTTCACAATTTCTTTTGTGAGGATCCTTATGTGTTTAAGTGTTGTAAGGATCAAATCATAAGTCATTGTATCCCTAATCATGAGAGCAGACAGGTAATATCTTTTTGTCATTTTAACACGTGGTGGCCATTTTTCATCTAAAGAAACCGTTATGAAAATCTTGCAGTGTGGATTTTATTGGCCCACACTTTTCAAAGATATCCATGCCTTCTGTCTAACATGTGATAGATGCCAAAGGTTGGGAAGCATTTCTAAAAGAAACATGATGCCCTTGAACCTTATTTTGGTAATTAAAATTTTTATTATTGGGGCATCGATTTTATGGGACCATTTCCCCCTTCTTTTGGCTATCTATATATTTTAGTGGCTATTGATTATGTGTCCAAATGAGTTGAAGCAATTCCTTGCCGAAATAATGTTCACCAAACAGTGATCAAATTTTTTAAAAAAAAATTTTATCCAAGATTGGAATTCCTAAATCCATTATAAGTGATAGGGGTGCTCATTTTTGCAATCGTCCTTTTTGGAATTTGATGAAAAAGTACTTGATTTCTCATAAAATTGTAACCCCTTACCATCCACAGACTAGTCGACAAACTGAATTAGCTAATCAAGAGATCAAACTAATTTTAGAAAAAATGATAAACCCGGACAACAAAGATTGGTCGTTGAGACTAACTAATAAACTTTGGACATATCGCACTTCTTTTAAAACAATTTTGGGCATAAATCCTTATTGATTAGTTTATGGAAAGCCTTGTCACCTACCTATGAAATTGGAACAAAGAGCACACTGAGCCATTAAAACCATGAACTTTGACCTAGACAAGGCTGGAATTTCAAGAAAAATTCAAATCAATAAGTTGGAAGTGTTGAGGAATGAGGCATATGACAATGCTAAAATTGCAAAGAATAGATGAAAGCTTTTCATGACAAAGACATAGTGAGAAAATCCTTTGCACCTTCACAAAAAGTCCTCTTATTAAATTCAAGGCTCCGCCTATTTCCTAGTAAGTTGAGGTCAAGGTGGACTAGGCCTTACATTGACAAACAAGTGGTTGAACATAGAGCAGTGGAAGTGGAGAATCCAGCAAATGGTAATATTTTTATTGTCAATGGTCAACGTTTGAAACCATTTTTCAAAGATTTTTTTAAAGATGTGGAAACTATTTTTTTAATGGATCCAGAATATTCCGTCGAGATTAGCATCTACCAACACAAAAATGGGTCAGGTCAGGAAAAATTCAACCCAAATTGACCCAATCAGATGCCTTTATAAGGCCTCCAAAACCTAATCCCTTTTTTTGCCCATCTACTGTTGTTATTCTTCTTCTTCTTCTTCTTCTTTTTCCCTTTTCTCATCAAACGATCCACCCTCTGCAACTGCATGAACACACACTCCACAAACACAATCCTTTGTTTCATACTTTGCATTTTAATTCTATATTTGCTCATGGGTGTCATTCATCTGTTTGCACTTATGCACAAGGGTTTCCATCCTAAAAGAAACTCTAATTTTTGTAAAGATGATTAAATTGTGTATTTTATTTGTAGGCATCGACAGATGAAAAGATCTCTACTTTGCAACCCTAACTACACTTTACGTATTACTGGTAAATTCAAAATATTGAGGGCAATTTCGAGTTTAGGTTGGGGGTGAGAACTATAGTTCATATTTCGTGCTTTAAAAAAAAATCTTGATTGTATTGCGTATTCTGTCTTTGAATTTCATATTTATAAAGTTTTTAGTATATAAAAAAAATGATGATAATGTCTTTAAGGCAACTTCAATCATTTTTTGTGACTGACAGACCTTAAAGAACTAGATAGGTGTCTCAAACATAGCAAGCATGGATAGTAAGATTTTTTGGTTTAGTTTAGGAATTTATGCACTTTTCCATCTGATGTGCATTCTGTGATAATTAGAAAAGCAAGATTTATGAGAAAAGCAAGATTTGTGAGAAAAATTGAAATCTGAGAAGAGCAAGCAAAACCACTATGTGGTCAAAGCACTTTTGCTAAACATTGTCATGCCAAAAGACTTGGTGCATGTAAAGAATGTGGTAAGATCTTTCACATGAAGGAATATAATCAGTGTTCTAAATCAATTTTCAGTTGTGCACTCGATTGGTTAGACTAGATAGGGAATGGGCAGAATAATGATTATCCTGAGATGCCATACTATTTCGGTCTTGTACTTACACGTTTTGTGCGACAAGAAATTAGAAGGGTTACTGATTGTTCGAATGACATGAAGATAAGGCAAGACTCGAATTAGATTTTTGACAAACTTATGAAAAACCATGTTTTTATGAAGGTTAATGGTCCAAAATTTTTTGTAAAAAGTGTAAATATCTTTTTAAATGTACAAACTCTTTTTGGTGAAATAAAGATGTGTGCCAAGTAAGGAATGTCCTAAAACACCAACAAACCTATAGCGTGGGTGGGGACTTATCATAAGATGCCAAGATTTTCCAAGTTCAATTAGTGGATATAGTCTTTGTTTAATATATGTATATAAATGTATATAAAATTTTGATTTTGATTTCGCTTTTGAACACTAGTTAACGTTCGAACACTAGGAGCTCACAGTACTTTGGCCTCTGTAGAACATCAAAATTACTTAGAGAGCCCACATTCGAACGCCTGATGAACGTTTGAACAAAGACCTAATGTTTGAATGCCATCCTCACATTCTAATGAGAGGAGATTACAGTACTTTGACCTCTGCAGGACATAAAAGGTATTGGGAGCAATTGTCATTTGAGTGATAGTTTAACGTTCAAACCTTCTTTTAAAACTCCTTCAATCCACGTTTGAACGCCAGTCACATTCGAATGTTGGCTGCTTGGGTATAAATACCTGGTTTATCTTCTCCACTTCAAAGCCACCCAAAAACCTTCAAGTTCTTCAAACCCTAGGGTGACCCTTCACTACTCAAGCCTCAAATCTTTATCCCCTCTCAATTTTTACCCAAAATGCACCATCCAAAACCCTTTTCCACCTCATTTCTCACATTTTAACAAAGAAATCCCATTTTTTTCAAGCCCCTAAACCCTAAAAACTGAAAAATGCCTCCTAGAATGAAAATGCCCACTAGGCAAAAGGCGACCAACCAAGAACCCAACATTGTGGAAGAGGTGATCAACCAAAGGGAGGGAAGACCACCTTTGGTCCAAAGGCATGATAGAACTCGCTTCCCTAGCGCTCTAAAGGTCGATGGTATGAATATTTCTTTCAAAAACCAAGCCATTGTTTGTGAACATACCATTGAATTGTTGGATTTTGCAGAATTAGGAATTTATGTGAATATGGAGGTGAGAGGTTGGATTATATATTTCAGAAATTGTAGTGATGCAATGAAGGAGTTGGTGAGGGAGTTTTACTCCAATGCTGAGATTGTGAACAGTGTGATCAAGACATATGTGAAGGGGGCTCACATCAATGTCGATGAGGACAATATTATGGAGATGTAGGTCGTACCAAGGCCTAGCTTCCCCCCGAGTAGGAATGTAAAGATGGATATGGTGGGAGTAGAGTTGACAGGATTGTCAACATTTGCATGGGGAGGAAGGCGATTCTATAGGCAATGGGAATTGATGGACAAATACAAGATGCTAAATTTGATTGACGTCTCGAACCTTGCCCCCATTAAACACAAGAACGAGATCCTCCCGGAGATTATCCAATTGTTGTACGCTATATGCAAGAACCAAAGCATCTACCTCTCATCCTTGATATTGACTAAGATGATGAAGGGATGAGACGTAAAGAGGAATTCAATCCCCTTTGGTATGCTGGTAATAGAGATATGCTTGGATTGGGGAGTAAAGGTTAGGCCAGAGATGGGGGTACTCAAGCCAATGGGAGCTTTGAACAAGGCATCATTATGATGGAGCCTGAGCCATTGTAGAGGGCTAGCAATGAGACAGGATATGCCACCAGCCCAAGGCACAGATGAAGTTTAGGATGCCTTGGACGTTGAGGTGGAGAGAGAGGCTAAGCATGCCCATGCAAAGGTTCAGGCAAAAAACAGCACCCGACAGACGCTATGAGATATTATGCTTGGCATCAAGGCCAAGCAAGATGAGATTCTCCCATAGCAGGAGGAGATTCTCAGACTTTTGCGAGGTGGAATTGGAGGAACTTCAATCCCTGGGGAGGCGAGAGAGTGGGAGTCATTTATGTACTTAGGGATGGATGTATGTCTGTTTTTTTTTGGATAATCTAAGTCTTTGTGTTTTGAACTATGATATTTTGTGAAATGAATGATTTAATTTTATTATATTTATCTTCATAAATGCATATGTTATATCTTGCATTATATTGTTATTTGTAATGAGCTTAACATCGAGGCCAAGCTAGATGAGATTCTTCGACAACAGGAGAAGATTCTTAGCTATTTGAGGGGTGGAGCTGGAGAAGCTGGAGAGACGAGGGAGTGATAGAAAGATTTATGTACTTGAGAGTTTTTGTGGATTGTTTTTGGATGTTTGAATCTTTTGTGCTAAACTATAATATTTTGTGAAATGAATGAATCAGTTTTTTTTATCACATTTATCTTTTTAAATGCATTTTTTGAAATTTAACATTATATTGTTAATTGTTAAGAACATATGTTAATATTGAGATTGATTGCTAAAAGTGACTAAAGCACATGATCGGTTTGACACCTCACCTAACAATCTAGAATTAAAAACCACATGTCTTTGAAAAATGGTAGTTTCTCTATACTTAAAATGTCAAATTTACATTGGTATTTGTTATTCTTAAGGTACAAGATGACCAGACTTGAAAATGGAATTGATATATAACTAACATTCCCTAAAAAACCTAACATAACCCGTGGAGATAACGAAGAATACCATAGTAAGTTTTTGACCTTGGCAATGCTTTTGAGAGAATATCAGCATTTACTCAAGTAAGGTTTTTCACTGTCTATCCTTGAATAATCTCATTAAACTTGTTTTGATTGAACAACTAGAGCAATCTATTGATATATCCCACAAAAAATCTGTTCATACGACACATACATGTGTACATACTTGATAAAGGATCTTAGGTCATCTTTGATTTAATTTTGAGCCTTAGCCATTTCTTTTACAAAATGATATCCCTAGTTAGCCTAATTGAGCCTTTAATGTATGATTTCTTTTTCAAGTAACCCATATGATAACCGAGCCATGGGAAAATATATTTGACATACCTTTGCTATCTAATTTTCTTGCACCCTCTTATAAATCATTATGATACAAAAAAGCAAGAGAAACAGAAAAGAAGATAGTAGCTATTGTTCAAAGAAAGAAAAGTCTGTGGAAACAACTAGAAAAGAAAAGAGACAAAAAAATAGAAAATGGCAAAGAAAGTGAAAAATGAGAAAAAAAAATGAAAGAAAGAAACACCATGTAAATGAAATTTTGAAATGTTAGAAAGAGGTGTGCTACACTACATAAAGAAAGGATAGCTTTTGAATACCACTAACGTCAATTCATTAGTCATTGACCTCTGGCCACATTATAACCTATAAAAAGCCCTAATTGATCTCAAATCTGATGCATATGTAGGTTGTCAACCAAAAGTTTGGGGTATATTAATAGTATTACTTTATTTGTGTCCATATTCTTTCATGAGATTATGCCAAACATGATTAGTATGTTTTCTTGGATTTCACTCCTGTACTAATTGTGCATGTGAATTTTCAATTAGCCTTCTTCTGATCACATGCCCTTTGACAGAAAAGTCAATATAATTAGAGGAAATTTTTGTTGAGAGTATTCTAAGTGAGGTTTGTGAAATCAAAGCTATCCATGATGGGTTGTAAAGAGGAGTGTCTGTTATATAACAATTCTTGTCGCTAGAATGATTACTCTAACTACATAGGGAATTTCAAATACCAATGTGAAAAATGCTCATTTTTGCATAGAGTAAGTACCTATGATAGAGAAGTGTTTGGGATATAAGTCCAAATTGAGGGTTGGGGGTCCCAATGACCATGGTGCTAACTCACTTTAACCAAAAATCTCACATACACATCTGTTCGACTGAAGTTTGTGGGTGGCTTCACTCAAAACCCTCATGAGACAACACTCGTCCACTAAGGAAAGATAGGGGTTCAATGGCTTGTTGCATATGCTAAATGCAACTAGATGACCTACAAAAAAGGCATGATAAATAATTTTTCATTCAATTTTTGTAGTATTACTAAAGACTAGCAATATTTAGGTTGGGGGTGTGATTAGTAGTTAAAATTAGCATCTTATTATGCCTTTTTAATACTAATTATGCTTTGATAGAGTTTCAATGATGAAATTTCAGGAGAAAAATTGTACAAAGGCCTAAAGTAAATGCATATCAAACTTTCATGCAACAACCACATGTTCTGGAAGAAGATTGGAGAAGTCTAAAACAAGGCATGAACGTTCGAATGCCAATCCACGTTCGCACGTCCTCTTGAATTATTGGAGGACTAGACTGCTAGATGATGATACATGGTGTGTTGTAGCTAAGTAGAAAAACACAAAGGTACTTGAGTACCACATTCAAAAGCCAACTAACGTTCGAATGTTGGCTTAAATCAATTAAGGACTCCCTAGAAGAGTGTGCTATAGCATATGGCATGTGGAAGTTGCTCTCACAAAAGAAAAAAGGCCACTTGAGTGGGAAGTTCAAAGCCCATCCAACGTTCAAATGTCCATCAAATAAGATAGCAGACAACGTTCGAACACCATTTAACGTTCGAATGTTGTCCCCTGACAGGCTGCAGAGTGGCTAATTTTCTATCCAAACCTTGGGGCATTCACTTGGATTTTGAAGACATTGTACTATTCTCTCACACTTCCTTGCCCCCCTTCCTTGCCTATAAATACTCTCATTGTGGGAGCATCAACTCTCCTCCATTCTTCCTCATAGTGTAAGGTGCTTGGTTTGACTAGGTTTAGTGTGGACATGGTTGTGAGCTCTTGATACACCCTCGACTTGTCACGGGATATGCTTGAGTCTACACCTCCACATTATTCCCTCACTTTCCACAAATCAATTAAGCATCGAGACCCCATTGGTAGAATATTTTGAGTTGACTTGGCATTCCCATTGGAATGACCCCTTCGGATTAGCCAACCTTGTTTTCATTACACTTCTATCAAACACGCCGCTCACCAAAGCACACAACTACAAGATTTTACACTTTTTATTTTCTTTGCAAAATTACCTTCACTACAATTCAATCTTCCTTCCCTGAGGAGACAACCTTGGGATACCCATTCCAAGTAAAACATAATACTTAAGACTCTTTCTTTGCTTGGGGAGCACTTTTGCACACACACACATTTCTCCCATTTCTAACATCGAAACTGAGTGAGAGTGACACTCACCCACACAAAAAAGCCATATACACATTCGATGGTTCGTGTTCAGAGATTAGGGTGAATGGAACCAAGTAGATACTACTTTTGTGGGGCTTACCCATTTACTTTTGTAGGTAGGGTAGATGATATCTGCATCTACCAACTTCATCCCATACAACCTCCTTCAGATGTGGATTTAACGTTCATTATAGTTGTCGAGATGGTTTTGAGTCCTCCTCCAAGTATATACAATGAGTTCATAGAAGATGACTTATTCACTTGAAATCAACTACGGTCCCTCCAATTGTACTTCAGTGCCTTTTAATGACTTTTATCAACTCTAGTTCTTGTGACTTAGACAATTTAGAGGATATCAACACTAGATAAGTCTCTTTCTCTCTTAAGAAGACATATTTCAAGTTAGTTGGGATAGGTTTCAACCCTAGTTTTGATGTTGTGACACTTGATGAAATAGGCTTTGTGCCACTTGATGATAAATTTTCAAATTTTGAGACGCATGTCCCCACAACATACATATTTACAACAGATTTAGAAGTATTTATAGAATCAATATCAATCATAGACTTGAATAGTTCATCATATGCATGTGACTCCAACTCATTTTCAACAAATGTATCATCAAAAATATTGTGTTAATAACTCAATGCAATTAACTTCATGGATATCTTCCTTTTCTCCTAACTGTTTGGCAATGTTAAAAATGTTTAATTCCAATGACATATTGTCAAAAGGGAGTTTCATAACTCCATTCCCACAATTAATCAAAGCATTGGAAGTGGCCTAAAATGACAAGAATTTGAGTTTCAGTGTGCATCACAGGTTTGGGTGTCTAGAACAATGAAATCCACAGAAAAATAGAATTTATCAACTTAGACAAATACATCCTCAACTACTCCCCTTGAAATTTTTACAGACCAATCAGCAAGTTGCAATGTAATGCTGGTAGGTTTAAGCTCACCTAGACCTTGTTGCTCGTAAATAGTGTATAAGACTTAATTTTGAAGTTTTCTATTATGCATGAAACAGTTGGACTAATCGAATCTTTGCACTTAGGAGGGGCTTTGTGCTGGATGATATCACTAGCATATTTTGTGAAGAATGCCTTTTTTTGCATATTGATCTTCCTCTTTACAGTGCACAAGTCTTTTAAAAATTTGCCATATGATGGCACTTGTTTGATTGTATCCACTGGGGGGATGTTGATCTTCACTTGTTTGAAAAGTTCACATGGTTATTTAAAGTTTGCAACTTTTTCACTTGTTGAGGAAAACGTAAAAGAATATAGCATGGTGGTTCTTCTTCCTCTTGTGTATCACTTTTCTTATGAGATTCTAGTGTAGACTTGATAACTGGTTTGTGTACTTTGGGAGGAATGGTCTTGTCAATCACCTTACCACTTCTCACTGTGGTAATTGCTTAAACCTGGCTAGTAGAAGACTCGAATGGAGAAGAGGTATTAGATTGGAATTAACCATGTGGATGTTTGGGTTAAGGTGGTATTTGCCCTCCTTTGCTATCCTTAGTGATTGGGTTAATTTAGTTAAATGAATCTTAATGTCATCAATTGATTGTGAAGTTTAGGCTCTGAAGTCATTGAAATAATGAGTCGATTGAGTGTTGAAACTCATTTGACTTCACATGAACTGGTTAAGGGTGTCCTCAAGACTCCTTTTGTGTGGTGTTTAGTACAGTGATATGCATCAGGGCCTTGAGGTGGTGGTGGTGGTCCTTGTTGTTGGTGGTTGATGGGAGGTTGTTGTGTGTTTCTCCAACTAAAGTTCCCGTGTTCCACCACCTTGGATTTAAGTCTCAAAATAGGGATTGGAGTATGGCTTGCCAAAATTGGAGATTGCATTGGATTGCTACAACAAAGCCTCCTTGAATGCTAGTATGGTGATGAGTGTGGAACATTTCACATTAAACATCTTCATTGCCTCCATTTTAACTTGTTTTTGTAGTGAATTTTTGGGAAAATGGATTCAAATCAATGATTAATGGAGAATGGCATCATTACAGGTGATAGGATAGAAAGGGTAGGCATAAAGCACTTCCTAACGTGATTGGGGATAATGGGAAAGAAAGGAGCTAAAGAAGGGTGGCTCGAGAGCTCAAAGAACTAAAAATCTCAAAATTGGAAGAAGATGTGCCGATGCTTGAGCTCTCTGGAAAGTAGGTATTGTTACCACATCACTAGGTACTGGTACCTGGTGGTTGGACTTCAACCTATTGAAATTGAGGAAATGTAGGAGGTATCGGTACCTCTTCACTAGGTACTAATACCAAAACCTATTGAAATTAAGCTATCGGTACCTCTCTACCTTTGGTACTGGTACATCCCACTTGTGCCCTACTGGTTCAACAATAAGGAAATGTTGAGGTACCGGTACCATATCACCAAGTACCGATACCAACAACCCAAGAAGTTTAGATCCTCTTCCAAATTACTCCACCAACTATGAGGGCCCACCATTTGTTATCCAATCCATGTTCTTACCTTTTTAACACTCCATCATGACCTCCTAACCCCTAAACTCAGAGATCAAGTATAAGGGAGTGGGTGGGCCAACAAGAGAGAGGGAGTGATTTTGAAAGTTTTTGTGGATAATCTCTCTCCAAGAATACAAAAGATAAAAACAATGTCTTCCTTCACCAAAAAGTGAATGAAATACAACTCACCCTTCGATGCTCAAAGGAATATAGAAAGGTGAGTGAAGTTCATCCTTCTAAACAAAGAAAGAAGCATAAGAAATGTAGAAGCTAAGAAATTTAAACATTACAAAACTAAGTAAATTTTGAGAGGGAAGTGCTTCTAAGCAATCTCCAAGCATATTTTTACATAAGGACTAAGGGGGGTATTTATAGAGGAAGATGGACGAAAAAAAGTGGCAAAATGGGTCAATTCTGATGCTTGGATTGGAAAGAAAGAAATACAATTTTGGGGAGCAGCATCCAAACAGTGGCAATGGCGTCCAGACGGTGGCAACTCTTTGGAATCCTTTTTTTAGGCTTAATTCTTTACTTTGGAGAGCGGTGTCCGGGTGGTGGAGGAGCGTCCGAATGATGGTTAACTTCAACTTGTCCAACTTGTCATCCAAACTTTACGGCCTTTTGTTAGGAATCTTGAATGGGTGGTGGCATCCTTATGGTGGCTGTCTTCTAGAAGCTTTTGGCTTTTCCTCTTTGTCTGACTTTTACACTTTGTTAACCCAAAACTTCAACAATTTGTTTCTTATGTCCTACACTTTGGGTTAGCCTTCATATTCACCCTTTTCAATTGAAATCACCTAAGTTATCAACAATTAAACATAAATTGAAATTAATTAACCCTCTTAATGTATATTGAAGTGTCATTTTTAAGGGTTAATCACCTACTCAGGGCATGAAGTAGATAATCCCTCAAGGTTTTGCCCTGTTGATTGACCTTTTAAACCTCCATGTATTTCCCATAATGTATATTGATCACTATATATCATATGTGTATAGAATGACTTAAGAATAGGATTTGTAAAACTTGGAAAATTTTAATTTTTTATGAAAAATGGCAAAATGGTAATTGACCGCTATGGTAAGAGCTGGAAACTTGAATATTTCTACAACTCAGATGACAAAATAGACCTCACCATTGGATTCATCTCCCAAAATCTAGTTTCTTGGTCAATTTTTGTTGAATTATGAGACAATCAAATTTTTTGTATTTTACGAGACAAAAGGGTGTCGTGTGACCGAAATAAACACGACCGAGAAATAAATTACAAAACATGGAAAATAATTTAAATTCTGTTCAAATAAAATATTTTGAACTTGAAACGGGACAAAATTTAATTAATTCGAGACGAAATCAGACTTGGGAAAGGCAGACGTGTGGTGTAACGAGGGCCAAGGATCAAAGGGATATAAATAGGGGAGAAAATTATACTTTCTCCCCATACCCAGCTAATTTTTGAAAAAAGGGGAGAAGGGAGAAAGGAAAGAGAAAAACTAGGGCCTTGTTTGGTTATGTTCTGCAAAACAGTTTTTTGTTCTCAAAATTTTAAAAAACACTCAAAATATGTTTGTTTAGCATTTTTGTTCTTAAAATTTTTGAAAAAAATGAGATTTGGAACAAAGAAATAAAAAACAATTCACACTTGTTTTCAGCCATCTCTTTGAAAACTATGGAAACACTGAGAAATGGGGAACACCTCTTTATGAGGTTTGCCCTTTGAATCTTCTTTGCAGTAAGGCTTCCACTTTTTTTTTCCCTTCTCTCTCTCCACTTCGCCCATCAAACAGACGAAGACACACAGACAGAACGCATCTGAGAGAAGACGATCAAAGGTTCAAATCTTCAAATCTTCTCCAGATCTTCGGTGGTGGTTGTGGGTTTTGGGTGGTTGTGGTTTTAGTGGTGGATCTCGGTTTCGATGGTGGTTGTGGGTTGGTGGTGGAGTTGATGCACATTGAAAGAGAGAGAGATAGAGAGTGGTGGTCTTCTCTAGCGCAGTTAAAGAAAGAGAGACAGAGAGTTGAAAAGAGGTGAGAATTGGGATTATTGTGCAAACAAATTGTATAATTTTTGTTCTTTAAAACTAATTTCAAAAATATATAACCAAACAGGTTTTGTAATCTAAAAATTTTTAAAAATACTTACTTAAAACTCTTCCCAAAAATAGTTTTCAGATACTATTTTTTGAGATGCAAACCAAACAGGCCCCAGGTTCTTCACCTTCTCTCTACGATCTAGGGCAAACCTTTGGTCAAAATCCTTTGGGCTAAGAACCAAAGTTTATCTACTCGATGAGAACTACATTTATGTACCAAAAATCGCAGATTTTACAAAATTTTCAAAAATTGAATTTTTGGAAATCAAGAGTTAAAGCTTGGTAGGGATTCTTAGAGGCTTTCTACCCCTTGTATTGCACTTCAAGAGGTAGGGCTCCTTTCCTAATTAGGTTTATTTTCAACCTAGGGTTGAAATATGAAATGGGTGGGGTGTTGGAGATGAAATCTCATGCATTGCACATACCTATGGTAGTTGGAATATGGAAAATGGGTATAAGAATTATTAAAATCAATTCTAGCATGAATTGGGTTATTTAAATTACTTGTTTGTGATTTCTTGAGATATGTGGTGAGAAAGGCATGCTATGTGTTTATATTTATTCCTTGAAGGTGTTTGATGAAATGTCCATGTTGATTAACTATGTTAATTACATTGACAATATTTTAACATGCTTTGGTAAGGTTGTTGATAGTGGTTATATGCTTATGATGTAATCGATCATGAAAAATATTGAAGTTGTTCATAAAGTGCTCATGACATATTGAACATGACTTAAGATTTGCAATTGTACATTACATTTGAATATGCACGAAAAATATCGCATTCATGGACATGGAACATAAGTGTGGGCGTGTGCAAGGTTTTGATCAAACACCACCCTTAGTGGATGATGCACGGGTCGCATTGAAAATAGGGTCGGGGTTAGCAAGAAGGGCTAGGCTATCCCTCAGGTGCAAGACTCGGTGATTGTAGATATGTACTATGTTGGTATAGGGTCCATAAAGTGTGTCGGCGTATGCGGAGCCGTTAGTGGAAGTCTATGAATGTCGTGTCGGTTGGGTGCCCGTTGGTAAAGGTCCATAAATATCCACCCCAAGAAAAACTCATGAATTATAATGGTCTTTGGATGTGTAACATTAATGGAGGGCTTTGGAATGACCGGATTTATATGCATGTCATTACATGTATTATGGGAGCCGGTGAAGGCTTAGGTTAAGTTGCATATGTGAGTTTCATCTCATAACATGGCATGGCATAGAGAATTTCATTATGAATTGCATACTATTAATGGATTGTATGTTGATTGTTGAATTACATGTGAGCATTTCATATGCATCTAGGTTGGGGAGTAGCCTTTTTAGGAGATACCCTATTGAGCGTGGCTCGCTCTTTGTGGAGACAACATTTCAAGTGCGGAACAAGCGCTGGTGGATGGCTCTCACTTATGCTCTCATTGATGAAAAAAGGTCGAGATGTGACTTTAAACTATATTTTTGTAAAATAAGTGTAGTTATTTTTGGACATGTAATATTTTGCAAAGGATTGTAAAACGAACTCATATGAACCCTATTTTGTGTAAAATTTAATGTTATATGAGTTTGGGTGTTTGTTGTATCAGATTGGAAGTGCTGGAATTAAAAAAAGGTTTGAATCAGAGGCAAACTGGACACTTCTACCAATAGAACATTGATTATCTACTAGTGGAACAAATCTAGTAGGCACTTCTATTGGTAGAACATCGAGTATCTACCAGTAGAATAATTCTAGTGGGCACTTCTACTGGTAGAACGTTGATTACCTACCGGTAGAAGTATTCTAGTGAGTTTTTCTACTTGTAGGTCCTCTGTAATTTTTAGAAAATTAAAATGATCTTGTTAGGTCTTTGGGCCATGAGTCCTTAGCTCAAATGAGGTAAATGGAGTACAATCAAGTGTAAATTGATGTATATTGGACCTTGAAATGGTCATGTGATAGAAATGTACACAGGTTATGCGTTTGGGAGTGCCTGGTACAAGGGAGACTCTGCCCAAATATTGTGTTGTTCATGATCCCAGTTAAGGGGATGTTATTACCATGGTGTCGGGTTATGCGTCATTCACGGGCACTTCCGTGAGTTAATGGAGGATCAACGGGTTGAAAATGGACCCCTAGTTTTAGGGGTGTCAAAACTTGGTATCAAAGCCTACGTTCTCGATTTACCTAAGGCTTGCGGGGGATAGGTCTAGGTCATTGCATCCATTGTGCATTACATGTTCTGTACTTTAAATGCTACAAGTTATGTGTTATGTGTTATGTGAACAATGTGCATGATTAAATGTATATGAAAAAAGAGACACTAGGGTCATAAAACATAACCTTGGGGGTCAAAAGAAAAAGGAACGGGACGAGGTTCAGGGTATAGATGTCTACTAGTAGGTGGCACATGTACTACTAGTAATACAAGGAGAGAAATCTCAATGTTACAACTTTGATCCCTACCTTGGGATACTAAGTTAGTGATCTATTGCTATTTGACATGTGTTTAGATAACAAATAGAGAGAGAGGAGGACATCAGAACAGTCAAGGAGGTGGGCAGAACAACAACCAACCACCATCAGCCTTTGGCCAACAGGCCTTCATGGAGGCTATGGGCATGATGGCTACCATCTTTTTGCAAGCCAGTGCCAATGAGGGTCAAGGCCACTCAAGTAACCTCCAAAAGTTTAAGTCACACAAGCCACCCACTTTTATGGGAGGAGCGGATCTGATGGTGGCCGACCATTGGTTCCAACAAATTGATTAGATCTTAGAGGCTATGGAGAACACTTCTGATGCCACTAAGATAAGGCTAGTTGCATTCCAGCTTGAAGAAGAGGCCCATATATGGTGGGATCTGACTTGATCTAAAATGTGTACACCCAAGTACAGGTAGTCAAGTTGTAGTAATAATCCAATTAAGTCTAGAGTAGAATCCACAGGGAATTATGATTGGTGTTTTCAAGTAAGCAATAATAGAGACCAACTAACCGAAAATTTTGAGAGTTTGGAGTTGTAGGATTTCTTGACTAGAATAGAAGATTCTGTTCAAGAATTTTCTAGATAGAATATAAGATAAATTCAAATGTAAAACAGTCACCCTTTAGCTTGAGGGTTAGAATATGTGGTTGATCATCCGATTTATAATACTTGTGTTTTGTAACTTAATTAACTCCCGTGTCAACAGCAAGTTAATCGGAAGATAAAGATGGACTGTGAGAATTAAGCACATGATTTCGATGCCTTTCTAGAAGTGGACAAGAAATGTCTGTGCCAAAAGTTAACCTGTCTACAAACAAGCAAGTGTTTCTACAAGGCATCCAACCATGGCATTAATGTTTCATTCTTTAGGTAAAGCACGATAATAGTGAAGATTGAAATGTATCATGCAGATATAGCCTAGGTATTTGCCTTGAACCAACAAGTTTTTCCGTGCAAGAGTCATCTAGGACATAAAAGGAACCCATGGTTACACAAAGTACCCTGTCTTTGCTAGATACATTCAATCATTTAATGAACAAGTGAAATATAAAGCATTAAAGCATAAAGGGATTGCACAAATATAACTTCTGGGTGATCAATACATGTTCATCACCTCTTGCTAAAGAGTGAATGAGTAACTACTCACTCTTCATGGCTTGAGTAAAGCTAGAAAATTGAGTGATACTCATCCCTCTAACTAGAGAACTTACAAGGTAGAGTGCAATAAACGTAGAGCCAATCTTTACCAAAGAATAAGTGAATCACGTTTCACTCTTCACGGCTTTGGTAAAGCTCTAGAAAAGTGGAAGAGTTTCACTCCTTTAAGGAAGAAGGAAGCTCAAGCAATGGAAGTGAAAGAAATAAAGAAAGTAGAAGAAAGCTAGTTACTTTTGGAGGGTTTTCACCAGAACCAAAAGATGAGCTATCTCTCTTGATACTTGTAAATAAAAGCAAGTACAACTACAAGGGAGTCTAAGCCTCCATCATGGTTGTCACAACATGAATGTAAAAACTTAGCACAAGTAAATAAAAGACCTCAACTACAAGGGGAGTCTAAGCCTCCATCATGGTTGATACAAATGCAAAATGAAAACATAAACATAAATGTACAAGAACTAGCTCTCTACTCTACAAGGGAAAAAAATAGTGTGTTATGAAGCTCCCTTAATGGGAGTATTTATAGGCAAGGAAGGGAAAGGGGTGAAGGAATAGTGTTTGCCGCCTAAGTCCAAGTGAAAAGCCAACAACTCTAAAGCCAGTCATTGGGACGTTTGAACGTGATCTGTTGTTTGAACGTTGTGTCTGTTTTTGCTTTAGGGGCGTTCAAATGTTATCTCTGTCTTTGCTTTAAGGGCGTTCAAATGCCAGATGGGGTCTGAACCCCCCTACTCAAGTGGCCTGTGGTCTCTGTGATGGTTACTACCCTACGTCTTGAACAACTCTGGCCCTGCACTCGACAACTTGGTCCTCAATAACTCATGACAACGTTCGAATGTGGAGTGGCATTCGAACGTTGTACTCTAGTACTTCTGTGGTTCTGTTGTCTTTGCTGCAACACTCTAGCAGGTCTTAGTAGTCTAATCTTCTCAGGTTTCCAGAGCACATTCGAACGTGAGTGGGCATTTGAACGTGGTACTAAAGTACCTTAGCATTTTTCCTTTTTGATTGCAACACATCATATCTCAATAGCCTGGTCCTCAATCACTTCAGGGGAATGTTCGAACATTAATCCACGTTCGAACGTTCCTGCTTTGTGCCAAGTTATTCCAATTTTTGCCCTTTATCCACTAGTGTTACATCCAAGTGTGATATTTGTTGTCCTTGAGCTCTTGTTCACTTTAGGACTTGAAATGTCATTACTTAAACTCCATCAAAGCACAATTAGTCCCAAAAAGGCATAGTAAAATGCTAACTTTAAGCACTAATCAAGATTAGGCAAAGGCTTGGAAGAATATAGAGGCAATAATATGGGGAGAGTTTTGAGATCTCTTTAAGGGCAAGTACTTCCCATCAGCTGTTCAACAAGTGAAAGCCCAAAAATTCTTGGATTTGAAGCAAGGGACTATGATAGTGATGGAATACGTGGCTAAGTTCACCTAGTTTGCCCGTGTTGCCAATAATTATGTGGCCATAAACTTAGCCAAAGTGAGGAGATTTAAGGATGGTTTGAAATTGTACATCCAAGAAAATATTGTGAGCCACCGCCTACAAGAATTGGGCTTAATGGTCGAGATAGGTATGGCCATTGAGAGACAGGTGGAAGACGCAAGGGGCATCCGGGAGGCCGGTGCTAAGGACAAAAAGGAGGGTCAATCCTCTTCTTCTAGTTCAGAAAAGAAGAAGAAAACTTATAACCCACAAGGGTATCAGGGACAGGGTCACAGCTATCAAGAACAGGGCCAAGGTCAATCTTCCTTAGACATAAGAAACTTCAGAACTTCCTACCAGACAAGCCAGAGGACTCGTTTCATATGCCACCAGCCAGGACACATGAAGCAGGATTGTCTTTAGAGGTAGGGATCCCAAAGCTAAGGGGTATCTCAGTCTCAGTTATCGGTGGGACATCCACAAACTTATTGCATTCCTCCTTACTCTTTTGCTTAGGGTATTATTCAACTTTAGTGCATTGAATTCATTTATTTTTGCATCATATGTAAAGGATTTGGGCTTAGAGGTTTATACCTTGGAAGAGCCATTGCATGTGAGTTCTCCCCTAGGAACTAAGGTATGCATTGATCAGATGTGTCAGGGTCGTGAGCTACAAATCTTAGGGATTTTACTCATTATGGACCTTAGGGCATAGATATGTCAGAGTTTGATGTCATCCTTGGGATGGATTGGTTAGCTACACACCGAGTCGTCATCGATTATGATCAAAATAGGGTCACTACCTACACACCAGAGGGTATTAGTTTCAACTTTCAGGGGAAAAAACACAATACTTTACCCCAAGCTGTGTATGACTCTCAATGGCATAGGCAGTTGATGGGTTGGCTAGCAAGCCTTACCCTAAAGGACAAGGTGAGATAGGAGTTGGGTCTATCTCGAGTGGTTTGTGAGTATGAGGATGTTTTTTCAAACTAACTACCGAGATTACCTCCACTTCAAGACATAGACTTCATCATTGAGTTACATCCCAGTACATCACCCATTTATATGACTCAGCATAGAATGGCACCTACAGAGTTACAAGAACTCAAGATCCAATTACAAGAATTGTTGGATAAAGGTTTCATTAGGCTGAGTACCACACCTTAGGGTGCTCCGGTGTTGTTTGTCAAGAAGAAGGACAAGACCCTTCGGCTATGTATAGACTATTAATAGTTAAATCGGGTTACTATCAAGAATAGGTACCCTTTTTTTCATATTGATAACTTTTTTGATCAGCTAAGAGGGGCACAGGTCTACTCCAAGATAGATCTGTGCACGGGTTACCATCAGTTTAAGATTAGGGAGGTAGATATCCCTAAGACAGCGTTTAGGATGCAGTATGGGCATTTGTAGTTCACAGTTATGCCTTTTGGATTGATGAATACCCCGGCAACATTCATGGATCTCATGCATAAGGTGTTCCAACTATACCTATATCAGTTTATCTTAGTCTTCATCGATGACATCTTGATTTACTCCAAATCTGAGGAAGAGCATGAGGGTCACTTGAGGGCTGTTCTCTAGACCTTGAGAGATCACCGGTTGTATGTCAAGTTTAGTAAGTGTGAATTTTGACTGACATAGGTAAAATTTCTAGGACTCGTGGTTTCAACTTTGAGTGTATCCGTGGACCTGGAGAAGGTAGAAGCAGTTATGAGTTGGGAGAGACCAAAGTCAGTCTTCAAGATACATAGTTTCTTGGGATTGACGAGGTATTACAAGAATTTCATTGAGCACTTCTCCTGACAAGCTGCACCTATAACTAGATTTACCCAGAAGGAGTTCAAATTTCAATGGGATGACTCATGTGAGAAGGCCTTCTAAGAATTGAAGAGGAGGCTTACTTCAGCTTCTATTCTAATAGTTTCGGATAAGGGAGAGGGGATAGAGTACACGGTGTATTGTGATGCCTCAAAAGACGGACTTGGGTGTGTATTGATGCAGTCCGGGAGGGGGTGGCTTATAGTTCTCGAAAGTTAAAGAACCACGAGTAAAACTACCCCATGTATGACATGGAGTTGGCAGCCATTGTCTTTGCCTTGAAGGCTTGGCGCCATTATTTTTGGTGAGCAGTTTGAGGTGATTTCAGACCATAAGAGTCTGAAGCACATCTCATGCAACAGGACCTCAATATGAGGTAGTGCAAGTGGATAAAGTACCTGGAGGATTATGACTTTACTTTGCATTTCTATCCTGGTAAGAAAATGTGGTGGCAGCACTCAGCCACAAGTCACGGGGAGTCTTAGCTAGTGTGGCTTCCCGAGAGTGGAAAATACTCAATACTATAGGATAGTTTGGGCTACACTATAAGGTCAAACTCAGGGCGCTTTGGGGAGTTTGGTGGCTACAGCTTCTTTTCTGAGCAGAGTGATTGAGCTCCAAGGACTGGACACGAATATATTGTCCATTAAGGACCGGGTACAGTCGGGTACAAGTTACGAAGGTTAGGCCATTCTAGGGATGTCAACGGACTGAAGTAAGGACGGGGGGTATAGTCTCCATCCCCGTACCCGCTTAAAAAATCTTCATCCATCCTTGGTCCACCCCCGCTAATGGGTATAATTTTTATCCCCATCCCAGTCCACGGGTAAATTTATAATTCTTGTCCCCGTCCCCACTTCCCCCGTACCCACCCAAGCCCAAAACCATGTTTTTCCTTAAACAAAACCATGTTTCACAATATTTTGTATACCCTTAACAAAACCAAGTAAATGCCTTTGAAAACAAATCAACTACCAAGCATAGAAAAGGAGTCGATGGAAAAAAAATACCTGTTAAAAGGCATAATATTTGTGAAAATCTGAAAGAAGATAAATCAACTAATAGTTCATTGCACTGTGCAAGTAGTTAACAGGGAGATCCTACAAGAATTTCTCTTGTGAAAAAAGCAATAACCGGTGTTTGTGCCGATGTCACTGAGTATCACCCAACCATTAAAAATTGGCACACTGAAAGTTATGGTAAAACAGAAGAGTTTCACAATCCCAAAGCTCACCTTCACTGTGGTCCTAGCCAGTCCATTTCTTCCAACAAGTTTGCAAGCTTTGGAACACCTTTGGGAACTTGTGGAAGTTTCCAGCAAGGAACTTGTCATTCTCCTACCTCATACTCCATCTTAGAGAATGTATTCATCGTGATTTTTCATATTGCAAAACAAAATTGCTGAAGGTGAAAGCTGATCGCTGAAAGAGAGATTGGGGAAGAGGTGGGCGGGTGAGTGAGGAAGAAGAGTAGAGTAAATTAGGGCAGAGTATATATATATTTAACAAGTAACGGGGATGGGATGAGGCGGGGCAAGGATGGGGTGGGGATAAGGGTAAGTCCATCCCCACACAGGTTTATAAACGGGTATTCCTGTATAACGTCCACCATCCAATATGTATAGTCCATCC
>CAUOFW020001196.1:0-121890 GCA_963454935.2 Ilex paraguariensis | reverse complement strand
CGAAAACCCTAGTTCGTAAGAAATAAACATGTGTGGGCTAAGCATCCTCAAACCCATTTATTCTAAACTAATAATAAAAATTCTTTAAACAAATTGAAAGCCTTAACACAAAAGGCCTATCTCTAAGTCATATCTTCATGTCTTCCATAGCTTGGATAAAGTGGATCAAAATTGGTTCCCCTTCTTTCAACCCCATCTTGAGTGTTGGGCTCTTGCTAGCTTCATCCACCAATCCTTGCATTGCTTTCTTGATCTTCTTGGCTCTTGATCTTGTAATTGGCCATCTAGAATGCAAAATGATCTTTAAGAGTAGGCCCACCTTTGTTCTCATCAACTTCTAAGTCATGTACATCTGTAGTGGGACTCAACTCAAAACTCCTTCTATTTATCCTTGAAAGTCTTCTCATGATAGGAGGAGTATGAAGCTACAAAGGCTGTGAAGTTCTCTCCATCACTTACAGAAGAGGAGTTTAACACTCATTGTGGACTCACTTTCATTTTCATGCATCTTAGCAATTAAGGCTATTTTCTGTTATTGGGCATATCCTTCTTCTTTGCATTAGGACATTCCACAGCTTTGTGTCCAAAACCATGACACTCCATAGTGTTGGATTTCCTTGACCCTTCTTCTCACACTTCATGTCGAGAAGTTACTACGTGCCCTATCTTTTCCCTTCTAGGAGGACTTTGGTCTACTGGACTTCCATTTGACCTTGAGGACTTGGCTAATACACAAACCAAGTCCTTACAAAGCCATCTTCACACAATGGAAGTGCTTGACCATGGGGCACAATGGTATAGAAGCACTCCCCCAATTGGCTTAGGCATAGGGCAACACTGGTCTGGAACAACCCCCAATTTGGTTTAGGCATAGGGCACCACTAGGCTAGTACCCCAGATACGATAGCTATGCCAATGAGCTAATGGGGTAACACTTGAAAGAAACATGGTATAAGAAAGAGATATCATGACAATGCATCTAGTGAGTACAGGCATAATGGAATAAAGAATTGCAAACATGTCATATATCTCAATGTCTAAAATGATAAAAAAATAAAGCTTTTGGCAAAGAATATGTCACATAACAAAAAGATAAACAAAAACAAAGAAAAACATAGTACTTAAATAGAGGACCAGAATAAATAAAACTCTCAAAAGCTCCCATAATGGTAAAAAGGCTGAGAGTGTGAGCTTATCTTAAGAAAAAGCCAATAAGAGTGTAAACACAAGGGTTGAGTGACATTGAAATGAGTGAAACACCGAGGGAGTTTGTGAGGCTATTTCTAACATTGTTTTGCAGGTAGCACTTTATATCTCTATTTCTAGAATTTTGAGAATCATATTTACCTCACTCCTTGCCAGCCTCTAGGTCTTTGCCTTTGTTGGAAGCTTCAACTTTACCCTTAGAATCTGATTTCTCCCTTCTTACACCAATTAGAATTCGATTTCCAAGAAGATAAAGAACCCAAATTCTGCCCAAACTAAGTAGAACCCTTCTGTTTGAGTTGCCTCTCAACTTTCATCGTCATGTGTAGCATATCCTCCATCTCCACATAAAGTTGCAACTCAACTACATTTTGAATATCTTAGTTTAAACCATGCAACAATCGTGCCATGATCGCCTCTCGGTCCTCTCTATATTAGCCTGAATCATGGCTATCTCCATCTCCTTATAATACTCCTCAACACCCCCTGGACCCCTAAGTCAACCCTTGAAACTTCTGAAACAAGCCCCGATAATAATGAGAAGGACAAACCTCTTCCTCATGATACTCTTCATCTCATCCCAAGTATCAACTGGATGCTCTCTATTTCTCCTCTTATTCAACACTAATTGATCCCACCATACTACCGCATAATTAGTGAACTCCACTGCAGCTAGTTTCATCTTCTTCTCCTCTGAATAGTCATGACAATCAAAACACTAACTCCACCTTCTTTTCCACTCTAAATAAACCTCTGGATCATTCTTGCCAAAAGGCCAATAAGCGTGTAAACACTAGGGTGAGTGACATTGAAACGAGTGAAACAAGTGAGGGAGTGTTTGGGAGGCTATTTCTGATATGTTTTGTAGGTTATATAAAACATGACTTCCAAGGATAAAGGAGTAGCTGAGGAGGGGATACTGATGTGCTATTCACACTTTGGGCTATGCAACAATAGTTTTGAACGTATGAATTCAAGGTTTGATGACATGAGAAATCAGTTGGAGGAACAGGGAATGTGATTAATGATTGAGAAGGAATGAGGGAAGGAGAGATGATGGTGATGATAGGCGTGAAGCACTGGTTGAGAGAGGCAGAATAGGTGTCATCAAAACAACAGATGATGACGAGGGGGATCTTGGTGATTACTTAGATGACCAGCCACGGTGATTGGGTTTGACCATGGTAGAGGTGGTAGAGGTGGTCGTGGAGGTGTTAGAGATGTTTATGTAGAGATTGGAATTTGGGTAGCATTAAGATTAAAATCTCAGCCTTTCAAGGCAAGAATGATCCGGAGGTGTGGGCTTGAGGATGCTTGGCTCACATATGCTTATTTCTTATGAATTAGGGTTTTGAGAAGGCCTTGTATTTGGCCAAGGGCTTATTAGGAAAGTTATTATTTTATTTGAACTAGAGTTTTAGAAGTTACTGTAGCATGATACGATTCACGCTACAGTACCACGACACTATTCCCTCAAGGGCATTTTGAGAGAGAAAGGGTCACAAATTTTAGTCTAGGGTTTTATCATGTTTTGGGAAGGGTATTTAAAGGATGTAACCAGCCACTTTAAAAAGGGGGGGGGAGACAATATATTGAGTTTTAATTGTGAGTTGAGTTGAGTTGAGTTTACTCCTCTTGTTCTTGATTGAAGTTCTGAACTTATCAGAGGTAAATCACAACCTTTGTGGCGTTCGTCGTTGTAATTTGGGTTCTTGAGAAGGGCTCTTCAACAGGTCTAGATTTTAATATAATCTAGGTTCTTGAAACGAGTTCTCAACATAGACTTGAGTTTGGCTTTCTTGGGTTGTTTTTCCAATATTGTTGTTGGGTCTCAAAGTAAGTCGATTGGAGTTCACATCACATAAAGTCCTATATCTAGTCCCCTAGTTAAGTAGGATCAATGGCCACATCATTAACACCATCATCGCGAGCTCTCTCCATCATGATCACCACCATCATCATCAACTATGGGTTGTCCCTCAGACACTATACGACATCAGAACCGGATATGAAGCTTCGTCCCTATAGCATATGGCTGATATATCTTAACTGACCCCCCATGGAACTTTGTGCCCTCTCATGCCAAAAACTCTCCCATCAAGAGAATCTAGACTAAGGAATGTGAGACTATGCTACTCTTCTACCCTACTTTGAATACATTTTTTTCACTATAATTCAATATGTTCTGAGGAATTTTAGTTACAGTAGTGCATTTATAGGTGAATCACCAATGTATAGAATACATCATGGATTCAGGTTCTTTTCTTCACTGTTTATCTGAAGAAACAAGTGGGTTTGGAATCGGATAATTTTGGTGGGATTCTAAAATTAAATCAATGTCGTTTTGGTGGTCAAATGTTTTCAAAGCAATGCCAGTGGAATTGCAGCGTTTGGGGTGCTCACGGGATCAAAAGTGATTGTGGAAAATTTCACAAAAAAAAAGCTCACGTTTTAGTAAAATATGAGATTATTTAGTTTGGTTGCAACAGAGTTGTAGAAAATCATGCAAGGATCATTACGTTAAAATAAGTAGCGAAATAGTGGAAACTTGAGAAGTTTCAAGGCTTCCTCCGTTTCTTCATCAATGCTAGATTTCTATATTTTCGGGCACTAGAATTACCATCGACATTGCTAAGAAGAAAGAAAGAAAAGACACAAATGGTATGGCATGGATTACAAAAATTCCAAAAGGAAGTCAAATGGACTTTGCACCCCAAAAGATATTTGTATTCTCAATTTCCCCCCTAAAATAGTGAAATTCTCACATTGCACTCTAAATCCGACAAAAATGTAGAACTAAACTCCAACCTAAAAAAATTGAGTACCAAGACTTAAAATTGACTAATGTGTACAAAATTGCATATAGAAATAGGACAATATGATCAGGGGTGTAAAGTATCATTAACAAAAAAATACAAAGAAGGCCAAGTTGCATCTAATAGCAAAGTAATGACAGGGTTGCATTTCAATTTGTTTAGATGGCACACAAGATATTCCATGAGACGCTTGTAGATAAGATAGAAGAAAGGGCCAAGCTCCCGCTAGAGTAGAGGAGATGGTTAGGATAACGAACTTGTCGTTTTGTGAAGACCGCTCAAGTAGACTCAAGGTCGATTAAGCAGTCCCTGAAGCTATCCTGCACAGAAACCAGCTTCAAAAACCAACATCCCATAGGACCACTAATACTACTCTTTTCCACCTTCAATTGACCCCTTTAGCCTCCAAATCATGCATGGATGAAATTAGGGTCTAAAAATGAAATGCAATTCACAAAATTGAACATTAAATGCACAAAGTCATTGATTATGGCAAATCACACTTATTCGTCAAATAACAAATCCATCCTTATTTCATTACCTCTACACATTACTCTGAGGTATATTTCGGTATTTAGAACTCAATTTTCATGTGTCCTAGAGAAATTTCCTTTCACTTATTCCGATTTCACCCACACGAGTTCAAATTTTGTTTATTTTTGATGAACTCATGTGTAACATATGAGAAACCAAACTCCGACACCATTAGGTATCTGACTAAATCAAATCATTAATAAAAGGCTCTATATGAATTCCTAATGCATTGTCCAAGAGAATACAAAACTAGTTAGTGAGTTTCCTATATGTATGGCCTCAATTAGCATGATTGTTAATTCTGTGCTTTATAAATTATACTTTTAAGACATGTATAACACAACTCCATTAGCTTTAAATGTGAACATAAACTTTGAACATATAGTACTCTTAGTAATTCCCATTTTGACCCAAAAAAATTCAACTGCAAATGCAATTGCCTCTAGGGGTGTTCAAATTTTCGACTGGCCACAATTTCTACCTTACCCGACCCTACCCTACAGAATGACTAGCTACAAAAATCGGGTAGGAATGTAGAAGAGCTTTTAGTCTTCCGATGAAATCAAGTAGCAATGCAATAATGATATATATATATATATATATATATATATATATATATATGCTTTACTCATGCCCTAAGAATCCCAAGTAGGCAAATTCCATGAATACTCTGAAATTTTTAAGAAGTCGGGGTGTTTAATCAACATGTTCTGACATTTGAATGAAGATGGATGGAAAGACACACCTTCGTCAATCTGGATAAGCATAGGATAATGATCAGATGTTGAGCGTGGTAATTCTTTATCCATAGTATAGGATAAAACATCAGCCCAAGTCGGATTAGTGAAAACTCTCTCAAACCTCACACAAACAAAGCCCCCACTCTCGGTTATTCAGCCAGGTATGCTGCCCTCACAACCGCAGTCAATGATGCCATAATCATTAATCATTGCATTGAATTCTTCTAAAGATACAAGATTTGGAGGTCTACCACCAAGTTTTTCAGACACATGAAGTTGCGAACAAATTAACCGCAACCATCCATGGACCTTGTATTCTTAGGACAGTAATTGAAGTTTTTCCCAAAGAAGCCGTTGAATGCAAATAACGGTAAACCTTACCAAATCAAAATTTAGGAAGCTAATGTCGACTGTAATACACTGTTCAAACGCGTCGACAAGCACTACATTCACTTCATGATTCCAACAAAGCCATATTTTATCATCTGCCTATTGATTTGCCAATGAAAAGTGGAAACCAATTATGTTGGAGAATTCCTGAATCTTATTAGCATGGTGAAGAGGTTCAAGAATAGCAATCAACATTATACATCTTTACAAGCTTGGCAACCCTCCTTTTTGATTTGATGTTGCCTATGCCTCTGATATTCCACAAGTAAGTGGCTCTTAATCATGGCTAACAATGGAAGAAGTTTGAGAAGAACGAGCCAATGTTCTAGTAACCCTTTTGGGGCTCTTCAAGTTCGATTCTTGTACTTTGATAGATGTATCTGGCTACTCCTTGTAGGGTTAAGAAGCTTTAGATTTTTGGGCACAGCTAGATGTAAAAGGGTTCTTGAATATCGAAGCTATAGATAACACTTGGGAGAATTCCTTGGACGTGGTACAAAATTCCTGCAAAGAAGTGTTTGTTTCTCTCATAGGTTCAGAGTCCAATAAGTATCTCTTAGTCTGAGTAGCTTGTTCCTTTGGAACAGTGGCATCATCTTTAGACTTCATGTTGTTTTTGAGTTCATGATCAGGCTGAGAGATAATAGGCATAATAGCCTGAATACTAGAATTATCAACATTGGAATTGTTAGCAGCCAGAGATGAGTCAATGGCATATTACCTGATGAAAAGAATCAACCTTCAACTGAGAATCATGAAAAGCAGTACTGGTTGAAGGATCAACAGAAATCTGTATGTGCTGATAAGTTTTTTTTTTAACAGAAAAAAGATTATGCGACTTAAGTTCAAGCTGATTGTCCGTAGTATTGTTTGGAAGATTAGATATGTATTATCAAAAGATAATTTGATGGTGTTGCCCGCTGTCCTGTAGACTTGACGTGGGGGAGCTTTTCCTCCTTGACCTTGTGCAGATTTTTCCCTAGAGGCATTAGAGTTAGGAGCTGACGGCTGCTGGTTGAATTTCTCTTTGTTGGCTGCATTAGTTGCATTGGAGTTTTTTCAACGAAGTTTGCAGTTTGACTTTGCATGTCCTTGTTTGGAATAAGACGTACAATACCTTAAGTCCTTCTCATAGACGATTTTCTACCATCTTCCTTCGTTTTGTCCCATGCCTAACCAGACCATATGTAGGGTTTTTCTTGAGAAGATCTGCCTCAACGCATACCCTTGCAACCCTCGGTTGAGAAAGCCTGGGGGTCGGACCATCGATTAACAGCACTTTGCCTACTACGTTAGCAATATATCTAAGGTAGTAGTCTTGAAAAAAATAGATCGAAAGATTCGGAAACTGAATCCACGTAGGAACGATTGAGGGTTCAGCCCCCGATTTGAAGTCCACAAACCATTTAACGAATCTGAAGAGATAATCTTTGATATACATTGCATCTTTCAACCAAAGCTTAATGTTTTGTGATCTGGTGTGGTCTGGCTTGGATTGGACGATCTGATTGTAGACCTTAATCTACAGTAACAGATATGTGCTCTCTCTCTCTCTCTCTGCGCGACCTTGCTTGGTCTGAGTCACAATGGCCTGGTCTGAGTTGTAGATCAATGGGTTTACTATAGATCAATGGGTTTTTATCCTGTGCTGCAGATCACTATGGCCTAGTCTATTTATAAATTTTGTTAATCAAATGTGGTTTGGTTTTTATGCTCCATGACTTACTGAAATCCAACGCCACGAGAATGTTTAGTTGGCCTGGTTTTGGTCATAAGTATGTTGGCTTATTGTTTAAGATCCTCAAAATCAAATGGCATCGCCTCTAAGTTTTTTGCTTTGATTGGAAGAAAACAAATATCATGATGTTCAGTGATCCTCAAAGTTTGATCTTTGAGCTTTCCCTGGTGGGCTTCGTTTTGTTCCAAATCCTCTATTGTCCATCTTGGGAGTAATTATCACTAGAGCCAATTAATGCATATAGAATTATTCAATATAAGTAACAAGATTAGTATCCTCAACTAATATTATTATAATGTCGCCTATTCTTTTGAGGAATATTGTTTGTGTGCATTCACATTGTTCGAAAATTAATGTGTGCATTATCCATCCAAAATACACCCAATGTTCATTGTAATACACGCTCTTGAACTTTTATTATTATCAGGAATTTGGCTGAGCTTGGGTACCACTGATGTGTGCATTTTGTACACATATCATTTCTTTATGGATGAAATTACTCCATAATCATCTGCTCAAACTAGTTCTAACAGTAATATCTAAGTTACTGATGACATTTAGTGTGAGGGACAACATTTAGAAAAATGATCTAGAGTTTGGGAGCATTTGATTTGTTGCAAGAAGATGATGGACAATTTGTAAGTCAATTGAGTGAGGAGGTCGTTTAGGGCCACCTACATTTGAGGATTGGGACTTTTTTTTGTGTGTTTATGAAGTTTTCAAAACTTTTCTATGAAGTCACATTGCGCATTTCTGGATCATTGTATACCAGATCTAATTTTTTTTTTCAAGAACTTTCTACTGTGTATGATCATTTGCAAGGTTATTGTGAAGATGATGACTATCATTTGAGTACCATGGCAATGAGAATGAAAAGCAAGTATGATAATTATTGGGGTCATTTAGATAATATTAATTTGATGTTGTTTGTTGCTATTGTACTTGACCCAACCTATAAATTGGATGCTTTAGAATTTTGGCTCAATGACAATTATAAGGCTAAGGATGAAGTAGTTAAGGTTCAACTAGTTGAAAAGATCAAAAGGGTCATTAATTGATTATGCCAACAAACAGTACACTAGATTTAGTGTGGGGTGTGGAGTGGGGTCAAGTGTTGACCATGAGGAAAATGTGTCTTTGGCTGAGATGTCTGTTTAAGATCAAGTACCTACAAATTTCATGAATAGGTACTACAAGCATAGGGCTGAGAAAGGTAATGTGGACAACAAATCAGAGTTGGATCTATATTTAATGGAGGATGTTGAATTTATTAGTGCCAATTTTGATATTTTGAATTGGTGGAAGGTTAATTCTTCTAAATTCCCGAATCTTGTCAAAATAGCTCATGATGTGTTAGCTATTCACATTTCTACGGTGGCATCAAAATCGAATTTTAGCACTGGGAGTCGTATTTTAGATCCTTTTCTTTGTTGCCTGGCACCCAAAATAGTTGAGTGTCTCATATGTGCGCAAAATTGATTTCAATCGTCATCCATTGCTTATGACTTTGAAGATGTTTTGGTGGATTCAGAAAGCTACAAACTAATTCTGGTTTTTATACTTGTATTGTTACATTTTTTATTATTTGTTGATGAGTTCTTCGTATCTAATTTTTTTCCATACTGCTTTTTATCTCAGAAGTAATTGCAGAGACAATTGCAATTACTCTTGAGGGAAGAGGGGTGAATGACACTAGCAAAAAAGGTGCTATTTAACTTTTTTATATTTTTCTTAGTAATTATAAGAGTATTTGTTTGGTATAATTTATATTATACCATTGTTATTGTTGTGGATGTTTGAGTTGCTAAAACATGGATTTATTTTTTGTGCAAGTTACATGATTTGTGGTGAACTGGTGAACTACCACAGGAGGAGCAATTATGATTTTAATGTATTTCACATGGTGT
This sequence comes from Ilex paraguariensis, assembly GCA_963454935.2. Taxonomy (NCBI): domain Eukaryota; kingdom Viridiplantae; phylum Streptophyta; class Magnoliopsida; order Aquifoliales; family Aquifoliaceae; genus Ilex; species Ilex paraguariensis. The sequence goes on along the minus strand of CAUOFW020001196.1, from coordinate 112,559 downwards.
AAACTTAAAATAATTGTAATTGTATTTGGGTACCAATTATGGTGGATTGATGTTCATGCTTTCTTGAGTTTTATTATAGTTGTTGTTGTATTTGTTTTAGATTTTAGTGTTATTGATTTATTGTGTTGTTAAATTGGTGCATGTTATTTAATTAAATTGTTAAAATGATCCAAAAATGAATAGCTACAAAAGTGTTTACCCGACTTCCTACCTAATCGAGTAGGGTGGGACAAGAAAAATATTTTTCACAAAGTATCGAGTAGGAAGACAAAAGAGTATATTTCTTACTCATAGGGTAGGGTGAACACCCCTAATTGCCTCTAGCCACACTTAGAGTCATGTAAAGCAAGACTCCACATAAAATGAAGGTGATTTGCTAGGAATGCACTTGGTTTTATGAATTTTCACAAAGACGAACACCAAGAAAGCATGCTAGGGTGAAAGAGACTTGGTTTAAAGACCAAGCACTAGGACTTATATCCACTAAGTTCTCTATCCCCTAATATCTCACAATATAATGCACTTAAACTAAAAAAAAAAAAAATTGCATGAAACTAGGATTTAAGATGCAATAAATGACTATGCACCTCAGTCCACACTCTAACCTCACCTAATCCTTAGGTGACTCAACCACTATTGTAGCCCTCAAGACTTCCACCCTAGTTTAGGTGGTAGGCTTCTTAAGGTCCTATATAAGGAGATTTTTTAATCTTGATTAGTGAGCCTTTAGGTGGTGAAGAATTCCTAGACTTGGACTGACTAGACCTGCCCATAAGCTTCATATAGTTCAAAACTTAGTCATTTAGGGCCTTGGAATGGTTAGCTAAGGTGGATGTGATTTTTGTTCATAACTTCCTTAGAGTGTAAGCAATATGCACAATAGTGATCGTGCTCTCCAAAACTAAAACAAAGAAATTTTGTTGCATAGGGTTCCTACCAGCATCACGTGATGTTAACCCTGAAACGAATTCAAGAACCCATAAGCAAATTGATTGAAGACTCCCCAAGAAATTTCACAAATCAGATTATAAGAACCAAGAACTCTAGATCCAATGTTTCAAGAAAGAAGAACCCAAGGTTAAAAGTTCAAGAGAAAGAAGCCACACTCAAGGTTGAGCGATAAGTCGATGAACACCATCAAAAAGATTAATTTTTGATAAGTTTTTGAACTTGTTCTTGGAAGAACAATAAGGTAGAAACCTCATAATACTCATAAAAAATATATTGTCTTGTACAAGGTCTTATGTGTGTATATAAAGCCCTAAAACAAATCCTAATCTACTAAGGAAACAAATCCTAATTTAAATAGGAATAACTAAAATTGGGCTTAAAACAAGCAATCAGCCCAAAATCCCTAAATAACCTAAATCAGCCCATACAATCACTTACTTAGGTTTGTTGGACTTGAATTACATTAAAATAAACTTGAGGCCTTTTCCCCTTAAAGCCCACACATGCCATGGTAGAAATGCCTCCAAACATACTCTTCATGGTTGAACTTGCACAATCAGCCCACATGTCTTGAATCACCCCATTCATTGCTTCCTTCATCTTTTTTGCTTTCGCCCGAGTCATAGGACCTCCATTTATGCTCAACGGATCAGATTGCATTGTATCATCAAGTTTGCTCTTTTTAGCATAGAATTGATGCTCCCTCAATGTCTACAACACTAGATTATGATGATATGCATGATCTTCCTACGTCTTAGAGTAATTAAGAATATCTTCAATCATAATAATAATGAATTTATCCAGGCAAATGAGAATATTTTATGCATCAAATCCATAAAAGTGGCCAGAGCATTTGTAAGTCAAAATGAATTGACCACATACTATTTTAGGAAGTTTTTCCTTTCAAAGCCTTTTTTTGATATTTTTAGAATGAATATCAATCTTAGTATAGTATCAATTGATCTAGATTGAATATATTCAAGCCCGGATATCCCTCCTTGCTCCCAATTCTCTCTGGTTCTTTGGTGGCACTTGAGTTGATGACAACTTCGTCTTTCCTGTTGGCATCCTTTGTTCAATAGTTTGATTTGCATAATTCAATCGTTGAAAAGGTGGTGAAGTACACTGCTGATAGTTGCCTCATGCGAAGAAATCCTTTAAGCTTATTAAGAAAAAGGTTGGGTCATTTGACCTGTAATCTCATGTGCCTCTGTGTGCTTGATTCGTGCCTATATTATGTTCGATATATTGTTTCTGTGAGCAATTCTGAGTTTGGCTGAGACTGAGTGTTGAATCTTAATGCCATCATAAGACAAAAATTCTTCTGAAATTTGACCACTATGACAACTTGTTATGTTTGCGAGTTTGGCACTTAATGACTAAAAAGGCAGAGAATTTTGTGGAGTAATTCTTGCTGCTGGCTAGGAATTAGTTGAATGGGAATAGCTTAAAGAGAAGGTTGTTGAAAATACTCAAGGAGAGTACATTTACAATCTTGGCATGAAGTCACTTTTTTTCTTTTTTATTTTACACTTGTTACTTTGTGAATAGTCTTTGCTACATCTATAAGTTCTCAAGCATAATTGGGTTAACATTGCCTATATATTTTGTATGGACTGTACTTGCATGATGCTATCATGAGTATGCTGTTCTCTAGGTGATTTCCATACCTCTGATTATATTATGTCATTTACATGTATCATGCTTCTCATGAGGTATTGGTTGACTGTTGTGTGCAGGACTATGATCTTCAAAGCAACATCAAGAAGATAGATTTGTATATAGATTGAGATTGTGAACATTTTACAATTCTCTTTTTTAGACCTAAGAATCCTAGGTTTAATTTTAGACTTTAGCTAATCAAGTTAAAAAAAGGACTCAGACTGACTCTGGGGCATTTGATGAAATTTTTTTTCTACACATCATAATATGTTGCGAAAATATAGGATGAGATTTGAATCAGATCCTATTTGAGTAGCAATCCTTGGCAAAGTTTTTGCTAGGTTTTTAGAAATCAGTAGGGACCACCCTCTGCTAGTTTTACTTTAACTAGAATGAGCTCTAAACATTTAGGAAGAAAATGGAGAGTAGAGACTACCCTCTGCCAGTTCAAGAGACCTGTTCTGCCCCTAGTTTGAATCATCATATTATTCTAGTTCCAATCGCCCTGCCATCGCTCTCTAATGGCTCAAGTGGTGGTTTACAAACTTCTGTTTATTTGGACCCAAAGAAAAACCTAATTGCAGGCTTATAAATGGGATGAGCCTTCCTAAGCTAGGGTATCTCTATTGTGAGAAACAATTCAGCCTCCTGAACCTTTAGAGAGCCATCAACAATCCTTTATCCAAAAGGAAAAAACCATTTTACATCCTTCTTATTCAACTTCACTCATTGAGGAAGAATATCTAGCCTGGTGTTCTACAAAACCCGCATGGTGTGTGCATACTGAGAATCTTGGGAGAGGATAATTGCACTGAATTACATATCTTGGACGTTCATCATATTGGGGTTTTGCGGGTTTGGCTTTGTTGGAGGGATCATAGTTGATGTGATTTGGGTTGTTGATTGATTAATTGGCATATCAATGCATCCATTCACATTTTGTGTTGTTCTTGTTAGTAAAAATGGGTTTGAAGGGCTAATTTAATTAACCTATTAACTTCTCAAGGTCATGTGTGCAAGATTTTACATTTACTAGTGTGGGAAGATCCTTGCCCTAGAAATTCCAAACCCCTATGTTTTAATTAATGTATAATATCGAATTAGGTGCTGAGAAAAATATTTTTATGTATACATATAGATTGTATAAAGTTTGGGGGTGAAATTAACTTAGAACTTCTTGTTGAAACTCTAAAGTTGAATTTGAAGGATCAAGTGGGAGTGACCTTTGGATCTTTGGATTTAGGGTTGTTCTTGGCTCTCTAAAGATGAAAGAGGAAGATTCTAAACATATATAAGAGTTAAATAGAGAGGCTTGTCTTATTTATGAACTTGGAATTAGAGTAGCCTTGAAGTCTAAGAAAACTAAAATTCACGAGGGACCACTTAAGCCATCACAGAGTTCCCAAAGGGCGAGCATCACTACAATAAGAAAATGAATCAAGTCAATTGAATTGAGCAGGGATCACTTGAGTTGTCTTTGACCGCTCGAGTTGTCTGCAGGCCTCTCAAGCAGCCACAAGGGCCATCTCCACACTAACATTGTAATCCTACTCCAAATTTTCCCTAGGTGTTTAGAGATTGCTCTTGCTGAATGTGAGTGAGCAGAGAGCAATACCTACTAGGTTTTTAGCAAAAAAATAATAGAAAAACTTACACCATTGAACACTAAGGAGTGTTTCGCAATAAGGATCCAATATATGATTCGGTCCAATTTTTCAAAACAAGATGTTTCAAAATTATTTTCATGAAATATCTTGTTAGTCATTCATAATCATTTTTATGAAAAATCTTGTTAGTAATTCATAAATTATCCTAATTCCATTTGAAAACAAACCTAATGAGCTGAAATATAAAACCAAGGGTAGTAAGGTAAGGTCATTAACTCTCTTAAGCATTGAAGGTTCAAAGTGGGTCTTTGAAGGTTGAATTCTTTCCTTCTTCTACCATTCAGATCCTGAATGTTGAAGCATCATGACCATGAAATTTGGTCGAGATGTACAATGTGTGTTATTATCTAGAAGTGTTGGTTCGAGTCCATCTCGTGAGTTAGCCAAGGATAAAATCATAAGATCTTGAGTTTTTTACCCATTTATTAATCTAGAAGTGCTGGTTTGAATCCAGCTCATGAGTTGGCCTAAGGATAAAATCATAAGATCTTGAGTTTTATTCCCATCATCTTCGTTTGGTCTTTTGTTTGAACAATGTACTCTTTGTCGCTTATTCAAAGGGATGATTCTTTATAGCCCAATTTGCTCATAAGAAAGCATGAACAACATTTTTAGAATGCTAGTCAAGTCAAAATTGAGGTTCGTGGCATTTCTACTTCCATATCTTCAACTTGCCACTTGGTCTAGAGTCCACGTTTTCTAAATTTGGATGATGACGTGCTTGCATTCCAACTCCCCGCAATGGACTTTCCATTTTAGGCTTGATTTGTAGCGAGTCTCCACTTTAGATCTTACAAGCTTAGTTTATGAATCAAATCCTGCCCTTTTTTTCTAAGGTAAGTAAGCTATGGGTGTCGACAATACCGGTGGGCTTTGCGCTACTAGAGCAAGGAGATACAACTTGAGCTTTTCCTTGCTGGACCAAGGAGACTCTCATTATCTCTACTTGGGCTTAATGTGATTCAAAACTAGGATTTTCTCTAGTTCCAACAGCAGACGAACAAAGACAACGAGGAGCTCCTTTTTGTCCATTCAAATTGCCCAAGTAACGACAGCTTCCACCTTCCTTTTCTCTCAATCCTTCGAGAAAAGTAGAAGTACTGTGTGAGTTATCTTCTATGTCGACTTATCAACCCACCCTTCTAGTCGATTAACCTTTGTCACCATTTTGAACTAGAGTGTAGGGTGCTCTTTAGGAATCAAAACCAAAACCTTGGTCTTTGGAGTCAACAGCTTTTGGTTCATTTCTGTAGCCCGAATGAGATTCGACTTATGTCATACTAAACTTGACTTCTCACCTGGTAAGGTGGTCCATCCACACTTGAGTGAGCTATCAACCACTTCATTTGCAAACTCAATCAAAAGGGGAACATTCTCTAGCTTCATTAAATGTCACACTTTTCAAAGCGAGTTAAGCTTGGAGAGGATGTTGTAGTAAACTTTATTAAAACCAATGAATTCATCTTTCTTGACTCAATCTAATAAACTTCTAATGATAACCAACTATCATATGGAGAATAATGCAAGGATCTTCCAACATGATTATACATGTGAAATTGCACAATGACCTAAAGGGGTTGAATAGTTTAATTAAAATTTTCCACTTGAAGAAAAAGAAATATATATAATGTATAAACTTCAATTACCAGATTACACAATTAATTTTTTCACTAAACCTTTGAATCCCTTTTACCCAGCTCAAGAAAAGACCTGCCATGTGAATGTATGCACTGTATTTTGTCAATTCCAACACTCCAATGCACAACAACAATCCATCCAACATGCTAATTCCACCAAACTTCAAACCACTAAGATGAATTAATTGAATATGAATGGAGGTGTCAATTCATCAAACACATGGTGTGTGCAAACTCAAAGCAATACTAAGAACATCCACAAGACAAGCAATTTTGTGCAAACACCCTATTGGGAAAAGCTACGAAACTGATCCCAGTTCACCTAGCCTAATCCACTAAACTCAAATTTAATTACAAGGATTCAAGTCTTGAGTAGCTTCACTTGGTTGTGTTCACTACAATGAACCATCTAGGCTTTCAGGAATGTTCTAGAGCGCACCCAAGGTTCTCGGTATGCACACAACCAATGTTGGTTTAGGTAGATAACCAAGCAATATCTTATTCTTCAATGTGTGATGTTGAATTGGACGTATCATGATGGTTTGACCTTTTGGATCTAGGGTTGTTCTTGGCTCTCTAGAAGTTTAATAGACAATGTTTTAGAGTAACGTTAACCAATCTTGGAGAGGCTTACCCTATTTATATAGTTGGAATTAAGACCCAAGGACCAAGAAAACCTAATTAACGAATGACTCTATCCGTGAAAGAGCAGAGGGAGGGCGGTTAGTAGTGGAATGAGAAAAGGATTCAATCTAGTTGAAAAGAGCAGAGGATTCAATCTAGTAGAAAATAGCAGAGACCACTCAATCCATTTGACGATTGCTCGAGCGGCCTAGAGGGTGGTCCCTACTGCCCAACGCATCCACCTTCTCAAATTTTTCATAAGTGTTAAGAGACCGCTCTAGCTGAAGACGAGTGAGCAAAGGGTGGTCCCTACTAATTTTTAAGCTAGAAGCCTAGAAAAGATTTGACCTATTAAGCACTATTGAGTGTCGCTTGAATAGAATCCAATTCATGAATCAATCTATGTTTTAAAAAATGCATTTTCATGTTTAGAAAATCTTTTTCATTAAAAACCTAAGAGTTATTCAAAGATAATCCAAAATAAAATTCCATTAACCTAATATGTCAATCTTAAATAAACCAAGGAACTTTGGTCTCTAAGTCATTACCTTAGTTGTAAACTAATCTCAACACTCAAGTACAAGTGACAAAGAGAAGGAATGGGGCATTTTTGTGTTAGCTTAGCAAACACAACATATTCAAACATATATCAAAAATGCTAACCCAATAATTTTTGAGAACTTACAGTTTTAACAAGATGAATCAAAACAAGTTATCTCCTTAGTTGATGCTCGTACAAGCGAATAACAAGTGCAAAATAACAAAAAAAAAAAAACAGAAAGAGAAAGGAAGTGACTTCATGCGAAGTTTGTTTATCTACTCCCTCTTAGTATTTTCAAAAAACACCCCATTCTAAATTCCTATCCAAATATTCCCTAGCTAGCCACAAGAATTTCATCCAATTCTCCCCCCTTTTTATCATGAAGTGCTAAACACATAAACATTACATGTATAGTACAGAAACATGGTATAAAAGAGATATGCATATCATAGCTCCTAGCATCAACAAGGATAGGTATTTGTATAAGAAATGAAAAACATGACATGTAACTATAATTCCAAAGAGATTTCCCTCTCCCTAGATTTTCTTCTTGATTCTCATCTTATTTCTTTGGATCTCATCTATCTTCCCACTTATTTGTCTTAATGTGAACCTTATTGATCTCATTCTTGATCTACCTCTTTCAGTTTCATACGAATGTCCTTTTCTAGGCATTTATATTGTAACCTCCTCACACACTTTTTTTTTTCTATCTCTGATCTTTATTGCGAATGGCATCCAGCAAGAATGTGGCAGAAAATGCCATTAATGAGGTTCACTCATGTGCCAAGATAGATGATCCTCTGTTAAATGCCAAGGAAAATGCTAGTACTCTACCTCCTCTAAACTAGTGAGGATGGGGTTAAAGAAACTACCATTAACTTTGAACTAGTTAAAGCTATTAGTAAGAATGTGGTTGAGAAAGACATGAAAGAGCAAACTTGGATGTGAGTAAACCTTAATACTAATGTTGGCACTACTCCAAACTCAATAAAGGGTAACTCCAATCACGTATCTCAAAAACCCTCAGGGTTGACTACGAAAAATGAGCTTCTAAATAAGCTCTTAAAGCTATACCAAGGGAGTGAAATTAGAGACTACTTGCATTCTACATAAGAAACTTCGGCTCAGTGCGGCTTCAATGGACGTGGTAGAGCAAACCATAGAGGTAGAGGGAGACATGGAGGTCCAACAGACAATCTAAGGCAAGCATAATCTCCAAGAAAGCAACCAAGAGGTATGGCAATAGGAAATGTGTTAGCATCCTTTATAGCCATGGGATCTAATCCAAGAGTGGAGCTGGTGACAACTCACAATCACCCACCATTATCTAGTCAAGGAAATCTTGTAGGTGGTACCAAGTAGCTGTCACTTCAAGCATCAGAAGTTGCTGCTGAACCAACCCCAAGTCTTGGGTACTCAATCGGGGCTCCCGCCCCAATTTATGGTCAAGCTTGACTCATGGTCCAATGTAGCTCTCCATTTCATTCAACCAAATAAGGCCAACTGAAGGGACCAAGCAAAATCAAGAATTGCTTGGTGGCTCATTTTCTAGGCAATAAATCCCCCTACAATTATGTCAATGGATGAGGTGGCCAAGAAACTTGAACTATCAGCAAGCTTTAGTAGTAGCAAATGCATGCAAGAAAAGGAAAATAGGGATTTTCCCACAGGTAACTTCCATCTATCCTTATGATTAATATAGGAACATGGAATATTAGGGGGCTTAACGAACCCCATAATCATAATGAAATCAACAATTTTGTACATACAAAACAAAGTGTCTTTTTTAGCTATTGTTGTTCTGGGAGGGCAAAAACGATATGAAACTTTCCTCATGATTAAACACATGGAGCACAAAACACTACATAGAGGGGTTTTTCAAAGCTTGAACAATCACAAATTAAAACCTATTACTACCACAATTACCTCCTCACAACGATAAGTCAATTAATAATGAGAACCCCTTTTAGCCCCCACGACACAATGAACCTTTGAAGTTAGTGTATTGATTTTAGCAAATTAATCACTCAACACTCAATCTGCCACGGGGTCCCAAATCCTTGCATGCATAATTGTCAACGATTATGAGATTCATACATTGGTTCAATCAAAACACACAGTGCTTGTGTGTGCATCAAATTGCAAGTGTATATGTAAAAAAATAATAAATGGCACAAGTGATTTGTTAAGGCGAAAACCCTACTTGGGAAAAATCGTGGGGAATCTTCTCAGTTCACCAAAACCTAATCCACTACCCCCAAATGTACTTAGAAGTACTTGAGTCTTATACCTCAACTAATACCATGGTCAGATGCTCCCTTCCTTCAATAAGCCTCTCCGCCAAAGCGCCTCTCCGATGTTTTATGTAGCTTTACTTGAATTCACCTCCGCGAGGATCCTCCACAAACTTGATTCATGCATTGTGTCTCATTGCAACAAAACAGATATGCTATGAAATGAAGGACTGTAAAATAATTAGTAGGGTCAGAGAACACCTCGTACTTAACCTTTGACAAAAAGCACCAATATCTACAACTAAGAAAGACAACACTATATGCAAAAATAAAGTAAGTAAACATAAACAATTAAAGTAAATAAAAATGACTATACACTAAAACCCATAAGAACAGTTAATCCTCTTACAAGTTTGGGTAAACCGGATCCACCAATTCTTCCTCCACCCCTTGACCTTCAAAACCCAAAAAGAAAGGTTGAAGTCTTTGGCCATTGCACTTGAATGTCCTTCCATCTTCGGGGTTTGTGACTTCCACAGCTCCATTGGGGTAGGCCACCTTGACAAGATAGGGGCCATTCCAGCGGGATCGAAGTTTCCCTTGAAAGATCGAGAGACTAGAATTGTACGAGAGTAGTTTTTTTCTGGGCTCATATGATTTCCTTAAAATGGATTCATTCATTTCAAGCTTCCTATTCTCCAGCCATTCTCAAATTAAAGTCTAAAGTCTTTATAACCCAATAGGTCTTGTGCTCCATTTCAAGTGGCAGATGGCAAGCCTTGCCATAGACAAGCCTGATTCGGAGACATACCTAGGATGGTTTTGTAAGTAGTGCGGTAAGCCCATAGGGCATCGGTCAGTCTAAATGATCAATCTTTCCTATTTGGATTCACCATTTTCTCTAGGATATTTTTGATCTCCCTATTGGCCAACTCAACTTGACCATTGGTCTGTGAGTGATATGTGATGGATACCTTGTGTGTGACGCCATACTTATGCATTAAGGATGCAAATGGCCTATTACAGAAATGTGATCCACCATCGCCTATCATAGCACGAGGCATTCCAAACCTCGATACTGCCTAGAAAATCATCCTCCTCCAACTTGGTGTTGCATAGAAAATTCATCTGATACTCCACCAAAGTGTCAATCCTATTGACTTCATGAACCTCCTCGTCATCCCCCCGTTGCTTGCAAAGGTTGAACACATTGAGATCCATTGTGTATCAAGAACAATGAAAAATCAACTGCAAAATAAAGTTTGTCCATTTGGGCCAAAAAATCCTCAACTACTCCCCTTGGTGTTGTCACACTTTGATCTGGTTGAAGAGTGATAGGGGTTGACTTCAACTCCTCAAGCAATAGTTATTGATACACCAAGAACAGTAGGAGGTTGACACTTGCTCCCAAGTGCTAATTCTTTCTTTACACAACAATTCACAATGGTTATGTGATGTGAAAACCCGCCAAGAATAACGAGAACCAACAACGAAAGGAACCCAAAATCGTTTTACAATCAGATTTGATGCTAGACCTCGACCCGTTGATTACAACAAACAAGAATCTTGGTATATAAAACCTCAACCCATTATTTGTTAAACAAGAACCTCATTATAAGGAAGACGCCACAAACAGTGTGGAAACCCGTTTGATAAGTCGCTGGTGAAAGCCACGAAAAATCCCGATAAGTTCGTTTAAGTTCTTCAAAGAACTGTAGAGAATAATACTCTCACAATTTACTGAATAATAATCTGACTTTTCATTGATTTGAATGCCCATTTATAAGCTGGTCATTGCAAGGATTAGGAAAACTTCCTAAAATAGCTATCCTATTTAAGAAATATCTTACTTATTGGTAAGAAATATCTCTTACTTTCCTAAGAATTTTGAAGAAAAAGAAAGACATTCAACCCTTTAATTGGCTGATCACACGCCTAAATAGAAAAAGGAAAGTACTTGGCATACAAGTCTTATAATCAGACCCCAAAAAGAGTGAATAATGCGCTGTTACTGTATCGTGAACAGAGTGCGGTGCTACAATAACTTCAAAAACCCTACTTCATAAGAAATAAAGCATGTGGGCAAAGCATCCTCAAGCCCCCTTATAATAATAATCCTTTAAACAAATTTGAGGCATAAACAACAACAGGCCAATTTAAGCGTAGCCTTAGCCCCTAGCTAGATTCTTCTAGAACTTGATCATGTTGATGAATTTTTGTTTCCCAAGTGGATCATGGTCAATGGGCCTTCATGAACTTGCTTGATTCCATGCGTCTTGAATCAGTCCATTGAGTACCTCTTTAAGCTTCCTTACTCGTGCTCTCGTAACCGGCCTAATTGGAACTTGAACTAAATCCCTTAAAGTTATGCTATGATTTACATCATTATGGCAATGGTAGGGCATCTAGGATCCTTGAACTTGGGTGGCATGTTTGCCTTCAAGATGGAGCTCACTTGCTCAGAGAGGAATGCCTTCTTGTGCACATTCAATTTCCTCTTCATGGTACATGAATCTTTCAATATTTTTGCACAAGAGGGGATTTGTTTGATAGCATCAAGGAAAGGAATGTTGATATTTACTTGTTTAAACATTTCAAGGATATCAAAATAGTTAGCAATTCGAGCCGCTGACTTCAAACATTGGGGAAAAGGGGCCGGGATAGCATAATCATGCACATTCAAATCAACAATCTGTGGCTTCTCAAATGTGTCACCATTTTCGGAGCTATCCTTAGTCACTTTTTCATCTTTTTAAAGTGGCATTGGGTGAGACTTTAGGTAATATGGTTTTATCTATTTCCTTCCTTCTCCTAAGGGTGGTGATAACCTTGAGTTGCTCACAATCCTTTTTTGAGTAGTAAATTTCCCTTTTTCTTGTTGGGAAGACCCTATAGCACTGGTCAACTTAGTGAGTTGTGTTTGAATGTCATTAAAGCAAGGACATTTTGGTTGCTGATTGTGGTTTGAATCTGAATAAATTGATGCACGATGTCCTCCAAATTTCTCGTGTCAGGAGGTTGGTATGTGGGCAAATTGGGTGGTCCTTGTTGACCAACCTCTTGTTGGGGGTGGGTTTTGGGAAAACCCTTGTGGATTCGACTGTGGGTATTGAGAGTTAGATTACAAAATATGAACATAATATGATTGATTTTGCTTGGGTGGAATGGGGGGTGACAATGAGGTGGATTCATGAGGAGTATGGTTATCATTCTTCCAACTAAAATTTGGGTGGGAGCTCCATCCCGGATTGTATGTATTGGAGTGTGGAGAGTTTGACTGCCAACTTTGGTTAAAGACATTCACTTGCTCATGATATACTTCTTTAAGTGCAGGAATGTTTGGGCACTCCACAAAAGAATGCTCAAGACTGATGTGAAATCCTGCCAAAATAAAGAGATTTGACAACAAAAAAGGAATCCAGGATCGTTCTACTATCAAAATTGAATGATAGACCTCGACCCATTGTTTACAACAAACAAGAACTTTAGTATACATTACCTCAACCCGCTGTTTGTTGTGAAACAAGAACCTCGGTATGAGGAAGATGCCATAAACGGCGGTGGAAACCCATTTGATAAGTTGCTAGAGAACGCCATAGAAAATCCTGATAAGTTCGTTTAGTTCTTCAAAGAACTGTAGAGAAAATACTCTCAAAATTTGCTAAATGATCCAAAAACGAAATTTTTAATAAAATTTTAAAATATGTAAAATACTTCAAAGAAAGTTCATAGAAAAGTATTTTGAACCTAAGCCGGACCAAAATTTAATCGTTTCAGGGCGAAAACAGATCCGGGGAAAGGAGACCTGTGTGGCGCGATGAGGACCAAGTATTTGGGGAGAACGAAAAGAGAGAATCTACTATGTCTTCACGTTGGAGAGGAAAGAGAGAAAAAGGGAGAAAATCCAACTTCTCTCTACGATCTACGCCTCCTCGTCGCTCAAATCAACTCGAGCCAAGTATTAAAGTCGTTCCTCTCTCCGAGGGCTACACGGTTATACCAAAAAGTGCATGCCTTTTGTTTAGCTTGTGCTGGCCCTTCAAGAGTTTCAAGGACTCATGATCGGTGTGAATCAAGAATTCCTTAGGCAATAGGTAGTGTTGCCATGTCTCTAAAGCTCGAACCAATGCATACAACTCTTTATCATAAGTTGGGTAGTTTAAGGCTGCCCTGCATAGTTTCTCACTAAGGTAAGCAATTGGTGGTGCTTCTAGTATAAGCACTGCTCCTATGCCAATACCTGAAGCATCACATTTAATCTCAAACATTTTCAAAAATTTAGGTAAAGACAATAAGGGGGCATTGGTCAGCTTCTCTTTGATTAATTGAAATGGCTTTTCTTGTTCTTTTCCCCATCTAAATCCAACGTTCTTCTTGATCACTTCAGTAAGTGGTGCGGCTATACTACCAAAATCCTTCACAACCGCCGATAAAAGCTAGCAAGTCCATGAAAACTACAAACATTACCTACACTTGTGGGACTCGACCAATCTTGGATTGCACGTACCTTCTCTTCATTATCCTGTATACCTTGTGCACTAAAAACAAATCCCAGAAATACAACCTTATTGGTGTAAAAAGTACACTTCTTTAGATTGGCAAACAACTTTTCTTTCCTAAGCACATCTAAAATAGATTTCAAATGTACTACATGATCATCCACATTTTTGCTATAAATGAGTACACCATCAAAGTAGCCAACAACAAATCTACCTATAAATGCATGCAAAACATGATTCGTAAGTCTCATAAAGGTACTCGGAGCATTAGTCAATCCAAAAGGCATAACTAACCATTCATACGAACCATATTTTGTTTTAAAGGCTGTTTTCCATTCATCTCCTTCCTTTATTCAAATCTGATGATAACCACTCTTTAAATCAACCTTAGAAAATACACAAGAACCATGTAGCTTATCTAACATATTGATGCAAATCATAACACAACTTCAAGGGATTTAGTTCAAGTTCCAAGTGGGGGCCGGTTACGAGAGCATGAGTAAGGAAGTTTAAAGAGGTACTCAATGGACTAATTCAAGAGGCATGGAATCAAGCAAGTTTGTGGAGGCCCATTGACCATGATCCACTTGGGCAACAAAGATTCATCAACATGATTCAAGTTCTAGAAGAATCCAGCTAGGGCTAAGCCTAAGATTCAATTGGTTTTTTGTTGTTAAGCCTTTCAATTTGTTTAAATAATTTTTATTATTAGTTTAGAATAAGTGGGTTTGAGGATGCTTAGCCCACATATGTCTTATTATTTTATTTGAACTAGGGTTTAGAATAAGTACTACAACATGGTACTGTTCATGCTATAGTAACCGTGATACTATTCACTCAAGGGCATTTTTGAGAGAAAGGGTCACAAATTTAGTCTTTATTTATTCCTATTTAGATTAGGATTTGTTTCCTTAATAGATTAGGATTTGTTTCCTTGTGATTTGGCCAGCCTATAAATAGGCATTCAGATCAATGAAAATTCGGATCATTTATTCAGCAAATTTTGAGAGTGTTTTCTCTTTGGTTCTTTGAAGAACTAAACGAACTTATCGGAATTCTCCGTGGTGTTCACCAACGACTTATCAAACGGGTTTCCACACCGTTTGTGGCGTCTTCCTTTATACCGAGGTTCTTGTTTCACAAACAGCGGGTTGAGGTCTATATACCAAGGTTCTTGTTTGTTGTAAACAATGGGTCAAGGTTTACCATAAAATCTGATCGTTAAATGATCTTGGGTTCTTTTCGTTGTTGGTTCTCGTTATTCTTGCGGGTACCACACCAAATGCCTAATTATGGGCTGTCCATTACAAAGAAACTTTCTAAAATAGCTTATCCAAATTAAGAAATATCTCTTACTTGCTGGTGAAGAAATATCTCTTACTTGTTGGTAAGGAAATATCTCTTACTTGCTAGTAAAGAAATACCTCTTACTTTCTTAAAAGGAAAAAATTACAACCAGCCCTTTAATATGCTGATCACATGCCTAAATAAACAAGGAAAGTCTTACTTTCCTAAAAGAATAAATGGCATGCTGACCACACGCCTAAATAGACATGGAAAGTCTAAAAATCAGACCCAAAAAGTATTCTAAAACATGCCAATTTAAGCTTAGCCTTAGCTGGATTCTTTTAGAACTTGAATCTTGTTCATGAATGCCCAGTAGATCATACACAATTGGAACTTGAACTAGATCCCTTGAAGTTGTGCTATGATTTGCATCAAAAACTCCCACATATTGAGCAAGATTCCTTGGCCTTTGTGACATTAGACACCCCATGCCTCCTATTCACATCTAAACACTCCACCTTACAAAACAATTTTATTATTTTAGCAAGCAATTCTTGTTGGTCAGGAAAGTTATACATTCTTCCTCCACTTCGTTGACTTTCTAGAGAGGACCTTGACACATTGGTGGAATCCGTGATATCTCAAGATTGGGCATTTTCTGCCAATGTGTTAAAGCAATCTAAGCCCTCATCGGGATTCTTACTCAAAAACTCTCCGTTGCATATCATGTCAATTATTGTCCGTGGCCCGATGCAATTCCTTCATAGAAGAAACTCACCAATTGCCATGGTTCGAATCCATGATGGGGAATGGAGTGCAACAAGTCCTTGTATCTATCCTAACACTGATAGAACTACTCATTTGGTTTTTTCAAAAATTTTTAATTTGTTTCTATAGAACAGTTGTCTTGGACACCAAAAAAATTTGCTTAGAAATTTGGATAACATTTGTGCCCAAGAACTTATAGAGCGAGGTTTCAACAAGTGCAACCAAGTTTTTACTTTGTCTTTAGGGAGAAGGGAAACAGGGCATGATTTGTAATGAATGTTCAAATTATTTCCTCAAATTCCTTAATGTGTAGGCAAGGATTTTCTCGTTTCCACTCCACGGATTTGAGGAAGTAATTGTATTATATCCGATTTAACTAGGAAGCCATGCGCTTGAAAAAATAGAAGTATGCTTGAGGGTGTGGTGCTTCGGATAGGTTGGAGATAATCTATCATTGATTTCACCAGGGGGTCAATAGGGAGATTATTTCCTTTATTTCTCGGGGGGGGGGGGGATTGCATTTGGGAGTTTGGCACTCGGGGTGTTGCACTACCCCGTCCCTCGGATTATTAGCACCATCACCAAAATTATCTCTCGGCATCCTTGGGTGTGTCTTGGTCTATATTCACTCGGGGTCTTACTAGTCTATTTTGATTATCACGTCCCCCACATGTAAAAACACTAACTACAATTGGAAATGAAAACACAATTATATACAAAGGAGCAACGTACCTCAGCCCGTGATGAGATTCACAAGAATTACCACCATTGTCCCCAAATCACCTTCAAATTGAACGCTTAACCTTCCCTAGCAATGGTGCTTAAAATGCTTGGTTTTCCCTAACTTCCAACTTGAACCCGATTGTGCGGATATATGGCTTATAGAGTGGGAAAAATTGTGTCTGGATGAACAAAAATGTGTGTGTGCAAAAGTGCTCCCCAAGTGTAGAGAGAGTTGCAATGTCATGTTTTTTACTTGGAACGAGTATTCCAAGGTCGTCTCATCAAGGAAGGCGAGGTCGAGAGATTTTGAAGGGTGATTTGTGAAAAAGTGAAAATTGGGAAATCTTGTGTTTTGAAGTTTGGTGAGTTGTATTTTGAGAAATATGTAAAAAAAAAAAAGGTTGGCTAATCCATAGACGTCATTCCAACGGGAATGCCAAAACGACTCATTTCATTCAACCAATGAAGTCTCAATGTTTGATTGATTCGTAGGACGTGAGGAACTAATGTAGTTGTATTGGGCAAAAACATACCCCGTGACAAGTCTACGGTTTATCAAATATCCATATCTACATCTTCCCTCAACCTAATCAAACAAAACACTTTACACTATGAGGAAGAATGAAAGAGAGTCGATTTCACATATCCAAGAGGAAATCCCTCTTGGATTAGCCAACTAAAGGTTTAGCTATGCATGATAAAAGCAAGAACAACCATTAAGTAGAGAAACATGATAGTGGAATCAAACATAGACTTGTATTAATATAAAAGAAAGTTTAAACTTCAAAAGAAAAGTCATTCATACCCAAAATGTAAAGCTTAAATGAAATAGGATCCAAATGTGGAAATAACCTACATGGAACTTAGCTAAGCTTGGTTACAACTTGAGTATAAGAAATTAGAGTGCAAGGGGGAAAGATTACAAGTAAAATGGAGCTTACTACAATAAAAATGGTGAAGGAAATGTAAAAACCAAGCTTTTTCTCTCTAGAACTTCATCTTCTACATTGAGAATTCTCTCTCTACAAAGCTATTCATCTGAAAATGCATGTAGCAAGATATGTATTTTCTTCCTTGCCTCTCTCTCATAGCTTCAGTGACTGACTTGGAGTGAATGGAGAGAGATTATCTACTCAAAGAAGCAAAATAGTCAAATAATGGACCTGCCATACTTTGTAATATATGAAAGATATCTCCCTAGTGCTGAATTCACCATTATTCAACACTAGGGAGATATACATTGTAATATATAGAGAGAGAGAGTCTAGGAAGAAGATTAGTGTAGAGAGAGAAGCTAAGATTTTTGCATTTCCTTCCACACATTGTCTTGTAATTTCGTGTAAGAATCTTCTAAGCTTTGTTTGAAGTATTTAATGCCATTTATTTCAAGTTGCTTTCAAGTTTAATCTTCCATTAAAACTTTCACCATTAATGCATTCATGTTCTTCATTTGCTTAGTTTCAAAATGGGTATTAAATGCATTTTCTCTCAGTTTATGTTTCCTTGCATTAATTTAGCTCCAATCTTCATTTCTTTATAACGTCTTCTCATTACATTGTTTTCTTTACTTTAAGCATGAGTAGCTAAGCTTTTTAGTTGGCTAATCCAAGCGAGACCTCCACTTGTGTATGCTATTTCAACTCATTTTCTTTCCTCCTATCAGAGTATGATGGTTCAGTTTGACTGGGTTGAGGGTGGACGTGATTATGAGTCTCTGATATCCCGTAGACTTGTCACGGGTTATGCTTGAATTCTCACTTACATCTCATCCCTAGCTTCCCACGAATCAATCGTACATCTATGCTCTATTGGAGGAAGGATTCGAGTTAACTTAGCATTCCCATTGGAGTGAACCCTACGGATTAGCCAATAATTGTTTCAATTTTCATCAAAACATAAACCACAAACCAACTTCAACAACAAAAGATTTTACACTTTTCTTTTACCAAAATCTACTTCTACACGATTCAATTCCTTCCCTGAGGAGACGACCTTGGAATATGATTCGAAGTAAAACATGACACTCAAAAGTCTTCTTGCGCTTGGGAAGCATTTTTGTTCACATACACATTCACACGCATTTCATTCATCCATCATTCCATTGCCCTTTCTTTTGATATCATTCAAAGGGAGAGTGACACTCCCCTTCACACACACACACCATAAATACATTGAGGGATGATGTCTGGAGGTTAGGATACTACAACGAAAAAAACAAATGCACTCCAAGTGATTTTTGGAAAAACATGATCCAAAAATCACCTTCTAGGTTCAACGCTTGCCTTCATTGCACGTTAAGGATTTCAAGCAAATAGTTGCAACCTTCCTCACCAATCATGGTATGGAAGACATAGCTAGGCTGAAATTGTTTCCCTTTTCCCTGAGAGATAAGGCAAAAGCATGCTTGAACTCCTTGAGACCTCGATCCATAATATCTTGGAACCAAATGCACTCCAAGTTTTTAAACAAATTTTTTTTGGTGCATAAAACCACCGCTCCAAAAAAAACAAATTCAAAACTTTTCGAAGAAGCCCAATGAGCAATTTTACCAATGTTGGGATCGGTACAGGGAATTGCTACAATCCATTCCACACCATGGCTTTGAACCATGACAATTGGTGAGTTTCTTCTATAAAGGAATCACACAGGGCCATCGATAGTTCATCAACATGCTATGTAGTAACGGGGAGTTTTTAAACAAAGACCCCGATCAGGCCTTAGATTACTTTGTCACATTGGCACAGAATGCACAATTATGGGACATTAAAGATCCCACTTACGTACCAAGGTCTTCTCCTCATGGGAATAGCCAAACTCATGGGGGAGGGATTTATGACTTGAGAGACAAGGAAGAACTTGCTTTCCAAAATTGCCAAGTTGTCTCGGATGGTTGAGAGTCTTGAAGTCAATAGGAGACACGAGGTGTCTAATGCTTCAAAGATTGAGGAGGGCTGCTCAATTTGTGAGAGTGTAGATCATTCCATAGCGGGGTGTCCTAAAATTCCAGCTCTTAAGGATGTGTATCACGAGGAAGTCAATGTCTTTAACCAAACAAGATAATCATTCTCTCCACATTTAAACACTTACAATCCAGGTTGGAGCAATCACCCGAACTTTAGTTAGAGAAATGAAAATCCCACTCTTCATGGTTCAAATGCATACATACCTCCTATGCCTCCTAGGCAAAATCAATTTCATTCCCAAGGATAAGCGTCTAGCTCCCTATATCATTAGACCAATCCACAAGGGTATTCGTCAAACCCACCACCATAGAAGTTTTTCACCAAGTCCACCTCCACAAAGCTTTTCCCAATGGCCATCCAATTCCTCCCACATATCAACCTCCCCCATAAGAGGAATTTGGAGGATATGGTCCTTGTTTTCATTCAAAGTCCAACCCACCACCAACAATCAAAATGTCACAGCTTTTAATGAAATTCGAGCTCAACTCACAAAGATGACAAGCTCCATAGGGGCATCACAACAAGAGACAGGGAAATTTCTCGCTCAACCCCAAGAGAACCCTAGAGGTCAACATGTCATTGAGTCATTGGAGACCTTAAGAGAGAGTTGTGAGCAACTCAAGGCAGTCACCACCCTTCGTAGTGGCAAAAAAATTGATAAAACCATTAAGCCAAAGGTCTCACCCAAGGCCACATTGCCAAAAGAAAAAGAAGCCATGAGCGACACCGAGGGGGGTGAAGCGAGTGATGTGGTGGGAGAGAAACAAAAAGTGATTGATGAAAGTGTGCTTGTGTTCCCCCATGCCTGCTCCTTTTCCTAATTGTTTGAATTCACCTGGTAACGTGGCTAACTATTCTAATATAATTGAAATATTTAAGCAGGTAAAGATCAACATTCCACTCCTTAAAGCGATAAAGTAAATTCCATCTTGTGCAAAGATCTTGAAAGACTTAAGTACGGTAAAGAGGAGGCTTAATGTCCACAAGAAAACATTCCTCACCGAGCAAGTGAGCTTGCTTTTGAGGACAAACACTCCTCCGAAGTTTAAAGACCCTGGCTGTCCTACCATTACCATAACAATCGGGAACTACCAAATGGAACAAGCATTCCTTGATTTGGGGGCTAGTGTGAACCTCCTTCCGTACTCGGTATACCAACAACTTTAGCTCAAAGAACTAAAGCCTACTCCAATCACGCTTCAAATGGCGGATCAAAGTGTATGAACACCAAGGGGAGTAGTTGAAGATGTTTTAGTGCAAGTCAATAAATTTTACTTTCCTGTTGATTTTATTGTGCTTGACATTCACCCGGTTGCAAATCTTAGCTCCCAAATCCCTGTAATACATGGTACATGGTAGGCCTTTTTTTTGCTACATCTAATGCTGTGATTAATTGCGGCAACGACCTTATGAAGCCAATTTGGGAACATGACTCTAGATCTTAATGTGTTCAATTTGTCCAAGCAATCGGGGGATTATGAGGAGGTGCATGAAGTAAAAAGGATCGACACCTTGGCGAAAGAGCACTTGGAACTTTTGGGCATGTTGAAGTTAAAAGAATAGGAGAAGGTTGATCTAGAGGAAGTTGATGAGCAAGAGGAATTAGAGAGTTTGAAAGGGGTAGAAAAGTGGATCCCTACATTTGAGAACCTCCCACACCAAGACAAGAAGATTTTTCCATCAAATGAGGCAAAGCCCAATTTAGAATTGAAGCCATTACCTTCCCATTTGAAGTATGCATATCTTGGGGAAGATGAGACATTTCTGGTTGTAATTAGCTCAACTTTGGATACAAAGCAAGAAGAAGAGCTCTTGGAAGTGCTATGGAGGCATAAAGGGGCGGTTGATTGGACTATTGCCTACATCAAGGGGACAAGCCCCCTCATTTGCACACACCGTATTTATCTTGAGAAGCCAAACTCTCTCGATAAGCACAAAGAAGCTTGAACCCAATCATATAGGAAGTGGTGAGGGACGAGGTGTTGAAACTACTTGACGTGGGCATCATTTTGCTAAATGCTGATAGTAAGTGGATTAGCCCCACTCAAGTAGTACCCAAGAAGTCGGGAGTCACGGTTGCGGAGAATGAAGAGAATGAGCTTATTCCAACAAGAGTGATCACAAGTTGGAAAGTTTGTATTGATTACTAGAAGCTCAACTTGTGCATAAGAAAAGACCACTTTCCAATGCCATTTCTCGACCAAGTGTTAGAACGGGTAGCGGGGCATCTATTCTATTGCTTTTTAGATGGATACTCCGGCTACAATCAAATCAATATTGCATTAGAAGACCAGGAGAAGACCACCTTCACTTGTTGATGCAATGCAACCTGCTCCGTTGAGTATAAATAGAGGTCCTATAACTCGGGCGAAAGCAAAAAGGATGATGGAAGCATTGAACAGGCTGATTCAAGACATATGGGCTGATTGTGCAAGTTCAAGCATCAAGCATGAAGAGTGCATTTGGAGGCTTTTCAAACATGGCATGCACTTTAAGGGAAAAAGGCCTTAAGTTTATTTTGATGTAATTCAAGTACAACAAACCTGATTAAGTGGCTGAATGGGTTGATTTCGGTTATTTAGAGATTTAGGGATGATTACTTGTTTTTAAGCCCAACTTTAGTTATTCCTATTTAGATTAGGATTTTGTTTTAGGGCTTTGTATATAGACACAAGATCTTGTAAAAAACAGAATATTTTTATGAGTATTGTGAGGTTTCTACCTTATTGTTCTTCCGAGAATTATTTTCAAGAACTTATCAAGAATTAATCTTTCTTGTGGCGTTCATCGACTTATCGCTCAATCTTGAGTGTAGCGTCTTTCTCTTGAACTTTTAACCTTGGATTCTTGTTTATTGAAAACATTAGGTCTAGGGTTCTTGGTTCTTATAATCAGGTTTGTGAACTTTCTTGGAAAGTCTTCAATCAATTTGCCTGTGGGTTCTTGAATTCATTTAAGGGTTCGCATCAGTTGGTATCAGAGCTCTCGGGAACGTCTTCTCAAATCAGGTTTGTTATCTTTGTTTTGTGCACATATAATCTGACCAAGTTAGGGTTTCTTGCTGTTGTTTGGTGTTTTTTTTCTGTTTATGCGCATCTATTTAAAAAAATATTCATCATGCACTATTCATCATTACTGTTCATTGCGAATTTTTTTTTGTTTGTTTGATTTGGAGCGTGACTTGCTGCTAGACTTTTAGTTGTTCTTTTTATATAATTTTTATATCAATTAGGGTTGCTAATATGGACAGAATTGGAATACATAACTTGCTTGTGAGTCGATTGTGATGTTTGCTGCCTAATTATGAGCAGTTTGCCTCTTTTGTGATATGACATCGCCAAAAAAAAAATTAAAAAAAAAAGAGAAGAAGAAAAAAAAGAAAAAAAAGAGAAAAAAAAAAGAATCGAATTGAGGCTAATCAGTTTGCTTTAGGGCTGATTTGTGTTGAGATTTGAACAAAAATAATCAAAATTTACTTATTCTGATCATTCATGCATTTGTTATCCCAAAACAGGTCATCCTATTTGATTTAACCCCTTTCTTGATCCATTTGTTGCTTTCGAATCATTGTTTCGCTTGGTTTTTGCCATATTCGTTTTCTTTGCATAATTTAGTTTCTTTGTATCTTTTTCGTGTTATTGTTCTTATTCTATTTTTTTTATTGTTAATTCTGGTCCTTCCATCGATAATTGTGTCTCATTAAGTTGTTTTGCGTTCTGGGAATGGTTGGTTTTTGGTTGAGTTTTGCATAGTTTGCGAAAGACTGACAAAGGTGAAACATTTGAGTGGTAAAAGGCTGAGTGTGTGAGCTTATCTTAATAAAATCCAATAAGAGTGTAAACATGAGGGTTGAGTGACATTGAAATGAGTGAAACACGTGAAGGAGCGTTTGTGAGGCTATTTCTAACATTGTTTTGCAGGTTATAAAAGATGACTTCCAAGGATAAAGGTGTAGCTGAAGAGGGTGGTACTGATGTGCTAGTCACACTTCGGGCTATGCAACAACAGTTCGAACGTATGAATATGAGATCTGATGACATGAGAAATCAGTTGGAGGAGCAAGTGAATGCGAATAATGAGTTGAGAATGAATGAGGGAAGAAGAGATGATGGACATGATAGGCGTGAGACACCGGTTGGGAGGAGGCAGAATAGGCGTCATCAAAACAATATCGATGATGGTGAGTGGGATCTTGGTGATTACTTCGATGACCAGGCCACGTTGATTAGGTTTGACCATGGTAGAGGTGGCAAATGTGGTAGAGGTAATCGTGGAGGTGTTAGGGGTGTTTATTGGAGAGATGGGAATTTGGGTAGCATTAAGATGAAAATCTCAGCCTTTCAAGGCAAGAATGATCCGGTGGTTTATTTAGAGTGGAAAAAAAAGTGGAGTTACTGTTTGATTTCCATGACTATTCAGACGAGAAGAAGGTGAAACTAGTTGCAGTGGAGTTTATTGATTATGCGGTAGTATGGTGGGATCAGTTAGTGAGGAATAGGAAGAGGAATACAGAGCATCTGGTTGATACATGGGATGATATGAAAAGTGTCATGAGGAAGAGGTTTGTCCCTTCTCGTTATTATAGAGACTTGTTTCAAAGGTTGCAGGGGTTGACTCAGGGGTCCAGGAGTGTTGAGGAGTATTATAAGGAGATGGAGAGAGCCATGATTCAGGCTAACATAGATGATGAGAGTCAAGGTGAGCCTACTCTGAAAGATCCTTGGCATGTCCAAATGGGCCAATTACAAGATCAAGAGCCAAGAAGATCAAGGAAGCAATGCAAGGGTTGGTCAGATGATGCTAGCAAGAGCCCAACACTCAAGATGGGCTTGAAAGAAGGAAAACCAATTTGGATCCACTTGATCCAAGCTATGGAAGACATGAAGACAAGACTTAGAGATAGGGCCTTTATTGTTAAGGCTTTCAATTCGTTTAAAGAATTTTTATTGTTAGTTTAGAATAAGTGGGTTTGAGGATGCTTAGCCCACACATGTTTTATTTCTTATGAACTAGGGTTTTCATAGTTACTGTAGCACCTCACTGTTCACGCTACAGTAACCACACACTTTTCACTCTTTTTAGGGTCTAATTGTAAGGCTTGTATGCCAAGAACTTTCGTTATTCTATTTAGGCATGTGATCAGCCAATTAAAGGGCTAAATGTCTTTCTTTTTCTTCAAGAGTTTTAGGAAAGTAAGAGATTTTTCTTTACCAACAAGTAAGAGATATTTCTTAAATAGGATAGCTATTTTAGAAAGTTTCCTAATCTTTGTAATGGCCTGCCTATAAATAGGTGTTCTATCAATAAAATAGAGACAAGATAGAATGAATTTTGATTGTGAGTTGAGTTGAGTTTACTCCTCTTATTCTTGATTGAATTTTTGAACTTATCAAAGGTAAATCACAACCTTTGTGGCGTTCCTCCTTGTAATCTGGGTTCTTGAGAAGGGTTCTTCAATGGGTCTAGATTTTAATATAATCTAGGTTCTTGAAACGAGTTCTCAACGGGTTTTGGATTCTCCATCCATAGACTTCAATTTGCCTTTCTTGGGTTGTATTTTCAATATTGTTGTTGGGTCTCAAAGCAAGTCGATTGAGGTTCACATCAGTAAAGGAGGACCGAGAGGCGACCATGGCACGATTTTTGCACGGTTTGAACTGAGATATTCAAAATGTAGTTGAGTTGCAACATTATGTGGACATGAAGGGTATGCTACATATGGCAATGAAGGTTGAGAACTCAAACGGAAGGGTTCTGCTAGGTTTGGGCAGAATTCGGGATCTTCAACTTCTTGGAAATCGAATTCTAGTTGGAGTAAGAAGGAAGAGAAATCAGATTCTAAGGGTAAAGTTGAAGTTTCCAACAAAGGCAAAAGAACTAGAGACTAGCAAGGAGCGAGGTAAATCTGATTCTCGAACTTCTAAAAATAGAGATATAAAGTGCTTTAAGTGTTTGGGCAGGGGAAACATTACAAACCTGCTATGTTTTTGAGGGATAATGGTGATTTTGAAACTGAAAGTGAATCTAATGACGATGTGGAGAGTAAGGAGAGTGAAAGAGAGGAATATCCACTTGAAGGTAAAGATTTTGTCATGAGGCGTGCCTTGAATGCACAAGTGAACGAGGAGGACAACGAGGCACAACATGACAACATCTTTGATACTCGCTACCATATCAACAATAAGGTATGTAGTGTTATCATTGATGGTGGGAGTTGTGCTAATGTTGCTAGTACAACTCCATTGGGCAGGTATTAGTTTCATTCTCCATTGGGCGTTGTGTCGATGAGGTTTTGTGTGATGTAGTCCCAATGCATGCTGGTCATTTATTTTTGGGACGTCCTTCGCAATTTGATAGGCAAGTTATGCATGATGGATATAGAAATAAATATTCTTTTGTAATGCATGGCAAACCTATAACACTTGTACCGTTAACACCTAGGCAAGTGCATGATGATCAAATGAGGTTAGAAAGTGAGTTTGAGGGAAGAAAAGAGAGTGATAATGAAAAAAAATAGGAAAATAGAGTGAAAGAGAAAAAAAATGAGGCAAAAACCACGGAGGCTGCTGAATTTTCAAGAAGTGAAAAGGGTGAGAGTTCACAAAAATAAGAGAGGAAAAATGTGAGTTTCTATTAAAAAGAACGAGAAGTTTAGGGAGATTTTTATTCCGGGCAGCCAATGATTGTACTTATGTACAAGGAGGCCTTTTTGAATACTATTGAGCTTTACCTTACTTTGCGTAGTGTTGTTGATTCTCTTTTGCATGAGTTCGGTGATGTTTTTCTCAAGGAAATCCCAAATGGCTTCCCATCAATTAAAGGGATTAAACATCAATTTGATTTCATTCCTGGTGCAATGATTCCCAATCGTCCAGCTTATAGGAGTAATCCTGAGGAGATAAAGGAGCTTTAAAGACAAGTTGAGGAGCTGATGTCGAAGGGTCATGTAAGGGAGAGCTTGAGCCCTTGTGCAGTTCCAGTGTTATTTGAGCTAAAAAAGGATGGACTTGGAGGATGTGCATCGATTGCTGCGCCGTGAATAAAATAACGGTAAAGTACCGTCATCCCATTCCTAGACTTGATGACATGTTAGATGAATTGCATGGCGCTTGATGCAAATCATAACACAACTTCAAGGGATTTAGTTCATGTTCCAAGTGGGCCGGTTACGAGAGCACAAGCAAGGAAGTTTAAAGAGGTACTCAATGGACTAATTCAAGAGGCATGGAATCAAGCAAGTTTGTGGAGGCCCATTGACCATGATCCACTTGGGCAACAAAGATTCATCAACATGATTCAAGTTCTAGAAGAATCCAACTAGGGGCTAAGGCTAAGATTCAATTGGTTTATTGTTGTTAAGGCCACCAATTTGTCTAACGGATTAGAATTATTAATAAGTGGGCTTGAGGATGCTTAGCCCACATGTTTTATTTCTTATGAAGTAAGGTTTTCAAAGTTACTGTAGCATGCACTGTTCATGCTACGGTACGTGCACTATTCTTTATTTTCAGGGTCTAATTGTAAGGCTTGTATGCCAAGTACTTTCCTTTTTCTATTTAGGCATGTGCTCAGCCAAAAAGGGCTGAATGTCTTTCCTTTATTCTTCAAGAGTCTTAGAAAAGTAAGAGATATTTCTTTACCCACAAGTAAGAGATATTTCCTAAGTAGGATAGCTATTTTAGGAAGATTCCTAATCCTTGTAATGACCAGCCTATAAATAGGCATTCAAATCAATGAAAATGCAGATCATTATTCAGCAAATTTTGAGAGTGTTTTCTCTTTGGTTCTTTGAAGAACTAAACGAACTTATCGGAATTCTCCGTCGCGTTCAGCAACGACTTATCAAACGGGTTTCCACACCGTTTGTGGCGTCTTCCTTTATACCGAGGTTCTTGTTTCACAAACAGTGGGTTGAGGTCTATATACCAAGGTTCTTGTTTGTTGTAAACAACGGGTCAAGGTCTACCATAAAATTTGTTCATTAAACGATCTTGGGTTCTTTTCGTTGTTGGTTCTCGTTATTCCGGCGGGTAAAACATCATTTGGTATCAAAGCAAAGGCTCGAGTTCAGGTTTGCCTGTCACTTAAAACCTTTCTCTTCGTTATTCTTGTTCCTTTCTTTTCGTTATTCTGTGTTCTTTTAGTTCCTAAAAATTCGGTTCACATACCCTCAGTGTAGGTGAATTTACTTTCCCCTATTTCGCTCGTATTTTGTTGGTTCTACTTATTACAAATTCATATTTTGTTACCACAAAAGTTAGTGGCTGGTCAAAAACAAAAAGGGCAGAAAGAAGTAAAAAAAAAAAAAAAAAGCCAGAGACAAAAAAAAAAAAAAAAAGCCAGATTGTTTGTGTTCATCCATTGTCCAAAAAAAAAAATTCAGATTGTTTGTAAATCATCCATCTTGGGTCCAATAAGTCCGAAAACCATCTCACCCCAAAATCAGGTTTTTTTTGGAAGTCTTGCAAATTTGTGCTTCTGAAAATCTAATCAGCTATGTTCCATGAATTCTTGCTCTTCAAACCTGAAATTCCTTGATGAGTTCTTGGTGAATTGTTGCTACAAATTTTGAGAATTGTTTGTTTAGTTTCAGAAGAACTGAAAGAGAAATTATTGAGTGGAAAAAGGCAAGAGTGATGAGAACATTGGAGGGTAAAAAAAAGGCCATGTATTTTGAGTGAAACACGAGTGTAGAGTGATCCACATTCTTGAGTGTAAACACGTAAGGGAGAGAATTGTGAGGTTCTTTTATTATTATTATTATTATTACTTTTTTTGTTTCTAACTTTGTTTTGCAGCAATCATCTCTCACAACAATGATATGGATCTTCCTGACCCAAAATTGTTTATGGAGGCCATGATGAGTGAGATGAGGCGTGTGATGAAGTTGGAACTAGAGCAAGTTCATGAACGGATAGATCAGATGGAGAAAACACAAGAGAGGCAGCCACAAAACGTCCCTAATGTGAATAGAAGGGAAAGAGTTCAACCAAGGGAAGTAAGGGAAGAAGATGAAGAGCCTTATGGGGCGGGTTTTAATAAAGAAGATGATCAGAATTCTGTTGTTAGGAGACATGTAGGGCAGTTTAGAGAAGCTAGGAACCGGGAAGATAACAACTTGGGTGGTATTAAGATGAAAATTCCATCCTTTCAAGGTAGATTCGATCCTGAAGCATACCTTGAGTGGGAGAGAAGATGGAGTTCGTATTTAACTGCTATAACTATTCTGATGCAAAGAAGGTAAAATTAGCAGTGATTGAGTTTTCTGACTATTCTATTACTTGGTGGGATCATCTTGTTATAAACCGGAGGCGAAATAGAGAACGTCCAATAGAGACATGGGAGGAGATGAAAGCGGTGATGAGAAAGCGGTTCATTCCAAGCTACTATTATCGAGAGTTGTACAAAAAACTACAAGGTCTTAGACAGGGAAGCCGGAGTGTGGAGGATTACTACAAGGAGATGGAGATTGCTATGATCCGAGCTAATGTAGTGGAAGATCAAGAGGCTACCATGGCTAGGTTCTTACTTGGATTAAACCGGGAAATCCAAGATAAGGAGGAGATGCAGCATTACGTGGAGTTGGAAGATATAGTGCACATGGCCATCAAAGTGGAGCAATAACTCAAGAGGGGGGTGGGTCACTTGCAGCCCATAACTCTAGTTCTAATTCTTGGAAATCGAGTTATACCAAGCAATTGGACAAGTCACCAACGTCCAAAGCCGTGCCCAAGTCCGCGAACACCAGCCACATTCCTCAAGGTAAAATCG
Organism: Ilex paraguariensis; assembly: GCA_963454935.2. NCBI lineage: Eukaryota > Viridiplantae > Streptophyta > Magnoliopsida > Aquifoliales > Aquifoliaceae > Ilex > Ilex paraguariensis. Next base: position 83,229 of record CAUOFW020001196.1, on the reverse strand, counting down.
ACTCTTCTACGCTTAGGAATCGTGACATTAAATGTTTTAAATGTCAAGGCAGGGGACACATAGCCAGTCAATGTCCAAACAAACAGGTCATGGTGTTGCAAGGCAATGGTGAAATTGTGACCGACGAAGAAGATTCTGGCACCGATGGCATGCCACCATTGGAGGACGTTCCCGAGGAGGAATATTTACACCGATCATGAGTCCTTGAAACACTTGAAGGGCCAGCACAAGCTAAATAAAAGGCATGCACGATGGGTGGAGTACATTGAAACGTTCCCATACGTCATCCGGTATAAGCAAGGTAAGGAGAATGTGGTTGCCAATGCACTTTCTCGCAGCTATGCATTACTCTCTACACTTGATGCAATATTCCTTGGTTTTGAGCACATTAAAATTTTATACGTTGATGATCACGAATTTTATGAGGAATACCGGGCTTGTGAGAAAACCGGTAGTGGTAAGTTCTTTAGGCTTGATGGATTCCTATTTCGAGAGAATAAGTTATGCGTGCCTAATTGTTCCTTGAGGGAGTTGTTAATGCAGGAATCTCATGGTGGGGGATTAATGGGACATTTTGGGGTTGCAAAGACTTTAGCTGTATTGCAAGAACACTTCTATTGGCCTCACATGAAAAAAGATGTTGAGAGAATTTGGGGTAGATGTATCACATGTAGGCAAGCTAAATCCAGAGTGCAGCCCAATGGTTTTTATACTCCTTTACCAATTCCTAGTGAGCCATGGATTGATATTTCAATGGACATTGTGTTAGGATTGCCTAGGACTAAGCGTGGGAGAGATTCAATTTTTGTGGTTGTGGATAGATTGTCTAAGATGACGCACTTCATTCCATGTCACAAAATGGATGATGCTTCGCATGTTGCTGACTTGTTCTTTAGAGAGATTGTGAGATTACATGGCATGCCTAGAACAATTGTTTCAGATCGAGATGCTAAGTTCCTGAGCTATTTTTGGAAGACCTTGTGGTGTAAGCTAGGTACTAAGCTATTGTTTTCTACTACTTGTCATCCCCAAACTAATGGTCAAACTGAAGTAGTAAATAGGACCTTGTCTACTTTATTGAGGGCAATCATTAAAAAGAACATCAAAACATGGGAAGAATGTTTACCACATGTTGAGTTTGCTTATAATCGATCCATTCATTCTGCTACTAAATGTTCACCATTTGAAATTGTGTTTGGATTTAATCCTTTAACCACATTGGATTTATCTCTTTTACCTTTGATTGAGCATATTAATTTAGATGGCAAGAAGAAAGCTGACTTTGTCAAGCAGATTCATGAGAAAGCAAGACTCAACATTGAGCGAAGAACGGAGCAATACGCAAAACAAGCCAACAAGGGACGTCACAAGCTGATTTTTGAACCCAGAGATTGGGTTTGGCTGCATATGAGAAAAGAGAGATTTTCGGCGCAAAGACGTTCCAAATTGCTTCCAAGGGGAGATGGTCCTTTTCAAGTCCTGGAGCGCATCAATGACAACGCCTACAAACTAGATTTACCTGGTGAGTACAATGTAAGTGCTACATTTAATGTTACTGATTTGAGTCCTTTTGATGTAGGTGATGACTTGAGAGCAAATCCTTTTCAAGAGGAGGGGAATGATGCAAATCATAACACAACTTCAAGGGATTTAGTTCAAGTTCCAAGTGGGCTGGTTACGAGAGCAAGGAAGTTTAAAGAGGTACTCAATGGACTAATTCAAGAGGCATGGAATCAAGCAAGTTTGTGGAGGCCCAACAACTAATGTACACGAGTGTAGAGTGATCCAAATTGGAGGCCTTAACAACAATAAACCAATTGAATCTTAGCCTTAGCCCCTAGCTGGATTCTTCTAGAACTTGAATCATGTTGATGAATCTTTGTTGCCCAAGTAGATCATGGTCAATGGGCCTCCACAAACTTGCTTGATTCCATGTCTCTTGAATTAGTCCATTGAGTACCTCTTTAAACTTTCTTGCTCGTGCTCTCGTAACCGACCCACTTGGAACTTGAACTAAATCCCTTGAAGTTGTGTTATGATTTGCATCAGGAAGTATCTACCCAAGGTGAACTAGGTATAGGTAAGGGATTATACAACCCATGGGGCTGAACCTTAGACTTAGCCTTTTTACTAGCAGAACATTTCTCACAAATTCGCTCAACATCCCATTTCATATGTGGCCAAAAAAGTGTTCAACTTACACATCTAAGGTTTTCCTAACACCAAAGTGTCCATTAAACCACCCCCCATGTGCTTCTCTAACTAATAACTCATGCAACAAACAATTAGGCACACACAATCGATTCTTTCGAAACAAGAACCCATGCCTATAAAACTTACCAAAACCTGAACTCTCACATGCATCAAACAAACTAGAAAAATCAGAATCAATAGCATATAAATCCTTAATGTACTCAATACCAAGCAACTTTGCATTTAAAGTGGAAACTAAAGCATACCTACTAGATAAAGCACCAGCAACCACCTTCTCTTTCCCCATCTTGTATTTGATAACGTAAGAAAAAGTCTCGATGAATTCAACCCATTTAGCATGGCCTTTACTCAGCTTACCTTGGCCCTTCGAATGTTTCAAGGACTCATGATCAGTGTGGATGACAAACTCTTTGGGCCAAAGATAATGTTGCCAAGTCTCTAACGCCCTCACCAATGCATAAAGCTGCTTATCATAAGTCGGGTAATTCAAGGCCGCCCCATTTAGCTTTCTCACTAAAATAATCTAAAGGATGACCACCCTGCTTTAAAATAGCTCTAATTCCAATACTTGACACATCACACTCAGCTTCAAGAGTATGAGAAAAGTTAGGCAAAGTAAGTAAAGGTGCAGAACTAAGTTTTCTTTAATCAAATTAAAAGCAACTTCTTGGTCCCTTCTCCATTTAAAACCTACACTTTTCTTAACTATTTCAGTCAATGGTGCAGCTATGGTGCTAAATCCTTTACAAACCTTCTATAAAAACTAGCAAGACCATGAAAGCTACGTACCTCAGTAATGGTTTTAGGTGTAGGCCATTCTCAAATAGCCTTAACCTTCTCCTCATCAACCTCAATGCCCTTAGCACTAATAACATATCCTATGAAAACAATCTGACTAGTATCAAACGAACATTTCTTAATGTTAGCAATAACTAAGCATTAAGCAAAGAACATAACACAAGCCTCAAATGTTCAACATACTCATCTAAGCTCTTTATTGTATAAATCAAGATATCCTTGAAATAGACGACAACGAATTTAAAAATAAAAGAATGCAAAACATGGTTCATTAAACGCATAAATGTACTAGGCACCTTGGTTGTGCCAAATGGCATTAGTAGCTATTCATATAAACCATATTTAGTCTTAAATGCCGTTTTTCGTTCATCACCTTCTCTCATCCTAATTTGATGATAACCAGATTTCAGATCAATTTTACTAAACAAATAAGCGCTAATGCGTTACCCGCTGGAATAACAAGAACCAACAACGAAAAGAACCCAAGATCGTTTAACGATCAGATTTTATGGTAGACCTTGACCCGTTGTTTACAACAAACAAGAACCTTGGTATATAGACCTCAACCCACTATTTGTGAAACAAGAACCTCAGTATAAAGGAAGATGCCACAAACGGTGTGGAAACCCATTTGATAAGTCGTTGGAGAATGCCATGGAGAATTCCGATAAGTTCGATTAGTTCTTCAAAGAACCAAAGAGAAAAACACTCTCAAAATTTGCTGAATAATGATCTGCATTTTCATTGATTTGAATGCCTATTTATAGGCTGGTCATTACAAGGATTAGGAATCTTCCTAAAATAGCTATCCTACTTAGGAAATATCTCTTACTTGTGGGTAAGACTGTTGAAGAAAAAAGGAAAGACATTCAACCCTTTAAATGGCCGAGCACATGCCTAAATAGAAAAAGGAAAGTACCTAGCATACAAGCCTTACAATTAGACCCTAAAAATAAAGAATAGTGCACGTATTGTAGCATGAACCGTGCATGCTACAGTGACTTTGAAAATTCTACTTCATAAGAAATAAAACATGTGGGCTAAGCATCCTCAAGCCCACTTATTAATAATTCTAATCCTTTAGACAAATTGGAGGCCTTAACAACAATAAACCAATTGAATCTTAGCCTTAGCCCCTAGTTGGATTCTTCTAGAACTTGAATCATGTTGATGAATCTTTGTTGCCCAAGTGGATCATGGTCAATGGGCCTCCACAAACTTGCTTGATTCCATGCCTCTTGAATTAGTCCATTGAGTACCTCTTTAAAATTTCTTGCTCGTGCTCTCGTAACCGGCCCACTTGGAACTTGAACTAAATCCCTTGAAATTGTGTTATGATTTGCATCACTTCCATGGATTTTGTGTTTGGTTTACCAAGGACAAAACGGGGACGAAATTCTGTGTTTTTTGTTGGTGACAGGTTTTCAAAGATGGCACATTTCATTCCATGTCATAAGGCCAATAATGATGCTAGCAATGTAGCTAGTTTGTTCTCTAGAGAGGTGTGTTTACATGGAGTGCCTCGGAGCATTGTGTTTGATCGAGATGCTAAGTTTTTGAGCTATTTCTGGAAGATGTTGTGGGGGTAAGCTTGGTACTAAATTACTCTTTTCTACTACTTGCCATCCACAAACAGATGGGCAAACCGAGGCAACTAATTGTGCTCTTTCAACTTTATTGCATGCTGTCATTGGCAAGAATTTGAAAACTTGGGAGGATTGTTTGCCTCATGTCGAATTTGCTATAATCGTAGTGTGCATTCTGCTACTAATTATTCCCCTTTTGAAATTGTCTATGGTTTTAATTCTTTAACTCCATTAGATTTGATGCCTTTGCCTATTAATGAGTGTGCTAATTTAGATGGAGAACGAAAGGCTAAATTGGTGAAGCAAATGCATGAGAAAGTTAGATTGCACATTGAGAGGCGAACAAAGCAATATGCTACTCAAGCTAATAAAGGGCATAAAAGGTGGTTTTTTGAGCCTGGAGATTGGGTTTGGGTGCATATGCGAAAGGGGCGCTCTCCCGCACAAAGGCATTCTAAGTTGCAGCCTAGAGGAGATGGGTCTTTTCAAATGGAGGCATGGATAAATGATAACGCTTACAAACTAGATGTTCTTTGTGAGTATAGTGTTAGTGCTACTTTTAATGTTACTGATCTTTCTCCTTTTATTGCAGATGACGAAGATTCAAGAACGAATCCTTTTGAGAAGAGGGGGAATGATGCAATGCAATCTGATCCTTTGAGCATAAATGGGGGTCCTATGACTCGAGCGAAAGCGAAAAGGATGAAGGAAGCATTGAACGGGCTGATTCAAGAATGAAGAGTGCGTTTGGAGGCTTTTCTAACATGGCATGCGTGGGATTTAAGGGGAATAGGCCTCAAGTTTATTTTAATGTAATTCAAGTCCGGCAAACTTGATTAAGTGGTTGAATGGGATGATTTAGGTTATTTAGAGATTTTGGGCTGATTACTTGTTTTTAAGCCCAACTTTAGTTATTCCTATTTAGATTAGGATTTTGTTTTAGGGCTTGATATACAACCATGAGATCTTGTAAAAGCCAAAATATTTTTATGAGTATTGTGAGGTTTCTACATTATTGTTCTTCCAAGAACTATTTTCAAGAACTTCTCAAGAATTAATCTTTCCTGTGGTGTTCATCGACTTATCTCTCAATCTTGAGTGTGGCATCTTTCTCTTGAACTTTTAACCTTGGGTTCTTGTGTTTTGAAAACATTGGGTCTAGGGTTCTTGGTTCTTATAATCTGGTTTGTGAACTTTCTTGGGGAGTCTTCTATCAATTTGCCTGTGGGTTCTTGAATTCGTTTAAGGGTTCGCATCACTTGTCCCTACAGTACCTTTGCTTATCGTCGCATGCCTTTTGGGCTATGTAATGCCCCTGGAACCTTTCAACATTGCATGATGGGAATCTTTAGTGATATGGTAGGAAAAGATTGTTGAGGTGTTTATGGATTACTTCTCAGTGGATTCTTTTAGTAGGTGCTTGAAAAATTTGGAGAAAGTTCTAGAGAGATGTGAAGAAAGGAGCTTAGTCTTGAATTGGGAGAAGTGTCACTTCATGGAGACACAAGAAATTGTTATGGGGCACATCGTCTCAGCGAAAGGGATCAAAGTTGACAAATCAAAGGTGGACGCCATCTCCAATCTCCCCACGCCGAGAGTCTTCAAGGATATTAGGTCGTTTCTGGGCCATGCTGGTCTTTACCGTTGCCTCATTAAAAATTTTAGTGCATTAACCCTACCTTTGTCCAATTTACTGTCTAAGGATGTCCCATTCAAGTGGTCGGATAATTATGAGGCATCTTTTACAAAACTCAAATGTATGCTTGTCACACCTCTAATTATGCGACCACCCAAGTGGGATTTGCCTTTTGACCTTATGTGCGATGCGAGTGATTATGTGGTCGTCATAGTACTCGGTCAAAGGGAGAATAATAGACCTTATGTAATATACTACGCTAGCAAAATACTCAATGAAGCCTAAATGAATTACACTACCACAAAAAATGAGCTGCTAGCAGTAATGTTTGCATTGGACAAATTCTGGTCTTACATCATTAGCTCATCGATAGTAGTCTATACTGATCACTCTGCTTTGAGATATTTGTTGTATAAGAAGGATTTCAAACTGAGACTCATCAGGTGGATCCTCTAACTCTAAGAGTTCAACTTGACAATCAAAGACAAGGGAGTAGAGAACGTGGTGGTGGACCATGTATCTCGGGTGGTGGTGCAAGAGGTTGATGACCACATTTGTATTCCGAATTTCTTCCCTGATGAGCAATTACTTTCAATTCATTCTATTTTTCCTTGGTATGCTGGCATATGTAATTATCTTGCAAGAGGACAGATGCCACCACAGTGGGGCCTAGAGGATCGAAGAGGATTTATGGCGGATGTGAAGTACTTTTACTTTGACAACCCGTATCTATTCAAGTATTACCCTGACCAAGTCCTGAGGAGATGCGCACCAGAGAATGAATAGCGGGAGGTCCTTGCATTCTATCATTCACAAACATGCGGTGGCCACTTCTCTACGAAGAAAACTTCAGTAAAAATCCTACAATCAGGTTTTTACTGGCCCCCTTTTATAAAGGATTGTTTTTCATTTTGTAAGGAATATGAAAGATGTCAACGTTTGGGTAGTTTGACCCGAAGGAACATGATGCCCCTCTCACTTGTACTTGTGATAATAATATTTGATTGTTGGGGCATCGAATTCACAGGTCCCTTCTCTATGTTGTTTAGCTATTTATACATTCTACTGGCAGTGGATTATGTGTCCAAATGGGTGGAGGCCATCCCAATCAAGACTAATGACCACTGGGTTATCGTCAAGTTTCTCAAGGAGAACATCTTTTTGACGTTTGGGATGTCTCATGCAATGATAAATGATGGTGGATCACATTTTTGCAATAGGTCATTTGCATCTTTAATGTTTAAATATGGTGCCACACATAAGGTATCCACCGCATATCACCCACAAACCAATGACCAAGCTGAGTTGGCCAATAGGGAGATTAAGAATATCTTAGAAAAAATGGTGAATCCAAATAGGAAAGATTAGTCATATAGACTGATTGATGCCCTATGGGCTTACCGCACTACCTATAAAACTGTCTTAGGCATGTCTCCCTATCGGCTCATCTATGGAAAGGCTTTCCATTTGCTAGTTGAGATGGAACACAAGGCCTATTGGGCCATTAAGACTTTGAATTTCAATTTGAGGATGGCCGAAGAGCATAGGAAGCTAGAACTAAATGAGTTGGATGAGATTAAAAGAGATGCGTATGAAAGCTCCAAAATTTCAAAGGAACGGGCTAAGATCTTTCATGGAAAATCCATTGTGAGGAAGTCATTTGAGCCCAGCCAAAATGTGCTTTTATACAACTCTTGTCTCTCCATTTTCCAAGGCAAACTCTGATCCCATTGGGATGACCCCTATCTTGTCAAGGTGGCCTACCCCAATGGAGTTGTGAAAGTCACAAACCCTGAAAATGGCCAGACATTTAAGGTCAATGGCCAAAGACTTAAGCCATTTTTTGAGGGTTTTGAAGGACAAGGAGTGGAGGATGATTTGATGGATCCGGTGTATTCAGACTTGGTGAAGAAGTAACTACTTTTTTTTTGCTTTTTAGTGTACAACTGCTTTTATTTACGTGCTTTATTTTAATTTCATGTCACTTACTTTCTTTTGTCGTATAGTTTTGTTTTTCCTAGTTGCAGATGTTGGTATTTGATTAAAAGCTCAAATGCGAGGTTTTGTCTATCTCTACTCATTTTTTTATTGTCCTTCATTGCATATCATATTTTTTTTTGTTGCATTGAGAACAATGCATTAATCAAGTTGGGGGGGTGAGGTGCACCATCACCAATGCTTCTGGGAATTTTTGTGGATAATACCAATTTTTGAGGTGAAAATTCATCTTTCAGATTTTTGTTTACATTAGTGCAAATTATGTGAAAACTTTGAAACTTTTTGTGAAAAACATCTAAATGTTGATCTATATTCCCTTGTTAAGAGTGTTTGGGTTGGATGAGATTTAGATCCTTGTGTTGAACTTTGAGCACAAGAGCACATTATAAATGTTAATCCTATGCGTGAGTATCACATACGTATCTGTTTTTGAACTCAATAGTATGTGCCCCTTGAATGTGTAATTTTATCAATTTACGGATTGGATTCATATTTTAGGCTTGACATAAATAGTGGAGATGAGTAAGGACCCATGAGAGCTTTAGTGCCAATCCTTTTTGGGAGGGAACTTACATTTACTCAAGGAACAATTTTTCAATTTCAAATTTGTCCAATAATCTCATTATTTTGTCTTGGTTAGGTGCATTTGGGTAGTAGACTGATTTTGTCTTGATATGTTCAATGCCCCCCCATGCGTATCTAGAAGTGATCTGAGGCCATCTTTGAATATTTCGAGCCTTAGCCCTTTTTCTTGTGAAAATATTAATCCTAGTGTCGTGATTGAGCCAATTTGAAATTCATTTCTATGCCATACATTTGACCAATCCAATGAGAATGATAAATATCTACCTTACCTTGGTTGTTCCTCGAGTTGAATATGAGTGATTGCAAAAGTGAAGGAAATATGGGGTGGAAACTCAAACAAGGGGATAAATGATGTTGAAACTCAATGAGTTCAATGGAAAAAGAATGAAAATCCAAGAAAAGGAAGAATAAGGTTGAAAAGAAGAAAAGAATGATCAAAAGAAAAGGAAAATGTTAAGGAAAAGAAAGAAAAGAAACAAAGAGTGTGGTAATGGTGTAAAGAATGAAAATCCCATGAAATGGGAGATGCTTTTGAAATAAAAGTCAGTCACTCGGAACAACCCTCTTTGTTATCTTATATTCTTTGTTTCTTTTGCCTCAATATCACCCCAAGGTCCCAATATAACCTTCGAAGTCCTAAGTGATCTAGAAAAGCATGGGAGATGCATTATTTTAAAGAAAATGATGAGTTAGTTTTGCTACCTAATGCCCTAGCATTCTTTTTAGGAGATTATGCCAAAGTCGCTTCATTTTCATACATAAACTTCATTTTTGGATTACATATGAGCACACTTTGTTTTGTGCACAAGATTCTATCTCACATGTACACATGGAGTACATGCCATGATAACTATAGTGTACTTCATTGTTAAGAGTGACCTTTGGTGAATTTTGCATTTAAGCTGAATTTGGCTAGCCAGTTGAATATGAATTTTGTTGCATAAATGCTCAAATTACTTGTCCAATTTACACACATGAGTTTAAAAATGAATGTGTAGGTGCATATTTTAGACTAGTATTTAAGGCTATAGTGAAGCCCTCTCTTCTCCTCCAAATCTCTTCTAACTTTCAAATCACTCCTTCCAACTCTCAATTTTCTTATTTTCTCTTGCTTAGGGTTGAATCTTAGAGCATTTTAGCCAAAAATTTCAAGTGTGCTCCACAAAAACCCTAGGTTGTCATTTTCCCCAATTTGTGTCGTTTTCCTATTCGTTCCCAACCTTACTCAACTCCATTGCAAAGGCTAGGAATAATAGGGTGTCTTTGGAAGTTTTTGAGCCTTTGGAGAGCATATGGCGAATGTTCTTGGCGGTCGTAGATATTGGGGCATTATTGATGCTCATAGCCATTACCAAGAATGCTGGCCCAAAGTCTTCTCCACCTCCCACTAACTCTACTTCCAAGAAGAGGGCCGGGAAGGGCCCAAGTGGCCAAGAGAGGCAAACCAACGTGAGGTACGACACTCGTAGGCAATGTATTGAGGATAAATGAGTAACTTGTGAGCGATGGGTGGATAAAGCCTCTCTTGGGCCTACAAATGAGGTGGTGAAAATTATTGAAAACGAGGATTAAAGTTGAGGTTTGAGGAAGTAAAGGGGTATAATTCGAGATGTGTCGTGAGCTCTTTCAGAAGTTGGTGGTTTTTGGTGATAATGGGAGTAAGTTAAGGACGAATGTGTAGGGCAAAACATTTGATGTGACCTCGAGCACAATTGCCACTACGATGGGCTACGAGACCTCCCCCGACCACCAAGGTTTAGCCCACACAATGTGGAAGGGGGTAGAACTCTCAAAGATTATATGGCTCTTACCTATGAGGACCCAACATTGGTTGGGAGCCTCAAGCACGATTACGGGGTTATGAATAAGATTCTCCATACTAACATGATTCCCTGGGGTTCGGAGAAGAGCCCGAACATTGAGAAGTTGGCATTACTTCATGCTTCATGATGGGAGTTGCCATTAATGTGGCATACTTCATTTGGTTGGAGATGCGGGAGTTTGCCCGGCTTGCAAAGCCAAAGACAAATCTCCAGCAGTCTTGCCACCCATCTCTGTGAACTTGCTGATGTAGAACTCTATGCACATGATATGCTGCTCCCCCAGGGTCTAGAGTCATATGCAAATCCAGTAGTTTGAAAAGGGCTGCCAGGACTGGGGGTGAGAGAGCTTGTGATGCCCCTAAAATTAGGGGTCCCTTTTTTAATCGTTGACCACCGGTCAACCCACAGAAGTACCCATAATTGTCGTACGACCCGACATCATCTCAATAGCATCTCCTTAACCGAAATTATAAGCCACACGTGTAACTTCTGTACATTTTATCATTTAATCAAATCGTGGTCCAATGTACCACATTTCATACTCCATTATAGTTTATTTACATCATTTGGAAGGAAGGACACATGGCCCAAAAGCATGGAAAAATAGTTTTAAAATTTCAAAGTTTTGGAAGTCCTACTAGTATGGCATACTGGTAGGGCGAGCTTACTGGAAAAATTTCTACCGGTAGGGTTAGCCTACTGGAAAATTCCAACCGATAGGGTTTGCCTACTGGAAAATTCCTACCGGTTGGGCTTGACTACTGGACAAAGTTGTACCGGTAGGCTGTACCGGTATGTTTTGTCCAGTTTTGCCTATTTCACCTGTTTTTTATTTTCAATTCATTTCAAACCATATTACATCCATCCAACACATGTATAATAAAGATTTTCATTTAATACAAGGTCCATACACATTCTATTACATTCATTTCCATTAATTTACATATCAAAACTAAGTTTCCATAATACTTGTACAAAAACTCAAAATAGAGCCACATTCTGGCTTTCTTCATACTTGAGGCCCCGAGTGAGAGCCTTCTGCCAATGTACCACCCGCACTTGAAATATTTTTCCCATAAAGGGTGAGCCACGCTCAGTAGAGTATTTTCTACAGAGGCTATTCCCCAGCCTAGATGCATATGAAATGCTCACATGCAGAACATAAACAAACAACAACCATTCCAACCAAGATTTAGCAAGTCTAAGTTGGAATCTAACATGTCAAGCCATGATATGAGATGATACCTACTCATGCAACTCAACCCAAGCCCTCTCTGGCTCCTTTTCCCCCATGCAATTGATGAGAGCCAAAGTGGGCCTACTCTTAAAGATCTTTGGCATGTCCAGATGGGCCAATTACAAGATCAAGAGCCAAGAAGATCAAGGAAGCAATGCAAGGATTGGTGGGATGAAGTTAGCAAGAGCCCAACACTCAAGATGGGTTTAAAAGAAGGAGAACCAATTTTGATCCACTTGATCTAAGCTATGAAAGAAATGAAGACATGACTTAGAGATAGGGGCTTTTGTTGTTAAGGTTTTCAATTTGTTTAATGAATTTTTATTATTAGTTTAGAATAAGTGGGTTTGAGGATGCTTAGCCCACACATGTTTTGTTTCTTATGGACTAGGGCTTTCGTAGTTACTGTAGCAACGCACTATTCACTCTTTTTAGGGTCTAATTGTAAGGCTTGTATGCCAAGTACTTTTCTTTTTCTATTTAGGCATGTGATCAGCCAATTAAAGGGCTGAATGTCTTTCTTTTTCTTCAAGAGTTTTAGGAAAGTAAGAGATATTTCTTTACCAACAAGTAAGAGATATTTCTTAAATAGGATAGCTATTTTAGGAAGTTTTCTAATCCTTGTAATGGCCAGCCTATAAATAGGTGTTTTATCAATGAAATAGGGGAGACAATATATAATGAATTTTGATTGTGAGTTGAGTTGAGTTTACTCCTCTTGTTCTTGATTGAATTTTTGAACTTATCAAAGGTAAATCACAACCTTTGTGGCGTTCCTCCTTGTAATCTGGGTTCTTGAGAAGGGTTCTTCTTCAGTGGGTCTAGATTTTAATATAATCTAGGTTCTTGAAACGAGTTCTCAACGGGTTTAGATTCTCCATCCATACACCTGAATTTGGCTTTCTTGGGTTGTATTTCCAATATTGTTGTTGGGTCTCAAAACAAGTCGATTGGGGTTCAGATTAGCAATGCCATGAGTATAAAAAATTGGTCTTCCAAGCCCCGCCATTGGCATTACACACCCAATGACTATTTAAAAATCTTCAGGTCTTTTTTGGAATGGGTATTTACGGACTTACACCAACGGCACCCAACCGACATGGAATTTATGGACTTCCACCAATGGTTCTATAACGCCCCAAAATTCGGGAGTCCATTGATTACCCATCAACCCACGGAATACCCATGGATACCGTGTAACTCAGTATCACACCATTATGCCCCATTTAACGAAGTCCATAATTTAACAAAACTTCGGGCAGAGCCTCCTTTGTACAGAGAGCTCTACCCAAAACATAGCATATGCACTATATAATCACAGGACCCATCCGAGGTCTAATATACAATATTGACCACACCGGATCTATTTATCTATATTCATATAACAACATTTAATCACATGACCCATCCGAGGTTCAATATACATCAATACATACTCCCACATCATTAATTTATGCATTAAATATAATTAATACATATTCAAAATTATAATTCTTTTACATACATTATATGCCCAAAAACTAACTTTGCAAAAGTTTTACAGAAAAAAAGGAACTAAAAGCCACAAGTCGGCCTTTCTTCGTCACTGGGGCCTTGAATGAGTACCGTCCAACGGTGTGTATCCCCCACCTAAAATATTTTCCCGTATAGGGTGAGCTACGCTCAATAGAGTATCTCCTACAGAGGTTACTCCCCAACCTAAGTGCATATGAAATGTGCACATGCAACAATCCACAACCAATATCTATTCCAACAAGAAAATGTAATTCAATGTGAAAATTCTACTATGTCATGTCATGATATGAGATGATACTCACTCATGTATTTTAACCCGAGTCCTCACCAACTCCCACAACACAATGCAATGCAACCATGCGACTCCATAAGATCTTTGATCCAACCTTCTTGAGTCCACTTATCAATCACCAAGAATGGTGTTTAATCAACCATGTACACACACCCACACTCATGTCTCGTGCCTATGAATGTGATGTCAATTTCATGCCCAAATGCAATGAATGCCAAATGAGCAATTAAACCATATACTTCAACATATGCCATGGTAATTTATATCTATTGCATATACTTGCCACAATTTATCATGATGCTAATTTATCAACAACTTATATCAACTCATTCCTTCGATCACCATTTTCTCAAGCATGTCATACATAAATTATGTCACTCCAAACTTAATTCTCACATAGGCACTTAGCAAAACACCTTCAAGGCACCAATCATGTTATCACATAATTCACTCATATTCATCATATAGCTCAAGAAATCATATTTAGTGATTTCTACACAACCATTTCAAAATGGAAATTATTCTACGTATTTCTTAATATTCATCTATCATAATCTTCCAAGAAATCATAAAGTAGCAACTTCTAAATGCCAATTCAACCTAGACTTTACTTTACCCAATTTCCATATCCACTTTCTACACTTCAAATTCCTATAGTTTTTCATGAAATTTTTCAAACAAGTAAATTCTACAACCCATTTCTTACAAGGCTTGTTTAGCACATTTTGGTACCCATTTCTCACACTTAATATACACTAATGATACCCATTCTCAATACCCATTTCACTAAACCATCAATTTCAAACTAGAATTTTATTAAATCATTTATATACCTACTCCATAACCATAGACAAGTGCCTTACATAATTCCATGTACCTACCATTTTTCCATTAAACTAACTATAATAGAAAAGCATTAAAATACACAAAACAGCCCACATAAACCCAATTTCCAAGAGTTTACACCAATAACTTCCACATATCAAATTTAAGCTAGAAGTTGGTTTTTCTTCCTTCTCTTTTATTCTCCCTCACTCTCGGTTTCCAACAAGCGAGAACACACACACACACTGATTTATGAATTAAACACCCTCACTTTACTACATATTAAAGCACACATAATTTCCATCACCAAGAAATTACACAAGTAATTTCACATATCAAATTTAAGCAAGAAGTTGAACACACACACACACACACACTGATTTATGAGTTAAACACACTCACTTTACTACATATTAAAGCACACATAATTTTCATCACCAAGAAATTACACAAGTACTTTCACATATCAAATTTAAGCAAGAAGTTGAACACACACACTGATTTATGAGTTAAACACACTCACTTTACTACATATTAAAGCACACATAATTTCCATCACCAAGAAATTACACAAGTACTTCCACACATCAAATTCAAACTAGAGGTTGAATCAAACCAATTCTATACCTATTTTCTCATTTTCATAACCATAGACAAGTGGTATACACATTCTACATACCTACCCCCTTCCATATGAACATCATAGGATGGAAATAAACCCAAGTAGGAGTGAATCCTACCTCTTGGAGCGTAAAGTGAAAGAGAGAAAGCTTCAAGACACCTCCCTAGCTCCTAGAATCTTGATTTTTCAAAAATCTCATCTTTGAAACTTTAGTGAAATTCTTCATTTTTGGTTTGGTTGCATAGCCCTCACCGTGGTGATCGACTTTAAATCTTGGTCCGAGGGATTCCAACCAACGAAACTCCGCGAATCCGCGATAGAAGGTCGAAGATTTTGTTTTTTCTTCTTCTTCTTCTTCTTCAACGTCTGATCCAGCCGGCTTATGAGGAGAAAAATATCTGATTTTTTAGATATTTGCCCATATTTATACATTTTAATTGCGCGGTCTACATTGTCGCGCACGTTTACCACTTTCGGGTTCATTTTTCGCCCCAAAACGATTCATTTCATCCCGGTTTAAGTTGAAATTAATTTTATTTAAAATTTTATTCAATTGTAAGAAAATTTTATAAATTTCATTTTTAGGGACCTTTGAAAGGTCATTTGTCACCCAATTATCCCGTAAAATATGCAAAATTTGACTATCTCGGAATTCTACGAAAATTGACAGGATAGCTCGATTTCGTGATACGAATCCAATGGTGAGGTCCGTTGCATCATCCAAGCTCTAGAAAAATATAAATTTTAAACCCGCATTATAGTGACAAATTACCATTTTGTCATTTTTTCAAAAAAGTTTAAATTTTTCCCGAATTTTACATTCTTTCCCCCTTAAAAAGAATTTTGTCCCCGAAATTCAACCACACATGCACATTCAACCACATGCATATGCTACAAGTATATCATACTCGTAATTTCAAAAATGTACCTTGGGTTACTAACTGATCCATCGGTTCACTCTGAGGTGTGATGGCATAGACACGCCCCTGGGTCCCCGAAGTCCAGGCTTGCATGTCCTGTCCTCGGCCTCGACCCATGCCTTGGCCCATCTGGCCTAATTATGGAGTCCTCGCTCGTGAAGTAGTAGGGGCCTGTATAGCACCCTAAAACTAAAAATGGCTTCCCTAGCCCAGGGTGAGATATGGAGGAATATAGTAAGTATGTGGCTACCCCACTGATGACTGGGACTGAGATGTCTAATAACTCTAGGATCCTCACCTTTGAGGGCAATCCCGCTTCATGTGACCTAGTTGGCGAAAAATGAAACATGTCCTTTGGCCTGCCTGGTAGGAAGGCCTCTTATTTCTCCCGCCATGGGAGGATCGACCTTGGCCTTAGCCCACATCCTGGCTCATTCGACCTACTTGTGGAATCTTTGCATGTGAAAGTACTAGGGGCTTGGACAGCACCTTGTAGTTGGAGCAGATCCCCTAGTCCATGATGGAACAAGGAGGAACAACGTGTGCCTGTGTGACTCCTAATGATGACTAGGATTGGGACATCTCGGAACTCTGTGAGCTTTGCCTCAGAAGACAGTTCTTCTTCACATGGTTCACATGGCCCGGTTGGTGGCAGTGATAGCAAGTTCTCTGACCTGCCTGATAAGTTGTCCTCTGCTTTTTGCATGAACGTTGGTGTCTCATGGAACTTAAACTCCTTTGAATGGTTTAAGCCACTTGGCTCATATTGGCGCTTGCCTGTGCTAGGTTAGTAGCCATCGTACCCATAGCCTCTATAACGGCTTGTTGGTCCAAGGTTGGTGGTGGTTGGTTATCGTTTCGTCCATCCTGACATCCCCTTCCTCTAGTCTACACACATATAAGATAGCAATAGACTAATAACTTAGTATTCCAAAGTTAGGGATCAAGTATAAACTTTGAGATTTCTCTTCTTATCTCACTAGTAGAGCGTATGCCACCGCTAGTAGACATTACAACTTGAACTATCCCATTCATCCCTTTTTTTTTTGAACCCTAAGGTTATGTTTTCTAACCCTAGTGTTTCTTTTTCATACACATTTCACCATGCACATACTTCACATAACATATAACACATAACACGTAGCATAATAAAACACATAACATGAAATGTACAATGAATGCAATGGTCTAGACCCATACCCCATCAAGCTCTAGGTAAATCGTATACCTAAGCTCTGATACCAAGCTGTGACACCTCTAAAACTGGAGGGTCCCGTTAGCCTCCCGTCAACCTGTGAAATTACCCGTAATTGTCGTATAACTTGACATCACGTCTACACATCCCTGTAATCGGGAATATAACCCATACGAGGATCCGTGTTTCCTTTAATTCATTCAATCCCATCAGGTTCAACATACCCCAATGTATCTCATTTAAGGTCTATTTGTGTCATTGGAACCAAAGAACACATAGCCCAAAAGCATGGCAATGCATTCTTAAATTTTTAAATTTTTAGAAAACCTTCTGGAAGGTTTTGTTATGGACCTTCGAAAAGGTTTGCTCACTGAAAAAATTCTACCGGAAGGTTTTATGGATCTTCCGGTAGGTTTTACTTATTGGACTAATTTCTACTAGAAGGTTTGCCAACTGGACACTAATTACATGTACCTTCCGGAAGGTTTTTCATGAACCTTCCGGAAGGTTTTGCCTACTGGACCAGAAGTTTACATTGACCTTCCGAAAGGTTGTTGTGACCTTCCGGAAGGTTGTGCCCAGAATTTTATGCCTCTGTAGTTTTTCATTTCCAATGCATCCAAAACATTTCCAAACTCATTCCGAACAAGTATAATGACATTTTCTACATTATACATGATCCATACAAGTTATATTACATACATTTGCATAATTTTCACATGTCAAAATATTGTTTAACAAAGATTACAAAAATTATGCCACCAAAGCCACAAGTCGACTTTTCTTCATCGTTGAGGTCCCGAATGCAAGTCCTCTCTCGGTACAAACCCTGCACCTGAAATATTTTCCCGTATAGGGTGAGCCAATGCCTAATAGAAAATTTTCTACAGAGTCTACTCCCCAACCTAAGTGCATATGTAATGTTCATATACCACATTCACAATCATATAATCATTCCAATCAAGAATATATATGTTCATGTTGGAATTTATCATGCCATGTCATGAATGAAATGAGATTCACTCACGCACCTCAACCCGAGCTCTCACCGGCTCTCACCCCACTATGCAATGCAAATGTAAAACCTTTATCATTGATGAAATATATCGAATGATCATTTTTGAAATACCAACTATATGTTTATAAAACCAATTGATTCATGGATGTTTTCCATCAAATAAAACTTTGAATTACAAAATCATGTGTCTTTGTTGAGTATCGAATTCCGGAATCACATCGACTGGCTCCGTACGCCATTACACTTTTTTGAATTTTCACTACAGGGAAGTGTATGAACTGAGTAGCCGAGTTTTTCACCCGAGGGAGTGTCTAGCCCTTCTTGCTATACCCGACACAAGTTTTTCTCATGCAACATGTGACTCCATGGGATCTTCGATCCAACATCACCGAGTCCACATATCAATCACCAAGAATGGTATTGATTAATTCATGCATACACACCACACTCATACCTAAGCCCATGAATGTGATGCATTCTCCCCATGCAATGTGCAATGTAATTAACCATTGCGTAATCAATGTCATACTCATATACAAAGAATGCCACATGAGCCATTCAACCACATATCTCACATATGTCATGGCAATTTCAATGAAAGCATATAATTACCATAAATTGTCACAATGTTAACACATCAATTAGCACATATTAACATTTCCTTCCAACACATTTTATAAGTATGTTAACAATACACTTCATGTACAAGCACTATGGAACATATAGCATGCTCAAGATATCAAGTTTTAAGGGATTGCACAAGTACTTTCCCAATACCAAATTTTGCTAGGATTTGGTCTAGCCCAATTCCTTAATCATTTCCTCTATTCCTTAACCATAGTCAAGTGACTTAGGTTATACCAAACCCTTACCCCATTCATAATACACTGTAGGTAAGAAAATGAACCCAAGTAGGAGAAATCCTACCTCTTCGAGTGTAAATAAAAGAGTAGAAGCCTCAAGACACCCTTTTAGCCCTGAAACCCTTGATTTTTCCAAAATCCTCCTCTTGGATCTTCGGTGAAACTCTTCGTTCTTGATAAGTACACATAACCCTGATCGCGTAGACCAACTTTAATTCTTGGTTTAAAGGATTCTGACCAACAAAACTTCTTGGATCGAAGAAAGAAAGGTAGAATTTCTATTTTCTCTCTTCTCCAACGTGTGGTGTGCTGAATAAGTGAGGAGAATATTTGATTTTCAGATATTTTAGCCCCTATTTATACTTTTAATTGCACGGTCTACATTGTCCTACTCGTTTATCACTTCCGGGTCTATTTTTAACCTGAAACGACTTAATTAAATTTTGGTTTCAGTTCAAATAGATTTTATTTGAACTTTTATTCAATTATAAGGAAATTTTATAATTTTCATTTTTGGGGACGTTTAAAAGTTTATTCGTTGCCCAATTGTCTCGTAAAATATGTAAAATCTGACTATCTTAAAATTCAACGAAAATTGATGTGATAGCTCAATTTCGCTATACGAATTCAACGGTGAGGTCCGTTGCTCCATCCGAGCTTTAGAAAAATACTGATTTTAAACCCGCATAATAGTGTTAAATTACCATTTTGTCCTTTGTCGGAAAAAGTTCAAATTTTTCCCGAGTTTTACAAGTTCCCCCCTTAAAAGAATTTCGTCCCCAAAATTCACACATACATACACATTAAAACACATGCATATGCAACAGTCATGTAATATCAAATAACCATTTCCAAGTATGGTGTTTGATCAAACCATGCACACACCCATGTCTCGTGCCCATGGATGCGATGCCTCCGTGCAAATACAATGTAATGCACCATTGCTATATCGATATAATGCCTCATATGTAATGAATGTTACATGAGCAAATTTTACCATATATATATACATATTCCATGGCAATTCATATCCAAAGTATATAATTACCAATTCCATCACAATGTCGATATGTCTATAAGCGTACATCAACATTTTTATAACCAACAATACATCACAAGTATGTTATTACATAATATATGTCAATAACACACTTTATTCACAAAAGCATAGTATAAACACATAGCATGCCCACGTAATACCAATTTCTATGGAATTACACAAGTAATTACCACATATCAATTCCATGTTAGGAATTTATTTTAAACCATTTCTATACCCATTTTCATACCCCTTTTATCAATTTCATAGGGAAGTGATATATATCTCTATCAACCTACCCATTTCAATTTAACACCCTAGATTGTAAAATAAACCCTAGTAGGAAGGAATCCTACCTCTTGAAACATAAAACCACGTTGGGAAGTTCCAAGTATTTGATTCAAGCTAGAATCTTCACTTTTCAAAAATCCTGTCCTTAAAATCTTGCCCAAACCCGACCTCCTTGGTATGATTTTGTAGCCCACATCGAGGAGAACAACTTTCCTTCTTGGCCCGAGCAGATTCAATTGCTAGAATTTCGTAGATCGTAGAAAGAAATGGAGAACTTTCTCTTTTTCCCTCTCTTCTTTTCTATCGGGTAACAACTAAGAGATTAGGGAAGAAAATCTGATTTTCTTCCCCTTTTTATAGTCCCCAACACTTGGTCCACAATTTGCCACACGTCCTCTTTTTCCTGGTTCCATTTTTACCCTGAAACGATTAAATTTCATCTCGATTTAAGTTCAAAATATTTTTATTTTAACTTGTCTCAAATTATTTTCCAAATTTTAAAATTTTATTAAAGAATCTAATTTTTAGGTCATCCGAGACTCGATTGTCTCGTAAAACGTAAATAATTTGACTATTTCAGAATTCGACAAAAATTGACAGGGTAGCTTGATTTCGAGAGACGAATCCAATGGTAAGGTCCGTTTCGTCATCTGAGGTTTAAAAAATTTATATTTACAACCCGTACCGTAGTGAAAAATTACCATTTTACCATTTTTCATAAAAATTTTAAATTTACCTAGGTTTTACAGAGCTAGAGACCCATATGCAAAGGAATCGGATGTTGGGACTTCTTCTTTAGCACCACCACCAGCATATGCCCGTACTGTGTTACAACGTATGGACGCATTGGAGTCCACTATACTATGCACACGATGTCTATCATGATTACAAGGCCTTTTGAGCATACATTCCCGAGTGAGCCTGTCCCCAGAGTACCACCACCAGTCCCACTGCCTTCAAATGGACCCTTAACTTTTGTTCCTGTGTCGTCAGTGACTGTGGAGATGGATGATGATGACAATGATAAGGAGGAGATGGAGTCTGAGTCCAACACTGAAGACGAGGATGCTTTTGATGAGGAGGAGGACTGAGACGGATTGGAAATTCTTCTTTTGAATTTTGTTTTGAATCTTGGTTGCACACAATTAGGGTTTTGGATGTCGGCTAGTAGAAGTGTCATTAGGTTTTGGTCCTTTTCGTTTTGGAACTTGAACCATTGTAAAGAACTTTTTGAAATGATCAATGAAATACCACATTTCTTTTGTTAATCACCGCCCAAAGCTATTTTTTGCAATTGTAATATGATTTTTGTATGAATGGATGTTGTTTAATGTGTAGCTTGTGGTTAGAAATAATGTTTACTAGGGACTAGCAAAGCTCAAGTTAGGGGGTGTGGTTAGCACAAAAACATGACATATATTGTGTGCTAATATTCCTTTTATACTTGTTGTTGTCATGATACTGGGGTGAAATACGTTTAATCTTTGTTTTAATGGAGTTTTGTGTAAATGCAGGAAAGATGATGTGAATGACTTAAGTTAAGCCCCCAAAGAAGTGGTTGAAATCAATGAAGATGAGGGGGGTTGCTTAAAGGAAGGTTTGGAGGGTGAAGAAGCCAAGAAAATCCAAATTGGTTGAAAACCTTCCAGAAGGTTTGGGTAAAAACCTTTCAGAAGGTTTTGCCTTGGGTTTAATTTTTTCACTGCCAAAACCTTCCGGAAGGTTTTGCTTACTGGATTAAACCTTTCGAAAGATTTTGCCTACTGGAGTGAAACCTTTCAAAGGTTTTGTCTACTAGAATGAATCTTTCGGATGGTTTTGCCTATTGACTTCTTCATTTATCTATTCTTGCACAAACCTTCATGAAGGTTTTTGTCGACCTTCCGGAAGGTTTTGCCCAAATTGCCCAAACAACCTGCAACTCAACTCTCCAACTTGGGGGTCCCACTTACACTTCTCCAACATGTCCCCTTACATTCCACACACGTCTAGAAGACCTTCCTCAACCTACATTGGACTTTTGGAACCTTGGGCATTAATGTGGAGAGAGGAAAGAGAAGATGTTGGGTGTGGAGACAAAGCTTGCACCACCCTGCACCAACCCATCCTTG
Organism: Ilex paraguariensis; assembly: GCA_963454935.2. Classification (NCBI taxonomy): domain Eukaryota; kingdom Viridiplantae; phylum Streptophyta; class Magnoliopsida; order Aquifoliales; family Aquifoliaceae; genus Ilex; species Ilex paraguariensis. The sequence goes on along the minus strand of CAUOFW020001196.1, from coordinate 60,661 downwards.
GCAGCCCCTATGATTGGAATCACATCGCACAAAGCTAGAGGACACACCTATGGATGTTTTGGAGAGCTGAATTGACCATTATTCAGCACTAGGGAGATATACATTGTAATATATAGAGAGAGAGAGAGTCTAGGAAGAAGATGAATAGTGTACAAAGAGAAGTTAAGATTTTTGCATTTCCTTCCACACATTGTCTTGTAATTTTGTGTAAGAATCTTCTAAGCTTTGTTTGAAGTCTTTAATGCCATTTATTTCAAGTTGCTTTCAAGTTTACTCTTCCATTCAAGTTTTCACCATTAATGCATTCATGTTCTTCATTTTCTTAGTTTTAAAATGGGTATTAAATGCATTCTCTCTTAGTTTATGTTTCCTTGCTTTAATTTAGCTCCAATCTTCATTTCTTTATAATGCCTTCTCATTACATTGTTTTCTTTACTTTAAGCATGAGTAGCTAACCTTTTTAGTTGGCTAATCCAAGGGAGGCCTCCACTTGGATATGCCATTTCAACTCATTTTCTTTGCTTCTCTCAGAGTACGATGGTTCAGTGTGACTAGGTTGAGGGTGAGTGTGATTGTGAGTCTTTGATATCCCATAGACTTGTCACGGGGTATGCTTGGATCCTCACTTACATCTCGTCCCTAGCTTCCCACAAATAAATCGTACATCTATACTCTATTGGAGGAAGGTTTTCGAGTTGACTTGACATTCCCATTGGAGTGAACCCCCCATGGATTAGCGAACAATTGTTTCCCATTTCAATTTTTATCAAAACATAAATCCCAAACCAACTTCAACAACAAAGGATTTTACACTTTTATTTCACCAAAATCACCTTCTACACGATTCACCTCCTTCCCTGAGGAGACGACCTTGGAATAGGATTCCAAGTAAAACAAGACACACAAAAGTCTTCTTGCACTTGGGAAGCATTTTTGTTCACACACACACACGCACTTCATTCATCCACCATTTGTTGCCCTTTTTTTGACATCATTTCACGAAGAGTGACACTCCCCTTCACACACACACTATACATACATTGGGGGATGATATCTGGATGTTAGGATACTACAAAAAAAAACGTCAAGCAGTAGCATAGGCAGGGTGGCACCAATACCTCTTCTTTAGTCTTGAGATTCTTGGATTCTTGAGCTCCCAAGCTATTCATCTTGAGATCCTTGCTTACCCATCGACCTCAATCACTTAGTGGCGTGCTTTATGCTTGCCTTTTTCATCTTATCAACTGTAATCAAGCCATTCTCCATTAATAATCAATTTGAATCCATTTTTCCCAAAAATTCAGTACAAAACAAGTTAAAATAGATGCAATAAAGATGTTTAAAGGGTAATGTTTCACACTCATCAAGGGACAATCAGGTCATTTGGTCAAAATTCTAATTTTTAAAATTTTGAAATATTCACAATGCTACTTTTTTTGACAATTTCCTGAACCGAGGCTTGTATTGAGAACCCGTGTTTTCCAATAAGTTTCTTTTCCCAAGCAGTACTTCTTGTTCTTTTTTCTTGACAAATAAAGCGACAATGGGCCTATTGGACCCATAGGTCGAAATTCTGGTTTTAGAAATTTCTACATTTTTACAGTTCTATTTTTTTTTTTTTTGTAAATCTCTTAAATTGGGGCTTGTAATGAGATGTCGTCTTTTAGTTTAAGTTTCTATTCCTGAGAAATACCTCTTGAACCGTTTTCTCAAACAAACAGAGTGAGAATAGTTCGATCTGACCCTTAGGTCAAAATTTTAGTTTTAGAAATTTTAAATAGCGACAACAGGCATATAGGTCGTAGGTTCAAATTTTGGTTTTAGAAATTTTTATGTTTTCACAATTTTACTTTTTCATACATCTCCCAAAGCAAAACTCGGATTGTGACACCATCTTTTTCTATAATTTTCAATCACTGAGAAGTTCCTCTCTATCCTTGTTCATGGAAAATAGAGAAAAACGATCCGATTGGACCATGAGGTCGAAATTCTTGTTTTTGAAATGTATAAGTTTTCACAATTCCACTCCTACGTCAATTCTTCAAACACAGCTCATCGAAACACTATCTTTTTTTATGACTTTTTATCCCTGAGAAGTACCTATTAATTCATTTTCACGTAAAACGAAGCAAGAGCAAGTCGATCGAACCCTCGGGTCAAAATTTTAGTTTTAGAAATTTTAAAATTTTTACAAATCTACTTTTTTGTCAATCTCAAAAATTGGATCTTGGATCGAGACACCATCTTTTTCTATAAGTTTTTATACTTGAGAAGTACCTCTTGGTCCATTTTCACGACAAACTGAGTGAAAATGGGCCGATCAAACCCTAAGGTCAAAATTTTAGTTTTTGAAATTTCCCAATGTTCACTTTTTAATTTTTCCCAAGATTTACCTTTGTCAACTTTTAGAGAAAACAAAGGCAGAGTGGGCTGATTGTGGACCCTTAGGTTGAAATTTTAGTTTTAGGAAGTTCTAAGTTTTGCAATTCCATTTCTTTATCATTCTCTCAAATCGGGCCTCAATCCAAGAAATCATCCTTTTCTATAACTGTCTATCCCCAATAAGTTCCACTCTGTCCTTTTTCACAACAAAACGTAGCAAGATGGGCTAATCAGAAACGAAATCTCCTAAACCTAGGCTTGGATCGAGAAGCCATCTAGTTCTATAAGTTTATTTTCAAAAGATTTACCTCTCTGTCCATTTTTACAGCAAATGGGGCTAGGCTCATTTTCATCATTCTCTCAAATTGCAACATTATCTTTTTCTATATGTGTCTATCCTAGATAAGTTTCTCTTTGTCTTTTTTTTTCACAGCAAAACGGAGCGAGACGAGCTTATTGGACCCTTAGGCCAAAATTTCAGTATTTGAATTGTCTAAGTTTTCAAAATTTGACTTCTTCATCAACTTTCAAACTGTGGCTCGAATTGAGATATCATCTCTTTTTAATACTTTCTATCACTGAGAAATATCTCTTGGTCCATTTTCACAGGAAACAAAGTGAGAAAGTGTCTAATCAAACCTTGGACTGAAATTCTAGTTTTAGAAATTTTTAACCTTTTACAATTCTACTTTCTTGTAAATCTCCCAAACTGTGGCTTCAGTAGAGACACTAACTTTTTCTATTAGTTTCTATACCTCAAAAGTTTCTCTAGATGCATTTTCACAGCAAACAAACAAACAGTAACAGGTCGATCAGATCCTTTGATCGAAATTCAAATTTTTAAAATTTATAATTTTCACAATTCTACTTTTTTAACAATCTCCAAAACTAAGGCTTGTATTGAGAACCCATGTTTTCCAATATGTTTCTTTTCCCGAGAAGTACTTCTCGTTCTATTCTCATGACAAACGGAGTGAGAGCGAGCCTATTGGACCCATAGCACGAATTTTTGGTTGTAGAAATTTCTAAAATTTTTATAGTTCTATTTTTTGTAAATCTCTTAAATCAAAGCTTAGAACGAGACATCGTCCTTTACTCAAAGTTTTTATTCCCGAGAAATACCTCTCGGTCTATTTTCATAGAAAATGGAGCAAAAATAGTTTGGTCGGACCCTTAGGTCAAAATTTTAGTTTTAGAAATTTTAAAGTTTACACAATTCTATTTTTTCGTCAATATTCTAAACTGGGGCTTGGATCAAGACACTATCTTTTTCTATATGTTTTTATCCCCGAGGAGTACCTCTTGGTCCTATTCTAATGGGAAACAGAGTAAGAACAGGCTGATAGGATCCTTCGGTCAAAATTGTAGTTTTTGAAATTTCATAGTTTTCACAATTCTGCATTTTTGTGAATCTCCCAAACTTGGGCTCGGATCGAGAAGCCGTCTTTTTGTAGAAGTGTTTTTCTTGAGAAATACCTCTCGTTCAATTTTTACAGCAATAGGAGCGACAACTAGCATATAGTGTAGCTTGAAATTCTAGTTTTAAAAATTTTTAAGTTTTCACAATTCTACTTTTTTGTCAATCTCCCAAAGCGAGGATCAGATCAAGACACTATATTTTTATATAAGTTTCTATCACCGAGAAGTTCCACTCTGTCCATTTTCACTGCATATAGAGAAAGATGAACCGATTGGACCCTTAGGTCGAAATTCTAGTTTTTGAAATGTATATAAGTTTTCACAATTCCACTCCTACGTCAACTCTCCAATCGCTGCTCAAATCGAGACACCATCTTTTTTTATAACTTTGTATCCCTAAGAAGTTCGTTTTCACAAAAATGGGGCAATTGGACCCTTGGGTCAAAATTCTAATTCTAGAAATTTTGTAGTTTTTCGTTAATCTCCCAAACAAAGAAGTCAATTTTTCTGTAAGTATTTTTTTTTTTAGAAGTACCGCTTGTTCCATCTTGACAGCAAATAGAGCGGGAATAGGCATATGTCAAAATTCTTGTTTAAGAAATTTCTAAGTTTTCACAATTATACTATGTTTTCAATCTCCCAAAGTGAGGCTCATATCGTAACACCGTCTTTTTCTATAAGTGTCTATCACTAAGGAGTCCCTCTCTTTCTGTTTTCATGACACACAGAGCGAGACGAACTAATCGGACCATTAGGTCAAAATTCCAATTTTTTAAATGTATTAGTTTTCACAATTCCACTTCTTCATTAACTCTCTACCCACATATCAAATTGAGATGTCTATTGTTATAAATTTCTATCCTTGTGAAGTACCTCTCGGTCTGTTTTTAAGACAAACGAGCAAGAATGGGCCAATCAAACCATTAGGTCGAATATTTATTTTTAGAAATTTCTAAATTTTCACAATTGTGCTTCTTTACTATCAAACTAGGGCTTAGATTCTAATACCATATTTTTCTATTAGTGTCCATCCCTTAGAAGTGCCTCTCAGTCTGTTTTCAAGGCACAGGAACAAGAACGGGCAGATTGGACCCTTAGGTCAAAATTCCTTGTTTTTGAAAGTTAGAAGATTCCATAATTGTATTTCTTCGTCATTCTCCAATAATGGGCCGTGCAACAAGACCTTGTCACTCTTTATAAGTGTGTATCCTGATAAGCTCCTCGTAGTCTATTTTCACGGCAAACAGAGCAAGGCGAGCCGATCACAATTCCATTTTTAGAAATGTCGAAGTTTTCACAATTCGACTTCTTCATCAACTCTCAAACTGGGGCTCAGATTGTGATGTCATCTCTTTTTATAAGTATCTACCGCTAGAAAGTACCTCCTAGTTTGTTTTTGCTTCAAACGAAGCAAGAAGGGTTTGATCAGCACTTATGCCAAAATTCTAGTTTCAGAAATTTCTAAATTTTTACAATTTAACTTTCTTATAAAATCTCCTAAATCGGGGCTTCAATCAAGACACTATCTTTTCTTTTTTACTTTATGTCTTTGAGATGTTCCTCTAGATCATTTTTCATGACAAACAGACTAAGAATGGGACAATAAGACTATTAGATCAAAATTCTAATTTTTGAAATTTCATAATTTTCACAATTCTACTTTTCATCAATTTCCAAAACTAAGGCTCGTATCGAGAACCCATGTTTTCCAATAAGTTACTTATTTCGAGAAGTAACTCATTCTATTTTCATGAGAAATGGAGCGAGAATAGGTCTATTCCCATAGGTTAAAATTCTAATTTTAGAAATTTCCGAGTTATCACAGTTCTACTTTTTCATAAATCTCTCAAACCAAGGCTCAGATCTAGACGTCGCCTTTTGTTCTAAGTTTCTATTTTTGAGAAATACATCTCAGTCCATTTTCATGGTAAACGGCTCAATAAAGCCTTTAGGTGAAAAATTAGTTTTAGCAATTTCCAAGTTTTTACAATTCTATTTTTCTACCAATCTCCTAACAAGGGCTTTGGTCGAGATGTTTCTATCCCCAATAAGTACATCTCAATCCTATTTTTGCGGCAAAATGGAGTGAGGATTGCCCAATCGGACCCTTAGGTCAAACTCTAATTTTTGAAATTTCATAATTTTTAGAAATTCTACTTTTTTGTCACTCTCCCAACCTAGGCTCATATCGAGAAGCCATCTTTTTTTATAATTATTTTTCCTGAAAAATACCTCTTGTTCTACTTTTATGGCAAACGAAGCGAGAATGGGCATATGGTACCCATAGATCAAAATTTTAGTTTTAAAAATTTCTAAGTTTTTGCAATTCTTCTTTTTTGTCAATCTCCCAAAGTGGGGGTCGGATTGAGAAGCTGCTTATCACTGATAAGTACCTCACTATCCGCTTTTACAGCAAATGGAGAGAGATGAGCTAATTGGACCTTTAGGTCAAAATTCTAATTTCTGAAATGTACGAGTTTTCACATTTCTACCTCTTCGTCAACTCGCTAACCATGGCTCGGATCGAGATTCCATCTTTTGTTATAACTTTCTATCTCTATGAAGTATGCATCGGTTGATTTTTGTAGCAAATGGAGAGATAACGGGACAATCGGATCCTTTAGGTTAAAATTCTAATTTTAGAATTTCTATGTTTTCAAAATTATACTTCTTCATCAACTCTTAAATTGAAGCTCAGTTCGAGATGCCATCTTTTTACTATTAGTGTCTATCCCTAAGAAGTAATTGCCAACCTATTTTCATGGCAAATGGAGTGAGAATGGCTAGCTTGGACCCCTAGGTCAAATTATTGTTTTAGAAATTTCCAACTTTTCAATATTCTACTTTTACATCGATCTCTCAAACTAGGGCTCAGATTGAGACGTCATCCTTTCCTCTATGTTTCTATTCCCAAGATGTACTTCTTGATCCATTTTCATGGCAAATGGAGTGAGAAAAGGCCAATCGGGCACTTAGATCAAAAATTTAGTTCTAGAAAGTTTTAAGTTTTAACAATTCTACTTTTGTCATCAATCTCTCAATCCAAAACTCAGATCAAGACGCTGTCTTTGTCTATTAGTGTCTATCCTCGAGAAGTAGCTCTTGTCTATTTTCAAGACAAATAAAGGGTGAACGGGCCGTTTAGACACTTAGGTCAAAATTCTAGTTCTAGAAATTGTAATTGTTTATCCCCAATAAGTTCTTTTTTGTCAATTTTGATGGAAAATAGAGTGAGATGAGCCAGTCAGAGCCTGAGCTTGAAATTCCAAATTTGAAATGTCTAAGTTTTCACAATTCAACTTCTTTGTCAACTCCAAACCATAGTTTGGATTGAGATGCCATCCCATTTTTCAAGTTTCTACCCCTGAGAAGTATCTCTCAGTCCATTTCATGATAAACAAAATGAGAATAGGCCAATCGGACCCTTAGGTTGGAATTCTAGTTTTAGAAGTTTCTAAGTTTTCACAATTTTATTTCGTTAATCTCCCAAAGTGTAGTGCTCCTATCAAGATGCTTATTTTTCCATAAGCTTCTATCACAGAAGTTCCCTTTACATTTTTATGACAAACGGAGAGAGACGAGCAGACCGGACCCTTAAGTCAAAATCCTAGTTTTTGAAATGTATAAGTTTTCGTAATTGCACTTCTTCATCAACTCTCCAACCATGGCTCGGATTGAGATGCTATCATTTTTTATAACTTTTTATCCCTGAGAAGTACCTCTCGGTTCGTTTTCATGGAAAACGGAGTGAGAATGGGCCGATCGGACCTTTAGATAAAATTATAATTTTTGAGATTTCGTAGTTTTCAAACTTATATTTTTTGTCAATCTCTTACACTTGGGCTCGGATCAATAAATTGTCTTGTTCTTTAATTTTTTTTTCCTAAGAAATGTCTTTGGTTCTATTTTTATTGCAAACGGAGTAAGAACATGCCAATCGGATCCTTAGGTCAAAATTTTAGTTTTAGAAATTTCTAAATTTTCACAACTCTACTTTTTCGTTAATCTCGTAAACCATGACTCATATCAAGATGGCGTCTTTTTTTTTATAAGCTTTTATCCTCGAGACGTACTTCTCGGTCTGTTTTCACGGCAAATAAAGCGAGAATGATCTGTTCAGACCTAGAAGTTAAAATCCTAGGGGTGTGTTTGGTTAGCTTCTGCAAAACAGTTTTTTGTTCTCACAATTTCAAAAACACCCAAAACCTGTTTGTTTAGCATTTTTGTTCTCTAAATTTTGGAAAAAAAAATGAGATTTGAGTCAAAGAATCAAAAAATAAGTGTAGCTTGTTTTCAGAGTTTTCTTTGAAAATTTTGTAAAAAATGAGAACAATTTTGGATGTTCAAATATGGGTATATATATATATATATATATATATATATATATATTTATTTATTTATTTATTTATTTTATTTATTTATATATATCTATAGATATATAATATATATATATATATATATATATATATTTATATATAAATACGTATAAATATTTATATATTTATATAATAAAACAGGAGTGTGTTTGAATTTTATCCTAGTCATATTTTTCCCTACAAAATCATCATCAATCATTTACCTCACCCATCATCCCTTTGTCAGACTCAAACATTAAATCACATCACTCATTTTTATCATATATTTAATATTTTTTATATTTTCTCCCTAAAAATATCACACTACTCATTTATATCATATATTTAATCATTTAATATTTAATTAATTTGTAATTAATATATTTTGCAAAAATTTAATATAGTGGGATCGATTTTTTGGACACTCGAATTTTATATTTTATCGTGCCTTTAGGCACAGTTATGACTAGTATATATATATATATATTATGAAATTGTCAATATAAAAATAAATTTTTTATATATTTTTATTAATATTTGAATTACTATTCAAATATATATTTAGGCTATCCAAACAGGTTTTACTATTTTTTGTGTTGTAAAATTATTTTTAAAATCATCTAACCAAACAAGTTTTTTATCTCAAAAAATATCAAAATCACTTTCTTAAAACTCTTCTCAAAAACTATTTTTGGATACTATTTTTTGAAACGCAAACCAGACAGGCCCCTAGTTTTTGAAATTTCTCAATTTTGACATTTTTACTTTTTTGTCAATCTCCTATACTTGGACTTAGATAGAGAAGCCGTCTATTTCTGTAAGTTTATTTTCTCAAGAAGTACCTTGTGGTCAATTTTCATGGCAAACAGAGTGAGAACAGGCTGATCAGACCCTTAGGGCAAAATTATAATTTTAGAAAGTACTAAGTTTTTGCAATTCCACTTCTTTGTCTATGATAGCCTAGTGTTCGACAATCAAGAACTTGGGTAGTAAGGTGTGCTTTCGATTAGGGGTTTGGGGACTGAAAATCCAGACTATGAATTGGCAACTCGGAGTGTGTGTACAAGTGTTCTAGTAATGACTAGGTTAATTAAGGATAGGAACATGATTGGTGGAGAGAAAATGAGTTGGGATGTGCAATCGGGTGAGGTACGGTTTCCACGTGTTAGGTAGTTAGGAGTGCTGGGGTTGCATTGGTGGATCTAATTGGAGGTGAATTTGATGTCCAAAAATTTAATTAATAATTTTCTAGTGCTTGATTTAATGTTTGGGTAATTTTATAATACAATTTAGCCAAAATAGTGAAATTACTGAATGGCCATAAAAAACATCTCCACTCTTCTAGCTTGGTAAGAAGTTGGTTGGAAGCTCTCCACACCTGCAAACACTCCACCTAGCTTCTTGGGAAGCATGAATCAGCAACAAGGGGATATAAAAGTGGGGAAAAACGATGGAGAAGAGAGAGAAAAACATCCACTTGAATTTTTGGGTTTTCTTGGGAGGTATATTCGAACGTTCAAAGTTACTATGATATCTTAATTTGATTTGAGGAATTTAGTGATAGATTTTGATTTGTTAGTAGGGAGCTATGAATTTGAATTTGAAAGTGTTGGGTTTAAAGTTTTCATGAGAACGGATTCATATATTCTCTTCATTTTGGTTTAATTAATTTATATGGTTATGTTTTGGGGGTGTTCAAGGAGTCGTTTGGTGGCTAGCCATGGTCTGTGGTGTTGTGCAGGTGAATTCGAAGCTTTGGCCATGGAGGTTTTTGATATCTATAGTTGGAATGTTTGGGCTTCGAAGGAAGGGTCTCCCTAAGTAAGATGGACCTTAGGAATCCATTGTTGACCTTAAATGTGGATTAGGAGTTCATTTTGAGGGTCAAAAGGGTAGTTGTAGGTCTACATCTAATCGAGAAGCAGTCTTTTTCTATTAGTTTTTTTTTTCTTGAGAATTACCTCTCGTTCCATTTTTACGACAAACAAAGGGAGAACGGGTATATTAGACCCATAAGTCGAAATTCTAGTTTTAGAAATTTCTTAGTTTTCACAATTCTACTATTTCTTCAATCACTGAGAAGTTCCTCTCTGTCCGTTTTCACAATAAATGGAGAGAGACGAGCTTTAGGTCGAAATTCTAATTTTTGAAATGTATAAGTTTTCACATTTCCACTTCTTCATTGCCTCTCTAACCAAGGCTCGAATCGAGACTCTATCTTTTGATATAACTTTCTATGGCTATGAAGTACCTCTTGGTCCGTTCTTATGGCAAACGGAACAAGAACGGGCCGATCGGACCCTTAGGTTGAAATTCTAGTTTTAAAATTAGGCGACCAACTGCTATGTTCGTGTCGCTGTGTTAGGAGACATTGGTGGTTTAGAAAAAGACCTAAAATGCGGACCAGGAAAAAAATTAGACAATTATGCCATTTGGAAGAAGTCTTCTACAAAGGAAAAGCCTGTTAAGTTTTCATAGTTCTACTTCTTGATCAACTCTCAAATTGGGGCTCGGATCGAGACATCATCTTTTTCTATTAGTGTGTATCCTTGAGAAGTATCTCTCAGTCCGTTTTCATGGCAAATGGAGCAAGAACGGGGAGATCGGAATATTAGGTTAAACTTCTTATTTTAGAAAATTCCACTTCTTTGTCATTCTCTCAAATTGGGCCTCGAAAGGGACCTCCTCTTTTCTATAAGTGTGTCTATGACGTCCCTAAAACTAGGTGTCCTTTGTCAACTCATGAATCACTCATCAACCCGTGAAAGTATCCGTAAATGCCGCATAACTCATCACCACAATACAGAATTTGGGTAGAGTTCCCTTGTACCAGGCACTCCCAAACGCATAATCTGTAAATATTTCAATTACTTGACCATTCCAAGGTCCAATGTACATCCATTTGTCCCTAATATTACTCCATTTACATCATTTGGACAAAAAGACTCTGAAACTGTAGCTCTGAAACTGTAGCTCAGATCCACACCTTGTCTCATTTTATAAGTTTCTATCCTTGAGAAGTGCCTCTTGGTTCATTTTTATGGCAAATGAGCAAGAATGGGCCTATTGGACCCTTAGGTCGAAATTCTTATTTTAGAAGTTTCTAAGTTTTCACAATTATACTTTTTTGTCAATTTCCTAAAGTAGTGCTCAGATCAAGATTCCATCTTTTTCAATGTGTCTATCATCAAGAAGTTCCTCTTTATTCATTTTCATGACAAATGGAGTGAAAACGAGTCGATCGAACTCCTAGATCGGAAATTTGAAATTTTCACAATTCCACTTATTCGTCAACTCTCAAACCAAGGCTCGGATCGAAAAGCTATCTTTTCCTGAGAAGTACCTCTTGTTCTGTTTTATGGCAAATGGAGGGAGAATGGGCATATAGGACCCATAGGTCAAAATTCTAATTTGAGAAATTTCTAACAATTCTACTTTTTGGTCAATCTCCCCAAGTGGGGCTCAGATCAAGACACCATCTTTTTCTATAAGTGTCTATGATCGAGAAGTCCTCTCTGTTCGTTTTCACAGCAAACAATGAGCAACATGTTGATTGGACCCTTAAGTCAAAATTCTAGTTTTCACAATTCCACTTCTTCGTCAACTCTCCAACTGCGGGTCACATCTAGATGCCTACTTTTTTTATAACATTCTATCCCTGTGAAACACCTCTCATTTCCCTTTCATAGAAAACAGAGTGAGAACAAGCTGATCAGACCCTTAGGTTAAAATTCTAGTTTTAGAAATTTCAAAGTTTTAACAATTATAATTTTTATCAATCTCTCTAACTGAGGCTCGGATAGTGACGTCGTCTTTTTCTATTACTCTCTATCCCTAAGAAGTATTTCTTGGTCCATTTTTATGGCAAACAGAGCGAGAACGGGTTAATCAGACCATTAGGTCGAAATTCTAGTTTTTGAAATTTTATAGTTTTCACAATTTTTCTTCTTCGTCAACTCTCAAATTGGGGCTCGGATTGAGATGCTATCTTTTTTTAATTAGTGCATATCCTTGAGAACTACCTAATGGTCCATTTTCATAGGAAACAGCGCAAGAACGGGCCTATGGGACCTTAGGTCGAAATTCTTGTTTTAGAAATTTCTAATTTTTCATAACTCTACTATTTTTTCAACATCCCAAACTGAAGCTTGTGTCTAAAAGTCATCTTTTATTTGAGAAGTAACTCTCATTCCATATTCATGGCAAAATAGAGCGGGATGAGCTGATCCAACCTTTAGGTCAAAATTCTGGTTTTTGAAATGTCTAAGTGTTCACTATTTGACTTCTTTGTTGACTGCCAAATCGTGGATTGGATCGAGTCACTATTTCTTTTTAGAATTTTCTAACCATGATAAGTACCTTGGTTTGTTTTCACGATCAACTGAGTGAGAACAGGCCTACTAGACCCTTTGGTCAAAATTCTTATTTTAGAAATTTCTAAGTTTTTACAATTTTAATTTTTTTCTTAGTCTCCTAAACTGGGGCTTGGATCGACACACCAACTCTTTAATAATTTTCTTTCCCTAAGGAGGACCTTTCGGTCCTATTTTAACAGCAAATGGAGTGAGAACAAGCTTATCGGACCCTTAGGTCATAATTCTAGTTTTTAAAATTTCGTAGTTTTTATAATTCTACTTTTTTGTCAAACTCCCAAACCTGGGTGTGGATTGAGAAGCCATCTTTTTCTGTAAGGTTTATTTTTCTAGTAGTACCTTTCGTCCTGTTTTCCTAGCAAACGAAGTGAGAATGGGCCTATTGGATCCTTTAGTCGAAATTCTAGTTTTCAAATTTTCAAAATTTTCACAGTTCTACTTTTTCATCAATCTCTCCAAGCAAGGCCCGGATCAAGACTTCATCCTTTTATATTAGTGTTTATCCCCGAGAAGTACTTATTAGTCCTTTTATGGCAAACAAAGCGAGCACGGGTTGATCGGGCCCTTAGGTCGAATTCTAGTCTGTGAAGTTTCGTAGTTTTCACAATTCTAAGTCTTCGTCAACTCTCCAAATAGGGGTTTGGATTGAGATCCTACCTTTTTCTAATAATGTCTATCCCTAAAAGGTATCTATCGGTCTATTTTCATGGCAAATAGAGCAAAATGGGCCTATCAGAACCCTAGGTCAAAATTATTAGTTTAGAAATTTCTAAGCTTTCATAATTCTAGTTTTTCGTCAATCTCCCAAAGCAATGCTTAGATCGAGATGCCATCTTTTTCTTCAAGTGTCTGTCGCCGAGAAGTTCTTCTCTTTCTGTTTTCATGACAAACAGAGAGAGAAGAGCCAATCCGACACTTAGGGTCAAAATTCTAAATATGGGAGATGAGAGCTTTATTGAGTATCTGCTCCTTAGCTTATTTTTCCAGCCTTTTGAGTAGAACACCTATGTCGTGTGAGTAGTTCTTCTTTTACTCTTTAGTTAGGGTAGGGTTTTGGGATTTTACATCAAATATTTTATTTATGCAATTAATTTTTGTTATTCTTAAATGATTTATTCTTTATTGTCTATGGATTGAATAAATGATTGTTATCAAAGTATTGTACTTATTTGATTGCTCATTAACTAGATTGGTTTCTTGGTATGGATGATGCTTATACTTTTCTATGTGTTTACAAAACTAGTTCTTAAATTCATATTTTTCATATCCATCAACTCTTGGTTTTCAAAGTTATACATTCTGGCTGCTTACACTGGGGTTGAAAGTCAATTGAGATAAAATATATTTGCATAAGTGTATTATTTGTTGTGCATGAAAAATCCTAGAATTTTCCTATGAGAAATTTCCTTCAATTTACAATAATTGTTCTTCCTTTTTACCTTCCTGTTATCTATTCAATCCTTGTTGATAGACCTCAAACCTAGCAAGTTATCACTACACTTGACCACCTGTACCTGAGTGCACTGATTTCGAGTCAAGCAAGTTTGAGTCACTATTGTTGGGGATCTGAAGGATACTGAAGCTAAAAATAAGAATTCTCCTTCATAGTGAGCTACGTTGATAACCTTATTTTTTGGGTAACTTCATTCTATCTTTTATATTTATTTTAATTTTTTTATATGTTAAAGTTTATTAATTTCTTCTAATTATTATTATTTAATTTTAGTAGTTAGACTGTTTGATTTGCCTTCAATTGTGATTTAATATTTGCATGGTCGGGGGAGACACCTCAGACTCTAAAATCGAATCTCCCTTCAAAGAGTTTGAAGGATCAGTCATTTTATCAGGTTCTTTTGATTCTAATCAGTCTGTCCTTGTCTCCACTTTTGATCAAAGTAGAACTAGAAGTAATATGGTAGACCTACCTAATAACTGTGCACACAAGGTTGACCAACAAGTTAGAACTCTGAGGGAATATCTACACCCTACCAGGAGTAGTGTCCCATCATGTTTTATATTCCCTGAAATGCATAAGAAAGGTTCATGATAAAGCCTGACACTATGCACATCTTTTACCACAATTCCATGGCCTCAATTCCGAGAACCCTTATTTTCATATGAAGAAATTCGAAGAGGTATGTGGGACTTTCCAAAAGACCTTGAGTTAGCCTAGATGGAGCTTTTTCCCTTCTTATTGAAGGATAAAGCCAAGTAGTGACTTAATATTCTAAAGCCCAATTCAATACCTGACTGGTATGCATTGCAAAATGAATTTTTTTAAAAAATTTCCCTATTTATCCTACAAATGCCTTAAAATGCCAAATCCTAAATTTTGCTATCAAATAAAGGAAAACTTTTGATTAGTGTTGGGAGAGATTCAAACATCACCTCCATGCATGCCTTCATCATGTTTTTGAAAGTTGGACACTTGTGGAATTTTTCTATGATGCTCTTCCTACCCCCATGCATCGATTTTTTCAAATGATGGCCCAAATGTGGGACTCAGCCTCACCTGATAGTTTAGAAAGTATGACTACCACTTCCCATAGGGGAAAGTATCCACGAAAGGAATATGATGATCTTCGGGCTATGATAGCATCATTATCTCAAAATTTTGAGGTTCTAGAGATAAAGAAGGTCAACAAACTATCTACTGTACCACCCATAGAATACACTTGGGGGATATGTGATTTGGTGGGGCATTCTATAGAGGAGTGCCCCTTTTTCCAAGAAGTCTTGTTAGAAAACTATAGTGCGATTTTTGGGTTTAAAAAGCCATATAACAACCCTTACTCTAAAACGTATAATTCAGGGTGGAAAAGACACTCGAACTTTAGTTGGAGGGGAAACTAGTAGCATTAAGCCAAACCACATTAAGGACCAACACCACCAAAACAACTATACCCACCATATTAGCCACAAAAAAAAATGTGTCCTAGGGGACACCTTTAATCAATTCGTGCAAGCCCAACTAAAATACAATAACAAAAACACACGGGCCTTCAATGAGTTCAAAGCTCAACTACACAATCTTTTGATGACATGAAAAACCACCTACAAAAAATGACCCAGTCCATGAGCACATAAGAAAAGAGGAAGTTTCTTGCCTAACTAAAACCACCAAAGGGTCAATTTCAAGTTGGCACCCCTTCTATTGTGGAGCCATCCCAAGAACAAGTCCAAGTTGTCACCTCTCTTAGGAGTGGTAAAATAATTGAAAAGGTCACACCACAAGCACACACTAAGTCTACCTCTACACCGGTGGTCATGCCTTTACAAGTCTCACCTAATGAGACTAAGTATAGAGAGGTTGAGGAGCCAACATGTCATATTTCTACTACTTCCACTCAAAGATTCAAGAAATCCCAAAAGCTAAGTAATAATGCTGAGATTTATGAGCTTTTTAAGCAAGTAAAGATTAATATACTGCTTTTGGATGCCATCAAATTGGTCTCTTCCTATGCCAAGTTCTTAAAGGACTTGTGCCTTGTCAAATGGAATCAAAATGTTAAAAAAGGGTCTTTCTGACTGAATAGGCAAATGTCATAATTCAACACAAGACACCTCCTAAATTCAAAGATCTAGGGTGTCCCATGATTTCTTGTGTCATAGGGAACCTCAATATTGAGCAGTCTCTGCTTGATCTTGGAGCTAGTGTCACCGTCTACCAACAATTAGGGTTAGGCGAGCTAAAGCCTACAAGCATTACAGTTATTTGGCAGACCGTTCTGTTGAAGTCACTAGGGGAATAGTTGAGGATGTAGTTGTCAAGGTGGATAAGTTCTATTTATTTGTAGATTTCATTGTGTTGGACACCCATCCTATTGCACACTTGAAGAATCAAATTCTTATTATTCTTAGTAGAACCTTCCTTGCTACTTCAATTGCAGGAATGGGGTCATGAAGTTATCATTTGGGAATATGACTCTTGAGCTAAATATTTTCAATATAGCCAAACAACAGGGTGAGGTGGAGGAAGTAAGAGAGGTGCACTCCCTATAAATGTTGGCATGGGGGCACATTAATAGGGCACTTGTAGAAGATTCCTTGGATACATGTTTGGTCGAGTCCATTAAATCTAATGTTGAGTCCATTTTAGATGAGGATTATATGAGTGTATCTAGGGAGCTAGAGCTTTTCCTATTCATGTTGTCGGGCCATGGGTGCCCAAGTTTGAGGAGTTAGCTTCGAGTGGTGAGAAGCCAAATTCTTCTAATGAAAAACCATCAAAACCTTTTTTTTCAAACCTCTCCCATCTAAATTAAAATATGGATTCCTTGGGGAGAAGGAGTCTTATCCGACAGTCATCTCTTCTACACTCACGTTGGAGCAAGAGTCTAAACTTTTAGAGGTCTTAAAGCATTATTATAGTTCTATAGGGTGAACCATCACTAATTTGATAGGTATAAGTCCTCTTGTTTGTAATCATGCTATATACCTTGAGGAGGATTGAAAATCTTCTCGTCAAATACAGTGGTGATTGAACCCTTAAATGAAAGAGATTGTAAGGGCTAAAGTAGTTAAATTGTTAGATATGAGAATCACCTTCCCCATCTCAGATAGTAAATGGGTCAGTCCAACCCAGGTTGTGATGAAAAAATCAAGAGTTATTCAAGAATGAGGAAAATGATTTGGTGCCTACTTGGGTTGTCACAAGATGATACATGTGTATTGACTATCGTAAACTCAACATCGTCATTAGGAAAGACCACTCCAATTCTTTGATCAAGTTTTAGAGAGAATAGTGAGTCATGCATTCTATTGTTTCCTAGATGGGTATTCTAGGTACAACCAAATCGAGATAACACTAGATGATCAGGAGAAAATGACATTCACATAACTTTTTGGAATATCTGCATATAGGAGGATGTCATTTGGTCTATGTAATGCTCCTGCAACTTTTCAGAGAGGCATGTTGAGTCTTTTTAGTGACATGGAAGAGTGATGTCTGGAAGTTTTTATGGATGAATTTTCTATATATGGTGATTCATTTGATTTATGCTTAAAAAATTTAGAAAATGTGTTATTTCGATGTGAAGAGACCAACTTAGTTCATAATTGGGAAAAATGCCACATCATGGTGACACACAATATAATGTTAGGTCACATTGTTTCATATAAAAGAATTAAGGTTGATAAAGAAAAAATTGATCAAATTGGCAATTTGTGTGCTCCTAAAACGGTAAAAGATATAAGATCAATTTTAGGGTAAGCAACGTTCTATAGAGATTCATAATGAACTTTGGTGTTGTATCTATGCCCATGTGTCATCTCCTAAGTCAGGAGGATGTTCCCTTTGTGTGGGACGACGCATGCCAAAAAGCTTTCGAAAAGCTTACAGGTATGTTGATTTCTACCACCATTATGCAACCACTTACCTAGTCCTTGTCGTTTGAGTTGATGTGTGACATGAACGATTATGACCGAAGGAGCAGTGTTAGGGTAAAAAATTGACAAAAAAATATATTTGATTTACTTAGAGAGTAAAACTCATAATGATGCCCTAATAAATTATTCTATGACAAAAAAAGAGTTACTTGCAATTGTTTTTGCTTTGGATAAATTCAGATCTTATTTGGTAGACTCCTCAATTGTTATTTTCACTAATCATGCAGCCCATCAATATTTATTGACCAAAAATGATGTCAAGCCACAGTTGCTAAGATGGATACTCCTACTACAAGAATTTGATCTAATCATCCAAGACAAGAAAGGAGTGGAAACCATGGTGGTTGACCTTCTTTCATGGCTAACATATGACTTTTCTGAAGACAAAGTGTCTATCAATGAAAGCTTCCCAGATGAGCAAATGGTAGCAATTTCAGAAGTACCATGGTATGATGATATTGCCAATTATTTAACCACAGGTACTTTTCCCTCTTCTTTTAGATCTGTGGATAGCAAAAAATTCTTAGTTGAGGTAATTAATTTCTTTTGAAATGACACCCTTATTTGTTTAAATATTGTAATGACCAAATCATTAGGGGATGTGTACCAAATAACGAGACACACAGTGTGATTATGTTTTGTCATATTGAAGCATGTGAAGGCTACTTTTCATCAAAGAAACCCGCTGCAAAAATTTTGCAGTGTTGATTTTATTGACCAAAATTGTTTCAAGATATGCATATATTGTGTCTATTATGTGATCATTGTCAAAGGTGGGGTATCTCACAAAGGAATATGATGCCATTAAATGTTATTTTAGTGACATATATCTTTGATTGTTAGAGTATCAACTTCATGGGACCATTCCCAAAATCATTTGGTTCCCTATACATATTAGTTGCTATAGACTACGTCTCTAAATGGATTAAGGACATCCCTTGCTAGAGCAATGATCACCACACTATGATCAAGTTTTTAAAAGAACAAATTCTTTCATGGTTTGGGATTCCTTGGGCCATTATTAGTGATAGTGGGACTCCTTTTGTAATGAATTCTTTGAAAATCTTGAGAAAGTATGCTATCAATCATAAAGTGGGGAACCCTTTACCATCTATAGACAAGTGGGTGGGCAGAATTATCTAATAAGGATATAAAATAGATTTTAGAAAAAATGGTAAATTTGGATTGCAAAGATTGGTCTTTATGTTTGAGTAATGCCTTGTGGGCTAATCGTATTGCTTTTAAAACTATTCTTGGCATGTCTTCTTATAGGCTGATTTATGGAAAGCCTTGTCACTGGCCTGTTGAGCTTGAACATAGAGCACACTGGGTGTCTAGAAAGCTTCAGATTAACGAATTAGAAGAACTTATAAATGAAGTATATGATAATTGTAAAATAGCCAAATCTAGAATGAAAGTCTTCCATGATAGGAATATATTGAGTGTGAATCTCTTTTGTATTGTATAGTAGATTTTTTTTTTATTTTATAATATGTAATTACTTTTCTTGTGTAACATTTGTTTCTTAATTGCTAGGATTTAATAAAGATTTTGTTATCAAATGTATTTCTTTTACTACCTTAATTTATTTTTATAATCTATCTCATTTCGTTTATTCATTGAGGACAATGCATAATTTAGGTTGGGGGTGGGGTAGTTGTGATGCAAAGTATTTACTTACTTATTTTTTTATTTAGTTATTTTTTTGTGTGATTTTTAATTTTTATATGTTGTTTTATGTTAAGGTTTGTATTTAGTTAGGACATTGCATAAAGGATAAAGTCATTAGGTGGGGATATTGATAAATTGCAAAATTTTTTAGGGAGAATTTTTAATTGACTAGAAACTTGGGGTGCAATAAATGCAATTTTTGAATTAAAATTTTTTTTAAAAAAATCTTTGAATTATTTTGCAAATAAGAAAATGCATTTGGACGTTCATTCCTTGTCTGTACGCAATTGTCAAGTTCAGAATTCTTGTGACTTTGCACATCACACCTCTTGAACGGTCAAAATTTTGAAACGTCAAATGACATAACCCCTAGGGAATCTGTAGAATAATAATACCTTCGTCTGGACGCATGTACTTGCTATAAAAAGATATCATCTTCGTCAGTCCTATGCACTGTACTAAAAGACCTCCATAGCAAAGTTTGAAGCTTCCTCACCATGAGATTTTTTCACACAAATCTCTTTCGAATTCAACCCAAACACTTCCAAAGCCTTTGATCTTCTTAGAGAGTCAACAAAAACCCTCAAATCATCTGTTAATCCAAAGCTTCTCAAAAACCTTTTTCTCCAAAATCCCCAAAATTCAAGTTTTTTCTATTTTGTTCAAATGGTACCCAAGAGACAATGTGTACATAGACCTTAATCCTTTACTCAAGATGCATGAGCCACCCCACAGACCCCCCAGGAACTAGGAGTTGTGGTTGACGAGTATGGAGTTCGACACCATTTTGATATCTCTCGCTTCCCCACTATGGAGGTTGGGCAGAGATACGTTCATTATTTTGGTAGTAGACCCATTGTGATAGAGAGATGCTTAGTTTGGGAGGAGTTTTTCAGTTATGGTTCAAAGGAGATAGTGACTACTAGGGGATGGGGTGATTTTCTGAAGATGTCTAGTCGAGGGGTGACCTCGCTGATCTAGAAGTTCTACTCTAATGCTGAGAGGATGGATTAAAAGAGGTTCAGAACTGCAGTTAGGGGGCTAAGTTTTGCTGTTGATTCCCTTATGATTTTTAGGGTGGCAAAGGTGAATGTGGTACTAAGGCCTCAGTTTTATTTTTACCACAGTTTCTAACATGTAGGATGTAGCTACAAAACTTACAAGAGATCCACATTTTGTATGGCTACAGAGGGATAAGAAGCTCAACTAGGGGTATTTTATAGATAGGTACAAGATCCTAATTGGATCTTAGTGACTAGGATGCTTCTATTGGCTCGGACGAATCATATTTATCTGGAGAGGACCAAGTTATTGTATGCTATAAGGACTGGTCATACTATCTGTTTGTCTTCAATCAATATGGTCAAGATGCAAAGGGCCTTGAAGAACAACACCAAGAATGCTTTACTTCCATTCTGATACTTGGTCACTTGTATCTACATGGGTAGAGGTGTTACGATGGGGGATGATATGCCTAAGTAGAAGCACTCAAGGGTGTTAGATAATACAATGTTGGTGAAGAGTCATGGAGCTATGGTTAGAGGAGTAGTACCAGCAGCTAAGGGGGATGAGCCTGACAATGATGAGGAGGGAGATGAGCTTGTTGATGTTGAGGATAGAGTGAGTTCGCTGATGAGAGTCCTTGTGGATACTCGTACTGATAGAGATCTCTTACTCCAACTTTTAGATGAGCAGAGACGTATTAGGGGTACTTTGGCGGAGCATGATGAGATTCTTTGTAGTCTTCAGCTTAGACGAGTTCATGGGGCAGGTCTGTCTTACTAGAGAACTGCTACTTTTTCTAATGTTCTTGCCAGTTACTTATTAGTATTAAGTCTTGGATTCAGTGATAGTCAAAGTTTCAATCGTACTTAGTAGAGTCAACGCTTAACTTAGTCTGCATTTTTTTTTATTTTAGTTAGAGTCTTAATCTGCCAACTGCTTTGAGTTATGTACATGTGATAAAAGTGATGATTGCGTAGATGACATGTAATGAAAACCGGAACTTGTTTATACTTTTAGTCTGTTATATAACTTTTATCCTACACTTATGTATTATAGATTATATTCTTGATTGTATAACCGTGCTTGAATTAGAGGTTAAGGAAAGATACTCTTACCTTAAAACATGACACATACAGTGGAGAATAGCATATGTCCTTTGCGAGCTTAGAGATAATATTCCTTGGAGTGACATTTACATTTACTCAGTAGGAATAAATTCATTCAACAACATTCTTTGAATAATCTCATTATCTTTTTTTTTATCAATGTTAATTTTTGTGATGACTGCTTGATTCTAATTTCCTAGCATAGGGGAGTGTGTTACCAATGACTCTTGAGATATGATTTTAGGTCATATTTAATAATTAAGCGTTAGCCATGTTTCTTAAAATTTCAATATCCCTAGAAATCATGATTGAGCCTTTTTGAAAATTTTGATTCTCATACCCCTTATATCATATATATGATATCCTTTACCCTTGGTTATCCCGTTGAACTATTTTAGTTTATATTTATGGGTGTTTGTGGTGGGAATTTTTTTTTTTAAGTTGTGTACACTTGTGACTTTAGTAGTTATTTGACTTGCTAAAAGAAAAGAAATTTATATGCTCTTTAAAAAAAAAGAAGCATTTTTTTTTGAGCATACAAGAATGCAAGGAAGACCAATGATGTGAACCCCAATCGACTTGCTTTGAGACCCAACAACAATATTGGAAATATAACCCAAGAAAGCCAAACTCAAGTCTATGGATGGAGAATCTAAACCCGTTGAGAACTCGTTTTAAGAACTTAGATTATATTAAAATCTAGACCCGTTGAAGAACCCATCTCAAGAACCCATATTACAAGGAGGAACGCCACAAAGGTTGTGATTTACCTTTGATAAGTACAAAAATTCAATTAAGAACAAGAGGAATAAACTCAACTCAACTCACAATCAAAATTCATTATATATTGCCTCTCCTATTTCATGGATAGAACACCTATTTATAGGCTGGCCGTTACAAGGATTAGGAAACTGCATAAAATAGCTATCCTATTTAAGAAATATCTCTTACTTGTTGGTAAAAAAATATCTCTTACTTTCCTAAAACTCTTGAAGAAAAAGAAAGACATTCATCCCTTTAATTGGCTGATCACATGCCTAAATAGAATAAGAAAAATACTTGACATACAAGCCTTACAATTAGACCCTAAAAAGAGTGAAAAGTGCGTGGTTACTGTAGCATGAATAGTGCACCACTACAGTAACTACGAAAACCCTAGTTCATAAGAAATAAAACATGTGTGGGCTAAGCATCCTCAAACCCACTTATTCTAAACTAATAATAAAAATTCTTTATACAAATTAAAAGCCTTAACAACAAAAACCCCTATCTCTAAGTCATTTCTTCATGTCATCCATAGCTTGGATCAAGTGAATCAAAATTGGTTCTCTTTCTTTCAAGCCCATCTTGTGTATTGGGCTCTTGCTAGCATCATCCGACCAATCCTTGCATTGCTTCCTTGATCTTCTTGGCTCTTGATCTTGTAATTGGCCCATCTGGACATGCCAAGGATCTTTAAGAGTAAGTCCACCTTGGCTCTCATCAACCAAGGCCCACTGATCTCAAGGGTGGTTTGGATTAATTCAAGGTAATGTTTTGAATTATTCTTACCTTTCATTTCAAAACCCCAAGACCCAAGGTCACATTACAACCTTGAAAAAAGACTTAATTGATTTTATGACTGGTTTGGTGGATACATAACTTGTGTGCATATAGAAGAAAATAGTGGTTATTTTGCAAAACATGTGAGTTGAACTTTGTATTGATTTTACATTAATTCTACTCACATATGGTATGACGAGGGGAAAGTAGTCAGCATATTCTCAGTGAATTCATTATTGAGAGTACAACTTGAGTGAGGATTGATTCAAAGCTGGCTATAGATAGTAGAGAGTTAGTGTGTTTTTTTTTACTAATTTTCTAATCTTGTGAGCTTATTTGCACACTTCACACTAGTTTCAAATGGGAAGTCAATCTGTGGACACTGTTGTGTAGCCTTTAATTCTATGATCTAACTTGGTATACACTTTTTTATGTTGTTATTTTCTATATTTTCTTGATTATTGGTTGAATTATATGATAAATTCAAACTATAGGTATTAATGGAAATTTATAGGGTATCTTCTCTAGAAACCTGGTTGAGACTATACTCGTCCACTAAAGGAAACCTAGGGGCTTAAAGGCTTGTTGCATATTCTAAATGTAATTGTGAGTCCTACAAAAGAAGATGTATATTATTTTATTTGAATACTTTATTATGTTTTAGTTTTTAAGATTTTGATATTCCTAGGACTTGTAAGATGTAGGTTGGGGGGTTTGATTTGTCATTAAAGGTACAATTTTGTTATCTTTTATATATTGCAAATTGCATTATCTAAGAGCTATTAAATGAATTATCCCTCAATATTTATGTTTTGATTGAATTTTTAGTGTTTGAGAAAAGAAATAAACTGAATTCAAGGGGACCAAAGTGTCATTAATAAAGAATTCAACGGTAAACTTTGGAGGAAGTGCGACCTAGGCCATACGTTTCTGGATAGATAGGTGCGTCCGAACGCAAACTCTCCCATCTGGATGCAATCATTGGCATTCCTTAGAATTGGAGATGAATTGACTTTGATGACATAGACCATTTTCATCCGGACAAAGCTATGAAGATACAATTTCTAGAGAATTAAAGCTTTTTGGATGTGGGAATGTTCGCAAATAATGAATGATGACACTAAGTGCTTCCTTTCAGATGCCATATTTCTTTTCGTACAGATGCTTCTTTTGGGTTTTGCATCGTGATACTTTGACTGAGTAGGATGTTTATTGTTAATCAATCCCTAAAATACCCTATGTATCCTTACCTTATAAATATGGGAGAGGAGAGTTTTATTGGGTATCTAGTCCTAAGCTTATATTTTCTAACCTTTTGAGAAGAATACCTATATCGTGTGAGTAGTTCTTTTTTTACTCTTTGGTTAGGATAGGGTTTTGGGATTATACATCAAATATTTTATTCATGCAATTAATTTTCATTATTCTTAAATGGTTTATTCTTCATTGTCTATGGATTGAATGAATGATTTTTTTTTTTATCAAAGTATTGTACTCTGTATACTTATTTGATTGGTCATTAACTAGCTTGATTTTTTGGTATGAGTGATTCTAATAATTCCTTGTGAGTTTCCAAAACTAGTCCTTAAATTCATATTTTCATATCAATAAACTCTTGGTTTTCAAAGTTATATATTCCGATGGAGTACACTGGCATTGGAAGTCAATTGAGATAAAATATAATTGCATAGGTATAATATTTTATGTGCATGAACAATCCCAGATCCCAAAACTAGAGTAGCATTTTCCCATAAGAAATTTCATTCAGTTATAATAATTCCTCAATTCACACAACCTTCAAATTGTTCTTCCTTTTCATCTTCTTGCTATTTATTTAATCCCTGTGGATTGACCTCGGGCCTACTAAGTTATACACTTAATCACCTGCACTTGGGTGCGTCAATTTAAAGCCAAGCATCTGCCTTGTGCTAGCTTGCCTTCGACTAGAGCGGTTTTTGATGACTTATAGAGAAAATCGGATAAGACCATCGAGTTGGGTAGTAGAGACAGCGTTATGGGCCCTCAGGCTTTCTCTGCTTGCCAGATCTGATTGGATCCTTTTTTCATTCTAGTGACAATTGCCCTCTCATTGCTATCCCACTGCTCAAGTAGTAGCTCGCAAATATTTTTTTACTTGGCCCCCTAGCTTGACCTAATTTTGAGCCTATAAATAGGGAAAGTCTTCTGGAGCTGGGGTATCTTTCAGGAACTTATTTCCCAGCTCATCCATAATAGATCCCTAAGAACTTAAGGCATCCATTTTAAAGCATCATTCAGTATCACACATTGGAGAAGATGTTCTTATTTGGAATTAGAAAACCCATTGAAGGAGTGTGCACCTTGAGGATCTTAGCAGAGAAGATTACTAGAAGAACCTAAGCGATCCATAACTGTAGAGGAGTTAAAGTAAAGCTTCCCATAACTTTGGTGGGGGAATTCACAGGAAATGTTTATTGAATGAAAGGATTGTCTAATTAATGTTAGGATTATATTTTGAATTGGCTAATGTCGTGAAGTCCTTTTGAAAATCTCAACATATTGCATGCTCATGATGCTACAAAGTTTAATACACTAAAGCGTCAATGAAAGGGAGGGGATTGTGCTTCAACCAATATCAAGAGACTCTCCGTATACACCTTCTTTCTTAGGAAAAAGGTAATGACCTTAAAGACCTAAGAACCCCTAGTTTAATTTATTATACTTAAGATGACAAGAGTTAAAAACGAATTGGTGATTAATCTGAGTATGGCTCCTAGGGATTTTGAATGAAAAATTTTCCTAAACCTTGTTGTATTTTAAAAATATAGTTTGAGCCATAATTGAACATAGCAACACTCTTTAGTGCTCAAGAGGATAAGTTTTTTGCTTGGTTTTAAGCTTAAAAAACAAGTAGGGATTGGCCTATGTTCACTAGCTTTCGCTAGAGCAGTCTCTGAATAATTAGGGATAAAATCGGGGGAGGTTGAACGAGTGGACCACTTGCTTCTCAAAGTGGGGTAAATTAACAAGGAATTCCCAAGCATAGGGAGTGTATCGCATTTTTAACTCGGTTGACTACTGAGGTCGTTTCCTTAGGAAAAACAATTGGCTCAAGGGGTGATAAACAAAAAATAAAAAATAAAAACTCTGAATTTTTGAAGGTTTGGTTATATAAATTATTAACTATGAAATAACAATTAAAGCAAAGACTAGTTAATCGATAGAGTTCATCTCATCATGAACAAGTATGTTGCCCTAATTTCTAAAAATCACTTGAGATTGTACTCAATGCACTGAAACGGAAAATATTAAATTAAAACTCAAATGTAAATAGCAAATGTATATTCAAGTTAATTTATTTAATTTTGAAAGAATTACATTCACTTCAATTGTAGTGTTACCCTTGCCAGACTTAATTGTCTACGAGTAAGCAAGAAATATACATATCGAAAGTGTTTTGAAATTTAATCATTCAAATAACCCAAATAACTCAATCATTGGAAAAACCCTAATTTGGTCAAAATCACAATTTCACATATGACACTCCCTCATCCGATCAAACTAGAATACAATTACTCACTCATTATAGAATTAAAACAAAAGCGATTAAAGAAGACATAGTTGCATTTGAAAGCAAATAAACTTGAATTAAAATTGCGAGAATTGAAATTGCAAGAATTGAAATTGCAAGTAAATATAAATAACTTGAATTGAATTGCAAGAATGTAAATCTTTAACAAAGTAAAACTTCAAAGTAATAATGTTGCAAGAAAAAAAGAATTTGGAATTAAACAAAGCTTGCAAGTGAAAGTAATGAAGAAAACTCTTGAAAGAAGAGAAAACTATTTCTAAACCCTAGTATAAAAGAAAGAAAAAAGAACAATGGAATATGGTGTTCTAATGATCGATGTCTTTCTCTTGCTAGACTTGGGTATTTATAGGATAACATGTGTGGATTTTTCTCCTTGGCCCTTAAAATACTCAATAGATTGACTTTTCAAATTTGTCCTCGCAGCAAATTTATAGTAACCTACCAGTAGGAAGCAAAATTTGACCTACCAGTAGAACTGTTCATTATTTTGCACATATTGGTTGCCCTTCTCTTCTACTGGTAGAATACCTTTCTGTATCAGACCTAATAGTAGCATAGTAGTCACCCATTAGCAGAACAACTCTCTTTTTTACTTCTACAAGTAGGAATGAACTTCTACTAGTAGAATCAATTTCTGCCTCCAATTGAACAATAGAAGAACTGTCGGTTGAACATATCTTTACTTATTATGCTTGTAGTGGCGTCGACTTGACTCTTAAATTTCCTAGCTCATCTTCCAAGCCCTCCATACCATGAAATAGTGTTCAAAGCCTCACTTTTACATTAATTCATCTGCAAACACCAATTTCCTCTATAAAATACAAAACTTAACTAAAATAATGGAATTAAGTAACTAAAATAGCTAAGACGAATGATATGAGACCCATAATATGCAATATTATGCTCTCATCACAGCCCCAACCTAGACTTTGCTAGTCCCTTAGCAAACCGAAAATTAACAAGCATCAAAATTCCTAATCATTATACTTGAAATTCCAAACCATATTACATCACATAACAAAATCATCAAATTGAAATACATATGCTTAAAGAATAAATGGCACACCAATGGTATCAAAAGACTTCATGTATATATCTGTTGTGCTTTTGGGCACAAAAAAGACAAATCTTAATATCCTTTTACCTAAAGGTTCTTCTACTAGGCTCCCAAAAAAAAGCTTACTAAGGTTCTTTTGAACCCTATACACTAACTGGACAAGAAAAATAGAAAGAAAATATAAAAGTAGAAAGATAGGTCCACTGGTCAATCAGAAGAATCCCTCTCCTCATCATCACTCTCATCATCCTCCTCCTTTCAGAACTTTAATCCTCCTCACTCCTCTCCATAGCTGCACTAAGAGGTGCAATGACTTTGCAAGGAAAGCACTGTCAAACAACCTCTTCAACAACCTCATACATGTCCACCTTCAACTCCACCCTCTTCTGAGCATGCTTGGGCTCCCTCACTTCACTCTCAATTCCACCTAGCCTCTCCTCTAGCTTTCTCACTCTCTAATTCACAATGACTCAAGAAGTAGGTGTAGTCTCAATAGTCTAAACAGTAGTAGAAGGAGCGGGTTTGTTCTTTCCTTTAGAACCATTGGCCTTTGACATTGTGAAACTCTTCTTCTCCCCCACATTGCTAAAAGGGCCCAACTCAGGAGGTCTCATGGTGTCGGATGCCAACCTCTTCTCCCCAGCTCCAAGACAGAGCTTGGTAATCATAGTATCAAAGTAAAGAGCATGTCCCATTTCTGTCTCCAAGTCATGCAATAGTCTCTCAACATGCCCCACTTCATCAAAACAATGTTGATTCTCGACCCTGCCATGAAGTCATGTAGTAACACAATCTTTGGCATCCCTAGTCTCTTCTCCGAGCCTTTTCATAGACATTGTAATGGAGGATTTTGTTGAGTAACTGGTAATTGGTCTTCATATGGCCGTGCATAAAAGTGCCCTTAAAATCCTTAGGCCTCCGTACATCTCCTTCACATACTTGCAAGAGGGTAATCAATCTTAGAGGGCTTAGGCCTCTTATAGCTCAAGTATTTAGCTATTGAAGCTAGAGTCACATCTATCACTTTCCCTTGGACCGTTGTCCTCAATACCATCAAATCCACATCCACCACATAAAGGCCCATATAGAACTCTCTGCAAAGTGACAAAATATAACCCTTTATTGGCTTAAAGAAAAACTCCAACCCACAGTCAACAATAGCCCATAACGCCAAATTCTTGCTTAGGCCCCCCACATCCACCATTCTTTCGCACATCATTCCCTTTTTGTTGATCAATTTCTTATACCTAGATTTATTTTGCTTCTTGAGCACTGGAGGCTCATCCTCTTTCTCACTTCCCAAATTAAAACCACCATTGGCCTTTTACACTTGGTCTTAGCCGAATCCCTACTCATCGTTGCCTTGTATGTAGCTGATGTTGTGGCTTTGGCTTGGGCTTTAGCCCAAGAGAGTTCATTAGGGGAGTTTACGATGATATTTTCCTTAGAGCCATACCAAGAATCAAGATTAAAATCATTGATCAAAGAAAGATTTGAGCGATTTGAGAGATTGGGAAGCTAGGGCTAGGGATTTCGAAACCTAAAGGAGGGTTTTGGAGAGATGGGTTCTTGAGCTTTAAGAGAATGAACTGATTTTGCATAGGTAAAAACCCTTTTTATTTTTTCGAAGAATATAGTAACCAATCGGTAGCTCAATACAAAATTTCAAAGGTTTTTCAGATTTTTTTTTCTTTTTTCCAAATTAAACCAAAGAAAACTAAAACACTAAATCCTAAAACTCAAAATGTATCCAATAAATTCTTTAATCACATCCCAACATGCCAAAATTCTAAAGTGTATGCAATGCAATTTATAATAAAAAAAGGAAAAAATATAATGCAAAGGAATTTAAAGCATCATAAAAAAATCCAGCAAATGTAAAAAATAATTATAAAATTAGAATTATAAAACGACTTTCATAGGCAACACGAATGCATTTTGTCTATGCACTAATCCTTTAAACCCCTAGGTTACCCCTAGTGGATGAGTGTTGTCTCGTGAAGGTTTCCAGAGAAGATACTTACAAACTTCACTTTGTCTATCCGGATTTAAATTTCTTATTTCTTAATCATTACGAAACAAGATACACACCATATCTACTCAATTTGATTCACACATGGCTCTACTACAGACTTAAAGGCTATGCAAAAATATTCATAAACATATTAGCATCCAAAATCGTGTGTGCGTGATATGATTATATAAGTCAAAAATAATTCTCTAACTATAATGGCTGTTCCACTCATACTGACATATGTCTCAAAATTAAGGAGCATAAATCAAATGGAACGATCCTTGGCATAATCTCATGAAAGAATGTTAAAAGACATGAGCAATACAGTTAGTATATCTTTTAGGCATTAAAACATACACACTCAACCATATCTCCTAAAATCAAATAGGACTTTATCCGGTTATAATGGGGCCTTGGGTGAAGGTTCAAGAAATGAAGGGAATCAAGGATTCAAAAGAAGTTATCCCCTAGACGTTTCTATATTCAACACTTGCACTCTTCTTTTGATACAACATAAAAAATCATATCCCTTATTCTTTATTCACAAGCCATTGGCTTCCACACTCAACATTTTTTTTTCAGAATTTCATCTCATTTTACAATTTTTTCTTTCTTCTTTCATCTTTTTATCCATCATCTTTCTTTTTCATTCATTAATGATTGAATATTTCACCTCAATCCCAAACATATATCAAATGAATACAAATCTAGGGATAACCAAGGTAAGGTATACATAGACATTACTTGGGTAAGCTATTATTTGAGCTAAAGAAACGAATGTTTTTCATGGCTCAATTACAAATCCTAGAGATAATGAAATGAAATAACAGTCTTAAGTCTCAAATAAAGTTCAAACATGGCCGCAAAATAAAGTATGGAAAAGTGTTTTTTTTGTGAAGACACAAACAACTAATTACTCTTGCGCTCCTATGCAAAAATAGAATAATTAGATTATTGAAAGACAATGGATTTGAAACGAATATTATCTGAGAACATGTAGTATAACCCTCCAAGAATGAAAGACACTAGACTCATAGGTGATTTGATCTTAATCGAACACCCAAGTATTAAGCGGTCAAGTTGCAATATTACTCAGTGAAGTCTGAGGTTGAATCCTTAGGGAGTTATCGGTTGGAAACTTGATGTAGAAAAAAGTGAAATTGTTGTTCGTATAGTGTGCATTACAACATCTTGTGGTGTGAGCTTAAATTGATAAATAAATACTGAAAATAAACTTTGATTACAACAAATGAAAACGGTACTCTTTAGTCGGGGATCTGACGTGCATTATATTGGTTAACTATGAAAATGCCGCCTTACAGTAATTAACCCCTATGTCATAAAAAATTCAACTGCTAGGCTTGATGTATATGTTGAATCATATCACAGCAACTGTTAAGTTAGCCAAAAAGTCTATACACTTACAACAACCAAATTACCCTAGTAAATCCAAACGTGAACCATTCAAAAGGTTTACTATGGCTATTTGATCGACAGGTCTATGATTCAATAAAGACAGAGTTTCAATTTAAGCATTGAATCAAAGGCATTGACTATGACAAAACTTAACCCATCTATAACCAATCTCATCATGTAAGAAGTACAAAACAAAGTATAGATGAAATAGTAATAAACAATAAGTCTAGCTCGGTACTCATAACGTAAATGAAAACCATCCACCATTTAAGGGAGGTATAAACATTAAAGCATCAATAGAACATCAACCTTTTCATTACTAAAACAAATTTACACATGTTCTCACCCTTCACTAAAGAGTAAAAGAAAGACTTCTCACTCTCCATTGCTATAGATGAACAAGAAAAGTAGGAAAATATCATCCCCTACTGTGGTATATGCCTTCAAAATACGAAAGAAAAAGTAACCAAACCTTTCCCGAGGAATAGTTGAACCACCCCCTTTTCACTACTGAACTAGGGTGGAAGAGTGAGAGAGGTTCAATCCTCCAAGTACAAAGGAAAAAGAACTGTAATAGAGGGAATTTGTCTCAGGAGTATTAGGGTAGGGTGATTTTCTATCTACTGCTTTGCCTCCTGAAGCAGGAGAATTTTTTTTCTAAAAATATCTCCAAGCATGCCTATTTATAGGCCTAGTGAAACAGCTTAAGTCGGTTTATGGGAGAAGAGTGAATGGGAAGCTTTGTTGCATCAATAGACCAATGGGAGAAGGGCTAGGACTTAAGGCCATTAAGGCTACCGTCTAAATGCCACCACCACCGTCCGGACGGTTCTATTTCTCTAAAAATCCTCCTTGAAGCATTACTTTGTTGACCTTTTAACTTTAGGCACCATTGGGATGGTGGTTGTATCATCCGAACGCCAACTGGTTTTCCTCCTTTGTTTTCCTTTTTGCACTTTAATCCTCCAATTCTCTATAGTTGCATACAAAACCTTACAAAATAATTTTTTCAGACAATACGCATAATACTATTTAAATCAACCACTTTAGATCAATTAACGCACACAATTAACCCTAAACCCCTAATTCACTTATGCACTTTCTTGCGTTAATCACACCCCAACCAAACATTACTAATCCCTAGCAATATAAACAAAAAAAATTAGAAAACCACTTTCATAGATTTCACAATTGCAGTTAGCCTATGCAATATGCCTTTGAACCCCTAGGTGATCCCTAGTGGACAAGTTATCTCTCATAAGGTTTTTAGGGAAGGTACTTACAAACTTTAACAGTTAAGATAAAATAACTCATACCTTTCACACATAAGATTAAATCATTATTCCATCCTTCATTCAGACTATTCCCCATTCCCTTATCACTGTAAGAGTAACACACACCATTTGTAATACTATTCATTCCACTATTCATGAAAAACTTGTGTGTGTTTGTGGATTTCTTTAATTTCAAAAATACTTTAAGAAATATCATAGCCCTCCGCTATGATGTATAAAAATTAGCTTTGATGTCAATCCTTTCCTAGAAATCACTCAGCGAAGAATACTTTCAAGTTTTAGTGGTTATCACTCAAAATTTACATGTGATAAGAATATTTATAAACAAAGCAAAGTAATGACACGTGTAATATTCCAAACGAAAGTTGTGTTGAATAAAAACTGGAATTGAAAATAACCTCATGAAAAAATATCAACACTATATCAATAACATTATCAACATTCTCCCTTTAAAATGAATGATTGAGAGCAGCACATATGCATGACTTATGGAATAAAAAGGAACTTTATTATGGTTATAATGTGGCCAAGGGTGTTGGGTTTAAGAAATGACGTCTAAGGGATTCAAAAGCTATCCTTTTATTTTTGTGAGCACACATCTCCCTTTCAAACTTTACAGAACAACACCATTTTTCTCCATTCATATTTTGAACATCATACTTGGCCTTTCTTTTGTTTGCAAAACTTTCTTTCACAATCTTTTTTCCACACATTCTTTTCTTTCTTCCTTACTGTCCCTACCTTCCAAATGATATTTTTCCACTTTTCTTTCTCCATATAATGCTTTCTTTAAAAGAGGGTGCAAGAAAATTAGATAGCTAGGGTTGCATGAGTAATTCTTCTTGGCTTGGTCAACATATGAGTTAAAGAAAAGAAGGTTTACTTAGGCTTGATCATGTCTTACTAGGGATATATATTTGTGAAAGAAATGGGCAAGACTGAAAATAAAATCACAAATGACCTATGATCATTTTCTAGAATACACACACATGCATAATTCTCATAAGAATTGTAAAGGAGAATACTAACATGTCAATCAATCAATGTTTATCAAAACAAAATTAATGAGTTTACTCAATGAAATATTACGCTGAATTGAAATTATCAATCAATGTTCAAGATCTGCGCAAGGGTGTTTATCTCCACTATGCATGTAAGCCTTTCAAAGGATCATGCTATTTCAAAATAGGAAATCATTACTGTGCACAAAATAATAAGTTTTACATGAAAATATAAAAGCAATCCACAAATAGAGTATGAAAATCCCCTATGATTCGGTTAGGGTTATACCTGCAAGTAGACAAAATGACAGCTTAATCCTATCTTGAATCATATGAGCTATTCATCTTAACATATCAAATAACAAAACAATACTAAGCCAACATAAAATAACTAACTAACTGCAATTAAATTAACATTAAAATCATAAAACCAAAATTCTAAAAATAACATCCAAAGTATTTAAAACAGTGCATAAAGGTAAATATTCTGAGAAAAGAAGAGAGAGAGTAGTAGAAATGGATCCAAGAGAACTCCGACTAGCTATGCTGACGATAATGGGCCACCACCATATCTCTCCTAAGTTGTCTTAGGATCTCTCTTTGGTTCTCCTCGTATTGGATCATCCTATAGTCAAACTGGGTCATTCTTTGGTCATACTAGGTCATTTTTGTCTCGACAAAATTTGCCTATCCGTCTAATCATCCACTAGAATATAAGGCTGCTCATCCTATTGCTATTGCTTTTCTAGGGGCTGTAAATCTACTCCTTATTGGAATGGGTTTGTTGGTGGCACAAGTGGTACATCCTACTGTGTTTCTGCTTGTATTCCATGTCTCTTTTTCAATGAGGTCTTGTCTAGAAGTGCCAGATGCTCCACCATAGATTTTTTCGGGCTGCTCTGGTTCTTTTGGCATCACTGGGGTGGTGGAGAAGCTCCTCGCCTCGGACGGCTTGAAGATGCACCATCCTTGTGTGCACTATCGTCTCTTCCTTGGACCCATAATGAAATTTTTGTTTTTCTTGACAAAAAGTGGGTTTTCACATGATTTCAATAGGTAAAAGTTTGTATAATGCAATGGGTAATTGTTTATTTAGAGCAAAATCGAAGAAAAACTGATGGGTAGGGCAGATTTGAGGAAATAAGGTAGTTTGGGTTATTTTTGAAAGAACTGTTGTGAGGGAAACCAGGCTGATCTGGTTTGCAAAATAGACTACTTTTATAGAAGGCAGTATCGTCTGGATGCCACCACCGCCGTCCGGACGGTGGTCAGCTAATTTTCATGCAGGCTCCTCCTTGGTTGTGACCTTTTGATTTCCTTTTTCCCAGCTTTTAGTTACAATTCCTATAGTCATAAAACTCCATATTAATTCAAAATTCCTCATTTCCCCAGTTAACGTCCTAATTAACACATATCAACATTAAAATACCAACTTAAACATAAAAACGAAACTTTCTAAAATTTAAAATTAAACACACCAAAAACAAATAAAATAACACCAAAATATACTAACTTCCTAACTATTTATAGAAAAGGTTCAATACTTATTCTGACTCTTCTAATTCCGATAGATTAGCGAACCAACCAATCTCATTCTGCACATATCTTGTAAACATTGGACTAGAATAAGATGGCATCTCAGGAAAATTCTTGCTTTGCCCATACTTAATCCAATCGAGACGATCAAGTGCACGACCTAAGGTCAGTTGAGTTGAGAACATTGGTTAAATTGCCTCATATGCATGAGTCAACCACATCATTCACACCCACCAAGACGTCTTGCTCGTCGACTCTTAGGATATGAACTTTTTTCGCACAGGGGTTTTGGTTGATTTTCAATTAACTCTTCCTTTCTAACCCATCTTGCCTTTATCATTATCAAATGGTGCACATCCATTGGGAATGTGTGTAACACCCTAAGGTTAAACCAAAAGAGTTTTTTTTATCCATTTTTTGAAATTTTTATAAAATTTTTTAAAAAAAGAATCATTATCCGATTCTTTAACGTCTGTTAATCAGAACGATAATTATGGATTATTCTCTCCCCAAACTAAACTTAACATTGTCCTAGGGTAAAGAAAAATGATAAATAGTTATGGAAACAAAACACATCCATAGAGCAAAACGTAAATCTGTAAAACAAACAAACAATCAATACAAACTATTTACAAACAGGTATACCTAATAGATTTTCAAGACAATTACTTTGGTTCCATTAACTTAATGGAATCCATATTTCAAACAAATTCATCATAAAATGGCTTAAGTCTTTGACCGTTCACTTTAAAAAAATTTCCACTTGTTAGATTTTCAATTTCCACTGCCCATGTTCAAATGCTTGTTTAACGATGTATGGACCCATCCACCTACACCTCAACTTGCCAGGAAATAGATAGAGCTTGGAGTTAAATGAGAGGACTTTCTGGAATGTAAAAAGGACTTTTGCAAAATGTTTTTATCACGAAAAATCTTCATTCTAGTCTTGGCAATTTTCGCATATCATATGCTTCATTTCTCAACACTTTCAATTTACTATTCTAAAGCTTAAGGGAAGCACTTGTTTTACTTAAATCAAAATTCATGATTTTGATTGCCCAATATACTTAATGTTCTAATTCCATAGGCAAGTGATATGATTTTTCATAAATCAGCGGATAAGGAAACATACCTAAAATAGTTTATAAGTAGTGTGGTATGTCCAAAGCGTATCAGTTAGCCACAAGGACCGATCTCTGTAGTCTAGGTTAACCATTTTTTTCCAAAATATGTTTTTTCTTCTGATTGGCTAATTCAACTTATCCACTTGTCTGAGGATGATAAGGGGTAAATACTTTATGAGATCAAATATTTTCTCATTAGATTTTCAAAAGATCCGTTGCAAAAATTTGTACCCCCATTACTTATAGTAGCTCAACGAATTCCAAATTGAGACAAAATATTTTTTTTTAAAAATCTGACTAGAGTACGGTGATCATTATTTTGAAACAAATTTGCCTCAACCCATTTGGAGATGTACTCAATAGCAACCAAAATATACAGATATCCAATGGAGGGAGGGAATGGTCCCATAAAATCAATGTCCAAACAATCAAAAATTTCAATAATCAAAATAGCATTTAAGGGCATAATATTTATTTTTAAAATACTCCCCAACCTTTGACATTGGTCACAATTTAGACAACAAGCATATACGTCTTTAAAAAAAAAGTGGGCCAGTAAAATCCACATTGTAAAATTTTAACAGCAATTTTTTTTTTGGAGAAAAATGCCCACCACAGGCTTCAGAATGACAAAAATAAATAACTTGACAAATTTCATTATTGGGTACACAACGCCTTATAATCTAATCCTTGTAGTATTTGAACACAGAGAACCTTGTTTATTACAAACAGTTGCTCTTCTGGAAAAGTTTCTTTGATCGGTGTTGGCTCCTCTTTTGTATCATAATTCAGCCTTGACAGATGATTAGCTTCCACATTTTCAACTCCCTTCTTATTTTTCATAATGAGATCAAACTCCTAAAGCAAAAGTATCTATCGGAGGAGATGTGGCTTAGTTTTTTTCTTTGTGAGCAAGTACTTCAAAGCTGCATGATCAGTAAACACAGCAATTAAGGATCCAGCTAAATAGGATTGAAATTTATCTAATACAAGGAAGTCCTTTTTTGTTATGCAATAATTCATCTGTGCATCATTCAAAGCTTTACGTGCGTAGTAAATCACATAAGGCATAATCATTAGCATCACACAAAAGTTCAAACGACAAAGACCAGTTAGGACGTTGAATAATCAATGTAGAAATAAGCATGCCTTTAAGTGTATCAAAAGCTTTTTGACATGCAATTCCAATTAAACAAAACATCTTGACACAAAAGATTACACATAGGTCTAGATATTAAACTGAAATCTTTTATGAATCTCCTGTAGAATCCTGAATGACCTGGGAATGGTTGAATATCTTTTATAGTCTTTGGTGGAGGGAGATTTCCTATCAAACCAATTTTTTGACTTATCAACTTCAATTCCCTCAATAGAAACAATATTACCAATGACAGTACCTTGTGTAACCATGAAATGATATTTTTTTCTAATTTAAAACAAAATTTGTCTTCTTACACCGAATAAGGACTTTTTCAAGATTTTCTAGACACAATTGAAATGAATCACCTTATACAGAAAAATCATCCATGAAGACTTCTAAAATTACTCCACCATGTCATTGAAAATACTCAACATATAATACTAAAAAGTAATTGGAGCATTACACAATCCAAATAACATTCTTTTATAATCAAAAGTGCCAAAAGGGAATGTAAAAGTGTCAATTGCTATTTCAATTTGGTTATAGCCGAAATATCGATCCAAAAAATAATAAAACTCATGTCCAGCTATCCTTCCAAGAAATTGGTCTACAAAGGGTAGAGAAAAATGGTCTTTTCTAGTAAGAGAATTACCTTTCAATAATCGATACACATATACCAACTGGTGACTGTACACATAGGGACCAATTCATTTTCTTGATTTCTCACTACCGCGACACCAAAATGTTTGGGTATTACTTCTGTAGAGTTGACCCATTCACTATTAGATATAAGGTATATAGTACCAATATCTAACAATTTAAGCACTTCAGCCCAAACAACTTCCTTAGATGTGGATTTAATCTACGTTGTGGTTGTCGGGACAGTTTAGAGTCTACCTCCATGTTTATACAATGAGTACTGAGAAAAGGACTTATTCCCTTTATATTGGCCATCATCCAACCAATTACACTTTGATGATTTTTTATGACCCTTATCAGTTGACTTTTTTGAGACTCTAATAACTTTGAAGGGATCACCACTAGATAAGTTTCTTTCACCCTCCAAAAAGACATAATTCAAGTAGAGATTTTAACTCTGGTTTGAGAGCTATGACACTAGACTCGACAAACTTTGTTCCATTTGATGATAATTCTTCAAGTTTTGGAACACATGTTCCAACATTAGACATATTTACAACAGAATCACCATTATTTATCGACTCTAACAATCTTTTACTCTTTTTTACTACAAGCATTTTCAAACAGACTTTGAGTCGATGACTCTGTGCAATTTACTTCATACAAATCATCATAATCCCTAGGCTACTGAGCAATATCAAACACATTTAATTCCAATGTCATGTTACCAAATGAAAGTTTCATGATTCCATCCCTACAATTAATCAAAGCATTAGATATAGTGAGGAACAGAAGACCCAAAATGAAAGGAATTTGTGTAGTGACATGCAAATTTGGCTGTGTATCCAAAAAAATAAAGTCCACAAGAGAATAGAATTATCAATTTGAACAAGAACATCCTCAACAACTCCTCAGGGAGCTTTCACAGATTGGTCATCCAACTACAATGTAACATTTGTGGGTTTCTAATAAGCATAGATTATTGCATATCATGTATCTCTTTGCACCCATTTATACTTGCTTTTGTGGTAAAAATAAGGAAAATGCACTTAAACTCACATTTAATGGAGATTCATGTGATTATAGTTAAAGCACAAGTAAGGGTGTGTATTAAGCCTCCCATCATGTGCTTAAAGTCAGTGGAGAAGAAGGGAAGGCTTAACGGATGGCTCAAGAACTTACCGGTAGAAGTTGGTCAAAACCTACTTGGTCTCGTTTGCTTTGTCCTTGTCATGTACATCAAAAACTTAGGTGGTAGAGGATTGGGTTCCGTGCCCGCGGGTGTTGAGTTTAGTTCGTTTAGTTCTTCAAAGAACCAAAGAGAAAACACTCAAAATTTGCCGAATAATGATCTGAATGCCTATTTATAGGCTGGCCATTTACAAGGAAACAAATCCTAATCTATTAAGGAAACAAATCCTAATCTAAATAGGAATAAATAAAGACTAAATTTGTGACCCTTTCTCTCAAGAATGCCCTTGAGTGAATAGTGTCACGGTTACTGTAGCATGAACAGTACCATGCTGTAGTACTTATTCTAAACCCTAGTTCAAATAAAATAATAAGACATATGTTGGCAAAGCATCCTCAAACCCACTTATTCTAAACAAATAATAAAAATTATTTAAACAAATTGAAAGGCTTAACAACAAAAAAACCAATTGAATCTTAGCCTTAGCCCCTAGATGGATTCTTCTAGAACTTGAATCATGTTGATGAATCTTTGTTGCCCAAGTGGATCATGGTCAATGGGCCTCCACAAACTTGCTTGATTCCATGCCTCTAGAATTAGTCCATTGAGTACCTCTTTAAACTTCCTTGCTCGTGCTCTCGTAACCGGTCCACTTGGAACTTGAACTAAATCCCTTGAAGTTATGTTATGATTTGCATCATTCCCCTCCTCTTGAAAAGGATTTGCCCTCAAATCATCACCTACATCAAAAGGACTCAAATCAGTAACATTAAAAGTAGCACTTACATTGTACTCACCAGGTAAATCTAGCTTGTAGGCGTTGTCATTGATGCGCTCTAGAACTTGGAAAGGACCATCTCCCCTTGGAAGCAATTTGGAACGTCTTTGCGCCGGAAATCTCTCTTTTCTCATATGCAGCCAAACCCAATCTCCGGGTTCAAAAATCAGCTTGTGACGTCCCTTGTTGGCTTATTTTGCATATTGCTCCGTTCTTCGCTCAATGTTGAGTCTTGCTTTCTCATGAATCTGCTTGACAAAGTCAGCTTTCTTCTTGCCATCTAAATTAATATGCTCAGTCAAAGGTAAAAGAGATAAATCCAATGGGGTTAAAGGATTAAATCCATACACAATTTCAAATGGTGAAAATTTAGTAGCAGAATGAATGGATTGGTTATAAGCAAACTCAACATGTGGTAAACATTCTTCCCATGTTTTGATGTTCTTTTTAATGATTGCCCTCAATAAAGTAGACAAAGTCCTATTTACTACTTCAGTTTGACCATCAGTTTGTGGATGACAAGTAGTAGAAAACAATAGCTTAGTACCTAGCTTACACCACAAGGTCTTCCAAAAATAGCTCAGGAACTTAGCATCTCGATCTGAAACAATTGTTCTAGGCATGCCATGTAATCTCACAATCTCTCCAAAGAACAAGTCAGCAACATGCGCAACATCATCCGTTTTGTGACAAGGAACGAAGTGTGCCATCTTAGAGAATCTATCCACAACCACAAAAATTGAATCTCTCCCACGCTTAGTCCTAAGCAATCCTAACACAAAGTCCATTGAAATATCAATCCATGGCTCACTAGGAATTGATAAAGGAGTATACAAACCATTGGGCTGCACTCTGGATTTAGCTTGCCTACATGTAATACATCTACCACAAATTCGCTCAACATCTCTTTTCATGTGAGGCCAATAGAAGTGTTCTTGCAATACGGCTAAAGTCTTTGCAACTCCAAAATGTCCCATTAATCCCCCACCATGCGATTCTTGCATTAACAACTCCCTCAAGGAACATTTAGGCACGCATAGCTTATTCTCTCGAAATAGGAATCCATCAAGTCTAAAGAACTTACCACTACCAGTTTTCTCACAAGCCCGGTATTCCTCACAAAATTCGTAATCATCAACGTATAAATTTTTAATGTGCTCAAAACCAAGGAATTTTGCATCAAGTGTAGAGAGTAATGCATACCTGCGAGAAAGTGCATCGACGACCACATTCTCCTTAGCTTGCTTATACCAGATGATGTATGGGAACGTCTCAATGTACTCCACCCATCATGCATGCCTTTTATTTAGCTTGTGCTGGCCCTTCAAGTGTTTCAAGGACTCATGATCGGTGTGAATCACAAATTCCTTAGGCCATAGGTAGTGTTGCCATGTCTCTAAAGCTCGAACCAATGCATACAACTCCTCATCGTAAGTTGGGTAGTTTAAGGCTGCCCCGCTTAGTTTCTCGCTGAAGTAAGCAATTGGTCGTCCTTCCTGCATAAGCACTGCTCCTATGCCAATACTTGAAGCATCACATTCAATCTCAAACATTTTCAAAAAGTTAGGTAAAGACAATAAGGGGGCGTTGTCAGCTTCTCTTTGATTAATTGAAACGCCTTTTCTTGTTCTTCACCCCATCTAAATCCAACATTCTTCTTGATCACTTCAGTAAGTGGTGCGGCTATGCTACTAAAATCCTTCACAAACCGCCGATAGAAACTAGCAAGTCCATGAAAACTACGAACATTACTTACACTTGTGGGACTCGGCCATTCTTGGATTGCACGTACCTTCTTTGCATCAGAATAGTTATAGCAGTCAAATATGAACTCCATCTTCTTCTCCCACTCAAGGTATGCTTCAGGATCGGATCTACCTTGAAAGGATGGAATTTTCAGAATAGTTATCGCCCTGGTTCCTAGCTTCTCTAAACTGCCCTACATGTCTCCTAACAACAGAATTCTGATCATCTTCTTCATCAAAACCAGCCCCATAAGGTTCTTCATCTTCTTCCCTTACTTCCCTTGGTTGAACTCTTTCCCTTCTATGCACATTAGGGACGTTTTGTGGCTGCCCCTCTTGTGTTTTCTCCATCTAATCTATCCGTTCATGAACTTGCTCTAGTTCCAACTTCATCACACGCCTCATCTCACTCATCATGGTCTCCATAAACAATTTTGGGTCAGCAAGATCCATATCATTGTTGTGAGACATGATTGCTACAAAACAAAGTTAGAAACAAAATAATAATAATAATAATAATAATAATAATAATAATAAAAGAACCTCACAATTCTCTCCCTTACGTGTTTACACTCAAGAATGTGGATCACTCTACATTCGTGTTTAACTCAAAATACATGGCTATTTATTTATTTATTTTTTATTTTTTTTACGCTCCAATGTTCTCACCACTCTTGCCTTTTTTTCCACTCAATAATCTCTCTTTCAGTTCTTCTGAAACTAAACAAACAATTCTCAAAATTTCAAGCTACAATTCACCAAGAACTCATCAGGGAATTTCAGGTTTGAGGAGCAAGAATTCAAGGAACACAGCTGGTTAGATTTTCGGAAGCACAAATTTGCAAGACTTCCAACAAAAAAAAAAAAAAAACCTGATTTTGGGGCGAGATGGTTTACGGACTTATTGGACCCTAGATGGATGATTTACAAACAATCTGATTTTTTTTTTTGGGCGATGTATAAGCACAAACAATCTGACTTCTTTTTTTTTTTTTTTTGGATGAGCACAAACAATCTGACTTTTTTTTTTGTCTCTGGCTCTTTTTTTCTTCTTTTTTTTTTTTGACCAGAAACTAACTTTTTGTGGTAACAGAATATGAATTTGTAATAAATAGAACCAACAAAATACGAGCAGAATAGGGTAAAAGAAATTGAGCTACACTTGCGTATGTGAACCAAATTTTTAGGAACTAAAAGACACAGAGTAACGAAGAAAAAGGGACAAAGGAATAACGAAGAGAAAGGTTTTAAGTGATAGGCAAACCTGAACTCGAGTCTTTGCTCTAATACCAAATGGTGCGGTACCCGCAAGAATAACGAGAACCAACAACGAAAAGAACCCAAGATCGTTTAACGATCAGATTTTATGATAAACCTTGACCCATTGTTTACAACAAACAAGAATCTTGGTATATAGACCTCAACCCGCTGTTTGTGAAACAAGAACCTCGGTATAAAGGAAGACACCACAAACGGTGTGAAAACCCGTTTGATAAGTCGTTGGTGAACGCCACGGAAAATTCCGATAAGTTCGTTTAGTTCTTCAAAGAACCAAAGAGAAAACACTCTCAAAATTTGCTGAATAATGATCTGAATGCCTATTTATAGGCTAGCCATTTACAAGGAAACAAATCCTAATCTATTAAGGAAACAAATCCTAATCTAAATAGGAATAAATAAAGACTAAATTTGTGACCCTTTCTCTCAAGAATGCCCTTGAGTGAATAGTGTCACGGTTACTGTAGCATGAACAGTACCATGCTATAGTACTTATTCTACACTCTAGTTCAAATAAAATAATAAGACATATGTGGGCTAAGCATCCTCAAACCCACTTATTCTAAACTAATAATAAAAATTATTTAAACAAATTGAAAGGCTTAACAACAAAAAAGCCAATTGACTCTTAGCCTTAGCCCCTAGCTGGATTCTTCTAGAACTTGAATCATGTTGATGAATCTTTGTTGCCCAAGTGGATCATGGTCAATGGGCCTCCACAAACTTGCTTGATTCCATGCCTCTTGAATTAGTCCATTGAGCACCTCTTTAAACTTCCTTGCTCGTGCTCTCGTAACCGGCCCACTTGGAACTTGAACTAAATTCCTTGAAGTTGTGTTATGATTTGCATCATTTTTCGATTTGTTTAAAGGATTTTTTATTATTAGTTTAGAATAAGTGGGCTTGAGGATACTTAGCCCATTTATGCCTTATTTCTTATGAATTATTTTGGGAAGGCCTTGTATTTTGGCCAAGGGCTTATTAAGAAAGTTATTATTTTATTTGAACTACGATTTTAGAAGTTACTGTAGTGTAACACTATTCATGCTACAATACCCCCCACAACACTATTCACTCAAGGGCATTTTTGAGAGAAAGGGTCACAAGTTTTAGTCTTTAGTTATTCCTATTTGGGGTTGGATTGTCAAAATATAAAATCCTATTAGGATTTGTTTCCTTAGTAGATTAGGATTTGTTTCCTTAGCAGATTAGGAATTTTCCTTGAAATGGCCAGTCTTATAAATAAGCGTTGAATCAATGAAAAGGGGTAGATAATTATTCAATAAAATTTGAGAGTGTTTTCTCTACGATATTTCGTGGAGTTCACCAGCGAATTATCAAACGGGTTTCCAC
The DNA here is from genome assembly GCA_963454935.2 of Ilex paraguariensis. Lineage (NCBI taxonomy): Eukaryota > Viridiplantae > Streptophyta > Magnoliopsida > Aquifoliales > Aquifoliaceae > Ilex > Ilex paraguariensis. The sequence goes on along the minus strand of CAUOFW020001196.1, from coordinate 16,280 downwards.
CACCATTTGTGGCATCTTCCTCATATCGAGGTTCTTGTTTCACAACAAATATCGAGTGGAGGTCATATATACCAAGGTTCTTGTTTTTCTCACTGAAGGCCACATTGGCAAATGAAAAAGAGACTAAGGGCAACTCTGAGGGGGGTGAGACACATAAAAAGAAAAAAATTATTGATTTGAATGTGCATGATTGTCCTATTTCGGCCCCTTTTCCCCGATGTTTGAAGCCACCAGCTAAACTTGCTAACTATTCAAATATCAGTAAAATGTTTAAGTAGGTGAAGATAAACATTCCACTCCTAGATGCCATCAAGCAAATACCTTCAAGTGCAAAGATTTTGAAAGACTTGTGCACCATGAAAAGGAAGATGAATGTGCATAAGAAGGCATTTCTCACGGAACAAGTGAGTTCCATTTTGCGGGCCAACACACCACCCAAGTTCAAAGATCCCGACTGCTCTACCATTGCCATAACCATAGGAATTTGTTGTGTGGAGCAAGCACTTCTAGACTTGGGAACAAGTGTCAACCTCCTACCCTTTTCAGTGTAACAACAATTGCAACATGAAGAGTTAAAACCAACCCCAATCACTCTTCAATTGGGAGATCGAAGTGTTAGAACACCAAGGGGAGTAGTTGATGATGTTTTAGTTCAAGTAGACAATTTCTATTTTTTCGTTGATTTTATTGTACTTGATACTCATCCGGTTGCTAATCCTAGTTCACAAATTCCTGTCATACTAGGTAGGTCTTTCCTTCTTAAATCTAATGTTGTGATAAATTGCAGGAATAGACTAATGAAGATTGTCTTTGAGAACATGACAATAGATCTTAATGTATTCAATTTGTGCAACCAATCGGGTGATACTGAGGAAGTGCATGAGGTCAATCAGATTGACACTTTGGTGGGGGACCATATGGAGCTACTTTGCAATTCAAAGTTGGGGGATGAAGAGTTTGATAAGGAGTGGAAAAACTGTGCAAGGCGTATGAAATTAGGCCCCGACATTTGAGAATCTCCCACAACAAGAGAAGAAAAATTTTCCATCAACCATATAAACTCCCATATTGGAGTTGAAGCCACTACCTTCTACACTAAAGTTTGCATTCCTAGGGGAACACAAGACATTCTCGGTGGTGATAAGCTCTTTCTTAGAGCCAAGGCAAGAAGAGGATTTATTGAAAGTGTTGAGGAGGCATAAGGGAGTAATCGGTTTGACAATTGCCGATATCCAGGGGATTAACCCCCTCATTTGCACACATCGAATCTATTTAGAGGAAGACTCTAAACCAACCCGACAACCACAAAAGGAGGCTAAATCCTATCATGAAGGACGTGGTGAGGGATGAGGAGCTCAAACTACTTGATATGGGCATTATCTTTACAATTGTCGATAGTAAGTGGGTTATCCCATACAAATAGTACCAAAGAAGTTGGGAGTCACGTGGTAGCAAATGAGGATAATGAGTTGATTCCAACAAGGGTGGTCACCAGTTGGAGGGTTTGCATTGATTATCAGAAGATCAACTCATACACAAGAAAAGATCATTTCCCTTGCCGTTCCTTGATCAAGTGTTGGAGAGGGCAATTGGTCATCTATTCTACTATTTCTTGGATGGCTACTCTAGCTACAATCAAATAGAGATTGCATTGAAGGACCAAGAGAAGACCACCTTCACATGCCTTTTTGGTACCTTTGCCTACAACCGCATGTCATTTGGATTGTGCAACGCCCCGGGAACTTTTCAGAGATGCATGATGGGGATCTTTAGCGATATGGTGGAGAACATTGTGGAGGTGTTCATGGATGACTTCTTAGTGTTTGGGGACTCATTCAATGGTTGTTTGGAGAATTTGGAGAGTTGCCAGAAAGATGTGAAGAGAAGAACTTGCTGCTCAATTGGGAGAAGTGCCACTTCGTGGTGACTCAAGGGATAGTGCTTGGGCACATCGTGTCTGCAAAGGGGATCGAAGTAGACAAATCCAAGGTAGAAGCAATTTCCAACCTCCCCACTCCAAAGGTAGGCATGCTCACTTCACCTCCAATCATGCGACCACCCAAGTGGGAATTACCATTTGAGCTTGGTGATTATGTGATCGGTGCAGTGCTGGGTCAAAGGGAAGAAAAAAGGCCTTATGTAATATACTATGCTAGGAAAACCCTAAATGAGGCACAAATGAATTACACTACTTCTGAAAAAGATTTGCTAACTATAGTATTTGCATTATACAAGTTTAGGTCATACACCATTGGTTCGCCTATTGTAATCTACACTGATCACTGTGCTTTGAAGTATTTGTTATCTAAATAAGACACGAAATTGAGACTCATTAGCTGGATCCTCCTCCTTTAAAAATTCAACTTGATCATCAAAGACAAGAAAGGAGTTGAGAATGTGGTGGCGGACCACTTGTCACAGCTTGTTGTCCAAGACGCCGAAGAGCACATCCCTAGTCCTGATTTGACCATTTGTTTTCCATTCATTATGTTTGTCCTTGGTATGCTAATATATGTAATTTTCTTGCCACAAGACAAATCCCACCGCATTGGAGCCCGGAGGACAAACGAAAATTCATGGTGAATGTGAAGTACTTTTACTTTGACAACCCGTACCTGTTCAAATATTGCCCCGATCAAGCCATGCAGAGGTGCATACCTGAAGATGAACAATGGGATTTCTGGCATTCTAAGGCATGCGGTGGACACTTCTCTTCCAAGAAGACTTCAACTAAGGTTTTGCAATCTGATTTTTATTGGCCTTCTCTAATTACAGATTGTGTTTCATTTTACAAAAATGTAATAGGTGCCAAAGGTTAGAAAGTATGACCCGTAGGAACATGGTGCCCTTCTCCCCCATACTTATATTTGTGATATTCAATTGTTAGGGCATCGACTTCATGGGTCCATTCACTATGTGCTTTGGCTACCTTAATATTTTATTGGCAGTGGACTGTGTGTTCAAGTGGGTAGAGGGCATCCCAACCAAGACCAATGACCATCGTGTTGGGTCAAATTTTTAAAGGAAAATATTTTTTCAAGGTTTAGTTACCTCCTGCAATGTGATTAACCTTAATTAGTATATAAATCATAATAGTTAATAAGTCAAATTAATAAGCTAAAATAACCAAAAACTAGTAATTAAGGTCAATTAGGGTTTGTGTGGGAATTAGAGTTTTATGTGTGTTAGGTTTAAAATTTTCAGGTTTTGATGTAGAATTACTACAAAATGCAAGGAGCAAAGTATGAAGGATTGAAACAATGAAGGAAGGAAGTGTAATTTCAATAAAACAAGAGTCAACATGCATGCAAGTTGATATTCCAGCAAGGTCCCACTGTCCGGACGGTGGTGGTGGCATTCGTACAGTCCCCATTGGCGGCTAAACTTATCCTGATTCCTCTTGCTTACTTCATCCTCTATATAAACACATGCAAGCCTCCCTTTTCAAGAGGCCGGACACCAAGAGCTCCAGAGAAGTTCAAGAGAGAAAAAGAAAAAAGAGAACAAGAAAAAGAAAGAAAGAAATTAAGAAAGAGAAATTGCAACCGGGTCCGTCATACACTTCAGTCCAAATCCCATATTTTTACATTTTTGTTGTGTCTTTTTATTCAGATAATTGAACAACCGCCACTTTTTTGTCATAACCGATAATAAAGGTGGTTGTGTTTCCGTCATTGCTTGTGAAAAACGTTTTAGGGTTTGTATTTTAATTTTAGTTGTAATGAAAATTGCTCGCACTGCTTGCTTGTCTATAGCCATGGGGCGTGAGTAGTTACTTATATCCTCCAGTGAGAGGTAAACATATGTACAATATTGGTTAATTTCTAGAAATGCTAATGTTTTATATATTGATATATATATATATATATATATATATATATATATATATATATATATATATATATATATATATATATATATATATATATGTGTATTATATGCTTCATGCATGATACAGTGATGTACATAATTTCGGTGTTGTGTCTAAAAATGTGTCATCAGTGCATCATGAACCTGTCGGTTAAATATCTACGATTTTCCTATCGGTATGGTTTATCCTCCACCGGAACGCTGAGGATGTTCTATTGATGCATGGTACAAAACCGAAATGAAGGAATGAATGACTTGTCCTTCTAGATTATCAGGGTTGTTTAACTACTATATGTAACTATCAGATTAATGACATAAGTGATCCTCATGAATGGATTGTCCTTCTAGATTACTAAGATCGTTTAACTAGTATAAATGATAATATTATCAGTCGAATATCTACGACATTCCTATTGGTATAGTTTATCCTCCACCAGAATGTTGAGTATATATATATATATATATGTATATATATATATATATATCACAGATGATTTATTGAATAATTCAAGTATTCCTCGTGAATGACTTGTCTTCTGGTTCACTCGAATTAGTCAAATGAAACATCTATAACTAGCTAACCTAAGAAGTTATTGTGTTATGACTTAATAACACCAGTTAACCTAAGAAATGGTTGTGTTATGGTTTATTATGTATGCACCTAATATTATGGAGTCAATTGAATAATTCAAGTATTCCTCATGAATAGCTTGTCCTTCTGGTTTGGTTGCATTGATCAATTGTCATGGATACCACCAGCTAACCTAAGAAGTTGCTGTGTGGTGGTTTATATACATCAAACCTACCAGTTGACTTACTAGTAAGATGGAAGTTAATTGCTGTAAGGTAGCATTTCTAGTATTTGACCAACATAACGCATATGGGGTGTGACACCCCAAAAATCTGGGGCTCTGTTGATCACCCATCAATCCGCGAAATGTCTCTGGATATCGTGTAACTCAATATTACGCCGTGATGCCCCATTTACTAGGGTCCTTAATTTAACGAAATTCGGGCAGAGTCTCCTTTGTACGGGGAGCTCTACCCAAAATACAACCTGTGCAATATACATTAACATGCCCTATCTGAGGTTCAATATAATACAATGACCACATCGAGTCCATTTATAAGTAAAACTTGACCACACCGAGTCCATTTATCCACACTCAAATAACAGATGCATCATTATATTAAAACGGCCATATAAACTCAGTTACAATTCTTTTACACATTACATGCCCAAAACATAGTTTCACATAAACCAAGGTTAAAGGCCACAATTCGGCCTCTCTTCACCCTTGAGGATCCAAGTATGGGTCGTCCATCGATGTGTATCCAGCACTTGAAATATTTTTCCGTATAGGGTGAGCCACGCCTAGTAAAGTAATTCTTATAGAGGCTACTCCCCACCTAAGTGCACATATAATGCTCACATACAAAATTTCATATTCATATCAACATTCCAAGTAAGAATATGCATTCAATGTTGGAATTTATCATGTCATGCCATGAAATGAGATGAGACTCACTCATGCCAATCAACCCGAGCTCTTCCAAGCTCCTCAACGCATGCAAGTGCCAATGTGTATGGAATCATCATTTATGTTGCACATCAAATGACTTTTACCAATCTAGGATCTTTGTATGGGGTGGACGTTCTTGGGCTTACACCAAGGGTCTCCAACCTTCTCGAAATTTATGGACTTCCACCAAGGGCTCCGCGTACACCCACGCATTTCATGGGCCAAGCCAAGGGAGTGTGTATCCCAATCACCGGGCCTTGTACCCGAGGAATTTTCTAGTCCCTCCTTGCTAATCCCAACCCTAATCACCATGCAACCTGTGCAACTCGGCCAAGTCTTCGACCAAGCTTAATCGAGTCCACTCGTCATCCACCAACTGTGGTGTTGACGACAACCATGGACACACCCACATGATGCGATGTTATCGTGCATATGCAATATGATGTCCCATTGCACAATTATAACATATTCAATATGCTATGAAAGACATGAACAATATCAATATAGTTTACATATCCCATGGCAAAATTATATCATAAGCATATAATTCTCATAATTCTCCACAATATCAATATAACACAAACATGTATATACATTGATAATTTTCATATTAGAATTTCACAACACAATTCCAGGCATATTATCACAACTTTTATGCCAATAACACACTTAATCACAAAGGTGCAATATACCGCATACCATCACATGTAGTAGCCCACATAAGGGCTCTTAAATAAGCCACAAAATAGCCCCTATATAAGTCATCAAAATAGCCCCTATATAGGCCATAAAATAGCCCCAAATTCAGCCACAAAATAAGTCCTAAAATAGCCCCAAAATAGGCCATTTAACAGTCCCAAAATAGTCCATATAATGGCCCCTAAAACAGTCTCAAAACAGGCTGTTTAACAGCCCCTAAAATAGTCCATGTTCAGTCACATAACAGTCCACATTTCAACCACATAACAGGCCATAAAATAGTTGCAATTTCAGCCACAAAATAGTCCATATTTTAGTCACATAACAGTCCATATTTCAGGCCATAAAATAGGCGCAACTTCAGCCACAAAATAGTCCCAAATTCAGTCCAAAATACAACCACATAGCAGTCCATATTTTAACCCAAAATGGTCCATCATTTCAACCCCAAAATAGTCCATAGTTTTAGCCCCTAAACCAGCCCTAAAACAGCCCCAAAAGAGAGGAATAAAACCAAGGTAAGAAGAACCATACCTCAGTAGAAGTTGTAGAGAACTTCTATAACACCAAAACAACTTCAAAGCTTTGATTTTTTCCAAAGTCTCTTCTTAGATCTTCGCTGAAATCCACTCTTTTTGGTACGTACGCGTAGCCGTCATCAAGGAGATGAACTTTAGCTCTTGGTCCGAGTTGATCCGAGCGACAGAAGTTCGAAGATCCGAGGTAGAAAGCTTGAAGAACTTGAAGTTTTTCTTCTCTTTTCTTTCCTCTCTATGGCTGGCCAAACAAGACTCAAAATGGGTGAGAAAATATTTGATTTTTCAGATATTTGCCCCTATTTATACCCCCTTAATGTGCGGTCCAAATTGCACCGCATATTTCTGACTTTTGAATCCATTTTTTGTCCCGAAACGATTCATTATATTTCAGATTAAGTTCAAATTAATTTTATTTGAACTTTAACTTAATTTTTAAAAAATTTTATAAAATATATTTTTGGGGATCTTTAAAATGTCATTTGCCATGCAATCACCTCGAACGACGTGCAAAAATTTGACTATCTCAGAATTTAACAAAATTTGACAAGGTGATTAGATTTTGTGATACTAACCCAACGACGAACTCCGTTTCCTCATTCGAGGTCTAGAACATGAGTATTTTAAATATGTATTATATTGGTAAATTACCATTTTACCCTTTATTGGAAAAAATTTAAATTTTTCTCAGCTTTTACATTTTTCTCCCCTGAAAAGAATTTCGTCCCCAAAATTCACATGCACATGCACATACAATCACATGCATACGCAACAGTCAAAGAATGCTAAATGACTATAGGAATGTACCTTTATCCTCAAATAAGAAGGGATAATTGGTACAGATGGTGTCCTCACGCTCCCATGTCGACTCCTTCACTCCCCAGTGCTGCCACAACACCTTCACTAACCACACGATCTTGCCTCGCAAAATCTATTCTTGACTATCCATGATGCACACTGGTCCTTCCTCGAAGGTCCCATCAGCATCAACAACAAGCTCTCCCCATTCCACCGCATGAGTCAGATCCGAGGTGTATTTCCAGAGCATAGAGACATGGAAATACCGTATGAACACCTGATAGATTTGATGGTAACGCCAACTGATAAGCCAATGCACCCACCCTCTCGAGTACCTCGAAGGGCCCGATATACCTCGACGAAAGCTTTCTTCGCTTACCAAACCAGACCACACCTCTATTAGGCATCACCTTCAAGAAGATGTGATCTCCCACCTCAAACTCTAGAGGTCGCCGCCATTTTGTTGGCATAGCTCTTCTGTCAACTCTAAGCCTTGGGAAGACGCTTCCGTATCAAGTCTACCTTCTCAAAGGTGTCCCTAACCAAATTCGGACCCATAGAGGGTCTCTTTCCCACTTCGTCCAACAAATCGGAGATCGACAAGGCCTCCCATATAGTGCCTCATTGGGTGCCATTTGTATGCTCGTCTGATAACTGTTGTTGTAGGCGAACTCCACTAAGGGTAAGTGTTCTTCCCAACTATTCTAGAGATCTAGGACATATGCCCGTAGCATGTCCACCAAAGTCTAGATGGTCCCCTCTGATTGACCGTCCATCTCGGGATGAAAAATAGTGCTCATCATCAACCTTATTCCCATGGCTCGCTGGAAACTCTCCCAAAAATGAGCTGAAAACCTGGGATCCCGATCCGATACCATGGATACGGGTACCCCATGCAACCGAACAGTCTCCCTTATGTATAACCTACAGAATTCCTCCACTGTGAAGGTCATTCGCACTACCAAAAAGTGTGCCGACTTCGTAAGCCAGTCCACTATCACCCACACCGCATCATGACCCCGCGATGTCCGTGGCAAGTAAGTCACAAAATCCATCGTGACATGCTCCCACTTCCACTCAGCTACCTCCAAAGGCTGCAGTAACTCTGCTGGTCTCTGGTGTTCGGCTTTCACCTACTAACATGTGAGACATCGGTTAACAAAATTTTCAACGACGTTCTTTATACCACTCCAATAATATTGGTGACGAAGATCGTGATACATCTTCGCGCCACCTGGATGCACAACAAATCGGGAACAATGAAACTCTCTAAGAATCTCCTCTCTGAGTTCTACAGATTGGGGAACCACAATCCTTCCCCTAAACCAAAGACTACCATCTGAGTGAATGGTCTAGCCCTCGTCACCTGTACCTAACTATACTCGGTCCCTGATGAATAATAACTCAGTATCCTATCCCTAGGACTCAATCACTCTGCTCAGTAGGGAAGGTGTTGCCACTAAACTTCCCAAAGTACCCTGAGCCTACCCCATATAACGCAGCCTGAACTATCCCACAATCTCGAGCATCTGTCTCTCCCAGGAAGCCACACTGGCCAAGACTCCCTGTGACTTCAGGTTAAGTGCATCGGCCACCACATTTGCCTTACTGGGAAGGTAATGCACATTTGCGTTACCGGGATGGTAAAACAAATTAAAACATGTGGGCTAAGCATCCTCAAGCCCACTAATTAATAATTCTAATCCTTTAGAAAAATTGGAGGCCTTAACAACATTAAGCCAACTTAAGCTTAGCCTTAGCCCCTAGCTAGATTTTTCTAGAACTTGAATCATATTGATGAATCTTTGTAGCCCAATTGGATCATGGTCAATGGGCCACCACGAACTTGCTTGATTCCATGCCTCTTGAATTAGTACATTAAGTACTTCTTTAAACTTCCTTGCTCGTGCTCTCGTAACCAGCCCACTTGGAACTTGAACAAAATCCCTTGAAGTTGTGTTATGATTTGCATCACTAATGTGCGTAGAAGGGAAAGAGTTCAGCCGAGGGAATTAAGGGTTGAGGATGAAGAGCCTTATGGGTTTGGTTTTGATGAAGAAGATGATCAGAATTCTATTGTTAGTAGTAGGAGACATGGATGGCAGTTTAGAGAAGCTACGAACCGGGAAGCTAACAACTTGGGTGGTATTAAGTTGAAGATTCCATCATTTCAAGGTAGATCTGATCCTGAAGCACAGCTTGAGTGGGAGAAAAGATGGAGTTCATATTTGACTACCATAACCAATTCGAACCAAAGAACGTACGTGCAATCCAGGAATGACTGAGTCCCACAAGTGTAAGTAATGTTTGTAGTTTTCATGGACTTGCTAGTTTCTATCGGCGGTTTGTGAAGGACTTTAGTAGCATACCCGCACCACTTACCAAAGTGATCAAGAAGAACATTGGATTTAGATGGGGAGAAAAACAAGAAAAGTCGTTCCAATTAATCAAAGAGAAGCTGACCAACCCCTCCTTATTATCTTTACCAAACTTTTTGAAAACGTTTGAGATTGAATGTGATGCTTCAGGTATTGGCATAGGAGCAGTGCTTATGCAGGAAGGACGACTAATTGGTTACTTCAGCGAGAAACGAGTGGGGCTGGCTTAAACTACCCAACTTACGATAAGGAGTCGGATGCATTGGTTCGAGCTTTAGAGACTTGGCAACTCTACCTATGCCCTAAGGTATTCAGGATACACACCGATCATGAGTCCTTGAAACATTTGAAGGGCCAGCACAAGCCAAATAAAAGCCATGTGCGATGGGTGGAATACATTAAACTAAATCCCATCAAGTTGTGTTACGATTTGCATCACTAATGTGCGTAGAAGTGAAAGAGTTCAGCCAAAAGAAGTAAGGGTTAAGGATGAAGAGCCGTATGGGTCTGGTTTTGATAAAGAAGATGATCGGAATTCTGTTATTAGTAATACGAGAGAAGGAGGGCAGTTTTGAGAAGCTATGAACCGGGAAGATAACAACTTGGGTGGTATTAAGATGAAGATTCCATCATTTCAAGGTAGATCTGATCCTGAAGCATATCTTGAGTGGGATAAAAGATGGAGTTCATATTTGACTACCATAACCAATTCGAAGCAAAGAACGTAAGTGCAATCCAAGAATGACTGAGTCCCACAAGTGTAAGTAATGTTTGTTGTTTTCATGGACTTGCTAGTTTCTATCGGCGGTTTGTGAAGGACTTTAGTTGCATACCCGCACCACTTACCAAAGTGATCAAGAAGAACAATGGATTTAGATGGGGAGAAAAATAAGAAAAGTCGTTTCAATTAATCAAAGAGAAGCTGACCAAACCCCCGTTATTATCTTTACCTAACATTTTGAAAATGTTTGAGATTGAATGTGATGTTTCAGGTATTGGCATAGGAGCAGTGCTTATGCAAGAAGGACGACCAATTGGTTACTTCAGCGAGAAACTAAGCGGGGCAGCCTTAAACTACCCAACTTACGATAAGGAGTGGGATGCATTGGTTCGAGCTATAGAGACTTGGCAACTCTACCTATGCCCTAAGCTATTCGGGATTCACACCGATCATGAGTCCTTGAAACATTTGAAGGGCCACCACAAGCCAAATAAAAGGCATGCGCGATGGGTGGAGTACATTGAATTAAATCCCATGAAGTTGTGTTATGATTTGCATCACTAATGTGCGTAGAAGGGAATGAGTTCAGCCGAGAGAAGTAAGGGTTGAGGATGAAGAGCCTTATGGGTCTGGTTTTGATAAGAAGATGATCGGAATTCTGTTGTTAGTAATAGGAGACAAGTAGGGCAGTTTAGAGAAGCTAGGAACCGGGAAGATAACAACTTGGGTGGTATTAAGATGAAGATTCCATCATTTCAAGGTAGATCTGATCCTGAAGCATATCTTGAGTGGGAGAAAAGATGGAGTTCATATTTGACTACCATAACCAATTCGAAGCAAAGAACGTAAGTGCAATCCAAGAATGACTGAGTCCCACAAGTGTAAGTAATGTTTGTAGTTTTCATGGACTTGCTAGTTTCTATCGGCGGTTTGTGAAGGACTTTAGTTGCATACCCGCACCACTTACCAAAGTGATCAAGAAGAACAATGGATTTAGATGGGGAGAAAAATAAGAAAAGTCGTTTCAATTAATCAAAGAGAAGCTGACCAACCCCCCTTATTATCTTTACCTAACTTTTTGAAAATGTTTGAGATTGAATGTGATGCTTCAGGTATTGGCATAGGAGCAGTGCTTATGCAGGAAGGACGACCAGTTGGTTACTTCAGCGAGAAACTAAGCGGGGCAGCCTTAAACTACCCAACTTACGATAAGGAGTTGGATGCATTGGTTCGAGCTTTAGAGACTTGGCAACTCTACCTATGCCCTAAGGTATTCGGGATTCACACCGATCATGAGTCCTTGAAACATTTGAAGGGCCAGCACAAGCCAAATAAAAGGCATGCGCGATGGGTGGAGTACATTGAACTAAATCCCATGAAGTTGTGTTATGATTTGCATCACTAATGTGCGTAGAAGGGAAAGAGTTCAGCCGAGAGAAGTAAGGGTTGAGGATGAAGAGCCTTATGGGTCTGGTTTTGATGAAGAAGATGATCGGAATTCTGTTGTTAGTAATAGGAGACACGGAGGGCAGTTTAGAGAAGCTAGGAACCGGGAAGATAACAACTTGGGTGGTATTAAGATGAAGATTCCATCATTTCAAGGTAGATCTGATCCTGAAGCATATCTTGAGTGGGAGAAAAGATGGAGTTCATATTTGACTACCATAACCAATTCGAAGCAAAGAACGTACGTGCAATCCAAGAATGACTGAGTCCCACAAGTGTAAGTAATGTTTGTAGTTTTCATGGACTTGCTAGTTTCTATCGGCGGTTTGTGAAGGACTTTAGTTGCATACCCGCACCACTTACCAAAGTGATCAAGAAGAACAATGGATTTAGATGGGGAGAAAAATAAGAAAAGTCGTTTCATTAATCAAAGAGAAGCTGACCAACCCCCCTTATTATCTTTACCTAACTTTTTGAAAACGTTTGAGATTGAATGTGATGCTTCAGGTATTGGCATAGGAGCAGTGCTTATGCAGGAAGGACGACCAATTGGTTACTTCAGCGAGAAACTAAGCGGGGCAGCCTTAAACTACCCAACTTACGATAAGGAGTTGGATGCATTGGTTCGAGCTTTAGAGACTTGGCAACTCTACCTATGCCCTAAGGTATTCGGGATTCACACCGATCATGAGTCCTTGAAACATTTGAAGGGCCAGCACAAGCCAAATAAAAGGCATGCGCGATGGGTGGAGTACATTGAACTAAATCCCATGAAGTTGTGTTATGATTTGCATCACTAATGTGCGTAGAAGGGAAAGAGTTCAGCCGAGAGAAGTAAGGGTTGAGGATGAAGAGCCTTATGGGTCTGGTTTTGATGAAGAAGATGAACGGAATTCTGTTGTTAGTAATAGGAGACAAGGAGGGCAGTTTAGAGAAGCTAGGAACCGGGAAGATAACAACTTGGGTGGTATTAAGATGAAGATTCCATCATTTCAAGGTAGATCTGATCCTGAAGCATATCTTGAGTGGGAGAAAAGATGGAGTTCATATTTGACTACCATAACCAATTCGAAGCAAAGAACGTACGTGCAATCCAAGAATGACTGAGTCCCACAAGTGTAAGTAATGTTTGTAGTTTTCATGGACTTGCTAGTTTCTATCGGCGGTTTGTGAAGGACTTTAGTAGCATACCCGCACCACTTACCAAAGTGATCAAGAAGAACAATGGATTTAGATGGGGAGAAAAATAAGAAAAGTCGTTTCAATTAATCAAAGAGAAGCTGACCAACCCCCCTTATTATCTTTACCTAACTTTTTGAAAACGTTTGAGATTGAAAGTGATGCTTCAGGTATTGGCATAGGAGCAGTGCTTATGCAGGAAGGACGACCAATTGGTTACTTCAGCGAGAAACTAAGCGGGGCAGCCTTAAACTACCCAACTTACGATAAGGAGTTGGATGCATTGGTTCGAGCTTTAGAGACTTGGCAACTCTACCTATGCCCTAAGGTATTCGGGATTCACACCGATCATGAGTCCTTGAAACATTTGAAGGGCCAGCACAAGCCAAATAAAAGGCATGCGCGATGGGTGGAGTACATTGAACTAAATCCCATAAAGTTGTGTTATGATTTGCATCACTAATGTGCGTAGAAGGGAAAGAGTTCAGCCGAGAGAAGTAAGGGTTGAGGATGAAGAGCCTTATGGGTCTGGTTTTGATGAAGAAGATGAACGGAATTCTGTTGTTAGTAATAGGAGACAAGGAGGGCAGTTTAGAGAAGCTAGGAACCGGGAAGATAACAACTTGGGTGGTATTAAGATGAAGATTCCATCATTTCAAGGTAGATCTGATCCTGAAGCATATCTTGAGTGGGAGAAAAGATGGAGTTCATATTTGACTACCATAACCAATTCGAAGCAAAGAACGTAAGTGCAATCCAAGAATGACTGAGTCCCACAAGTGTAAGTAATGTTTGTAGTTTTCATGGACTTGCTAGTTTCTATCGGCGGTTTGTGAAGGACTTTAGTAGCATACCCGCACCACTTACCAAAGTGATCAAGAAGAACATTGGATTTAGATGGGGAGAAAAATAAGAAAAGTCGTTTCAATTAATCAAAGAGAAGCTGACCAACCCCCCTTATTATCTTTACCTAACTTTTTGAAAACGTTTGAGATTGAAAGTGATGCTTCAGGTATTGGCATAGGAGCAGTGCTTATGCAGGAAGGACGACCAATTGGTTACTTCAGCGAGAAACTAAGCGGGGCAGCCTTAAACTACCCAACTTACGATAAGGAGTTGGATGCATTGGTTCGAGCTTTAGAGACTTGGCAACTCTACCTATGCCCTAAGGTATTCGGGATTCACACCGATCATGAGTCCTTGAAACATTTGAAGGGCCAGCACAAGCTAAATAAAAGGCATGCGCGATGGGTGGAGTACATTGAACTAAATCCCATAAAGTTGTGTTATGATTTGCATCACTAATGTGCGTAGAAGGGAAAGAGTTCAGCCGAGAGAAGTAAGGGTTGAGGATGAAGAGCCTTATGGGTCTGGTTTTGATGAAGAAGATGAACGGAATTTTGTTGTTAGTAATAGGAGACAAGGAGGGCAGTTTAGAGAAGCTAGGAACCGGGAAGATAACAACTTGGGTGGTATTAAGATGAAGATTCCATCATTTCAAGGTAGATCTGATCCTGAAGCATATCTTGAGTGGGAGAAAAGATGGAGTTCATATTGACTACCATAACCAATTCGAAGCAAAGACCATACGTGCAATCCAAGAATGACTGAGTCCCACAAGTGTAAGTAATGTTTGTAGTTTTCATGGACTTGCTAGTTTCTATCGGCGGTTTGTGAAGGACTTTAGTAGCATACCCGCACCACTTACCAAAGTGATCAAGAAGAACATTGGATTTAGATGGGGAGAAAAATAAGAAAAGTTTTCAATTAATCAAAGAGAAGCTGACCAACCCCCCTTATTATCTTTACCTAACTTTTTGAAAACGTTTGAGATTGAATGTGATGCTTCAGGTATTGGCATAGGAGCAGTGCTTATGCAGGAAGGACGACCAATTGGTTACTTCAGCGAGAAACTAAGCGGGGCAGCCTTAAACTACCCAACTTACGATAAGGAGTTTGATGTTGGTTCGAGCTTTAGAGACTTGGCAACTCTACCTATGCCCTAAGGTATTCGGGATTCACACCGATCATGAGTCCTTGAAACATTTGAAGGGCCAGCACAAGCTAAATAAAAGGCATGCGCGATGGGTGGAGTACATTGAACTAAATCCCATAAAGTTGTGTTATGATTTGCATCACTAATGTGCGTAGAAGGGAAAGAGTTCAGCCGAGAGAAGTAAGGGTTGAGGATGAAG
This sequence comes from Ilex paraguariensis, assembly GCA_963454935.2. NCBI lineage: Eukaryota > Viridiplantae > Streptophyta > Magnoliopsida > Aquifoliales > Aquifoliaceae > Ilex > Ilex paraguariensis. The sequence goes on along the minus strand of CAUOFW020001196.1, from coordinate 935 downwards.
AGCCTTATGGGTCTGGTTTTGATGAAGAAGATGAACGGAATTCTGTTGTTAGTAATAGGAGACAAGGAGGGCAGTTTAGAGAAGCTAGGAACCGGGAAGATAACAACTTGGGTGGTATTAAGATGAAGATTCCATCATTTCAAGGTAGATCTGATCCTGAAGCATATCTTGAGTGGGAGAAAAGATGGAGTTCATATTTGACTACCATAACCAATTCGAAGCAAAGAACGTACGTGCAATCCAAGAATGACTGAGTCCCACAAGTGTAAGTAATGTTTGTAGTTTTCATGGACTTGCTAGTTTCTATCGGCGGTTTGTGAAGGACTTTAGTAGCATACCCGCACCACTTACCAAAGTGATCAAGAAGAACATTGGATTTAGATGGGGAGAAAAATAAGAAAAGTCTTTCAATTAATCAAAGAGAAGCTGACCAACCCCCCCTTATTATCTTTACCTAACTTTTTGAAAACGTTTGAGATTGAATGTGATGCTTCAGGTATTGGCATAGGAGCAGTGCTTATGCAGGAAGGACGACCAATTGGTTACTTCAGCGAGAAACTAAGCGGGGCAGCCTTAAACTACCCAACTTACGATAAGGAGTTGGATGCATTGGTTCGAGCTTTAGAGACTTGGCAACTCTACCTATGCCCTAAGGTATTCGGGATTCACACCGATCATGAGTCCTTGAAACATTTGAAGGGCCAGCACAAGCTAAATAAAAGGCATGCGCGATGGGTGGAGTACATTGAATAAATCCCATGAAGTTGTGTTATGATTTGCATCACTAATGTGCGTAGAAGGGAAAGAGTTCAGCCGAGAGAGTAAGGGTTGAGGATGAAGGCTTATGGGTCTTGGTTTGACTAAGAAGATGATCGGAATCTGTTGTTAGTAAATAGGAGAGCAAGTAGGGCAGTTTAGAGAAGCTAGGAACCAGG